>JANFAB010000080.1:0-311215 GCA_024613165.1 Pisolithus albus
TGGCCCATGACGCCATCATTGAAAGCAGGGTAGTACAGACGTACCATGCGAATAAGAAACGAAAGGAAGGCTTCAGCCTTCGAGAGGGGGACCTGTCTACCTCTCTACTCAGAACTTGAGCGTTCCGAAGGGACGTGCACGAAAGCTCGTGCCAAAATTCATCGGTCCGATGAAAGTGTTGCGCTGTGACAGCGCGAACGACACCTACACTCTGGACCTGCCAGAACAATTGCGCCAGCGGCGCATACACCCAACGTTCCACGTCGGGTTATTGCGCAGATACGAACAGAACGATGATGTTCTGTTCCCGAGGCGTGATGCGCACACACGTTCTACGATGTCGGTATGACCGACGAAGAGGAGTGGTTAGTAGATGAGATAATGGCTCACCGGTGGACGAATAACAAGGTAGAGTTCCTTGTGAGATGGAACCTCGGTGACACGACATGGGAGCCGGTGTCTAATTGTAAGGAGCTTGAGGCCCTCGACAGGTACCTCGAGCTCCAGGGCGTACAAAGTATACGCCAGCTGCCCCGAAGGCGAAATAGTATGCGTAGGCGTACGATAACCACTAAGTGGTTTTAAACGTAGTCGGAAGACTACTACCGGAAGCAAACGGACAAGTCAGAAAAAACAAAAATAAAAACAAACAAAAGATAAAAATTAAAAATAATACCATCAATAATACCGTCGGCCTCGAGCACAGCATAGTTACCAAATTTAATTAGAGTATATACTTTCCTCCGATCACATTTTCACCAGTTCACGTGCATTAACTTTACTGATCACATGATTTTCTTTTTACAATACTCCGTCTTCTTCTTCTTTTTCTTTTTCCTTAACTGCTCATAACATTCTAGTAGATACAATGTCCCACCGTGATCACCGTCGCAGAGACCCCCCGAGCCCACAAGGCTCTATTAGCCCCACCCCGTCCCGATCTCCCTCGCCCCGGCGAGGCAGATCCCCTGCGCGTTCCGACGCACCTCACGATGGTTCGCCATCACGTTCGTACTCTCCGTCCCCCGTCGATCGACGCAGTCTGCGTACGGTCAGCAGTGGCCAGAAACGGCCACGATCACCCTCACGCTCGTCGTCCGTCGAGTATGAGCCCCACCGGGACAAACGTTCCTGCCCATACTGGGAATGCCACCCCCAGTTTCCTTTCTTGCACCATCACGGCGCTTGTGACCAGCGCGCGTCTTACGCGCTTCATCTCTCCCAAGGCATGGCCTTGTCCGACACAGGTATCATGCCTGCTATCGTTACTTTGGCTGATGAGACTGCCCGTCTCATCAAACGTACCCCCTATGACGACCTACATCGTCGTATCAGCCGTCTCGAGCGTGATCTCGAGGAAACCTCCTACGACCTCCGTCGTGCCCTCCGGAAGATCGATGATCTTCAACGCGAACCTACCCCCACCATCCCCGCTCCCACTACAGTTGAGCAAGCTGCGCGTGACTTCGAACGCGCTCGTGTCGCCTCCCTGGGGGGGCGTACTTATTCATCAAACGCGGAGGCTAGTTCCTCCAGGCTGCCGCCTCCACCGGCACCACAGCCCTCCTCTTCTTCGAGGGGGAGGGTACAGGCTAAACCTGCGTCGCAGGTTGAACCTGTAGTGTCGAGAAAGGGCAAGGCGAAGCAGCTCAAGGACGATACCCATCAGGCAGCGCCTGATTACGAATACACCGCCATGGAGGAAGATACCTCCGTTCAACAATGCTACGATGACGACATCCCTATGGTCGTCGATACTGCCTCTCAGGGAACCCTCTTCCCTGAATTTACGGGAAAAGAGAACCCGTACAGAGTACGGGTCCTTGGGCAAGGCAGGGATGGCGTGAGGTCGATCCTCTTTGTGAGGATCAATGACAACCTCTACGCCTATAATGATGAGAGGCTTGGTGCCGCCCTCACCAACATTCGCCAGGGGACCCCCCCTCCTGTTCCCCTCAGACGAGGAAACCTCGTCGCATCAGTTACCAGATGGGACAGGGGGATAATGGGTCCCATTAGACTCGTTAACACCGCGGAGGAAATCTGCAAGTTGTACGCCGAAGCGTACGAAGAACCAGAGGAGAACGCTCCTTGCGTCCATAGGGCGCAAGATTTGATCACCTATGTTAACCTGTGGAAAAAATGCAGGTTAGACACGAACGAGGTCATGAACCTCGCACTCAAGGAATGGAGGCCGCCTGTTTGGGCCTCCCAGAAAGCGCGCCAGAGGAGAGAGGCGCTACGAGACAAGGAAAGGGCAAGGAGGGAGGAAGAAGCCCTCGTGTTACAACCCGCCGGTGGACAGCCGGCTTTACAACAGCGGATAGAGGGTCAACCCGCCGCTCCTTTGCCAGAGATGGGTCAGAGACCCATTGTGCCTCTCCGCGACCGCCTGATGGTCGAAAACCCTGGGGTTCCCCAAGCCCCTGCTCATCAAGAACGACCCCCTCCAAGGGGTCAAGCGTTTAATCCTAGAGGAGGAGGTCGAACCTCCGGAAAGAAGGGAAAAGGGGGGATCCCCGAACTACCACGAGAGGCTCCGAGCCTCGAAGCCCCAGTCGCTGACTGGGTTAAGTTCATCCACACATACCAGAATAGGTACAACGGTTCAGACGAGAGCTCTGAGCTCTCGAGAATGTTCCCTGGGGCGCTAGGTGTCAGTGAGCACCCTGATGACGACAAGTGGGAAATCAGTCCTCCCACAGCACAATTAGTACGAGGATTCCTCCTCTACGAACGACTGGCTCCAGTCCCCAGAGGGAGCTATGACTGGATGGTCTGGTTCCGGGAGCTAGTTCGTCTCCTCGCAGCGAAGGGTCGCTACAGAGCCCTTCTGGATTGTGCCGAGGTGGCCCCTCATGATGGTACTCGTGTCCCCTGGGAAGGGGAGTTCACTCGCTCAGCCGGTATGGCTGATATCGCCGCATACCTCGCGGCTAATGGCATCACTCCTCACGATGCCGACGATGCCCTCGTTTGGGCCAGGAGAGCGGGTAGAGAGTACATTATCCGTGCTGTCGATAATGGGGGGGAACGAGACCCCAACGTGCGAGCCGCACTCGATCTTCTGAGGGCGGCAATCAACGACCCTCCAGTATTGAAGGAGAACCGCTCGAAGGAGTGGGTCGAGCACCAGGCTAGGACCCTCGGGATCGCTACCGAGCGCATTGCGGCCTACGAGGCTCGCACAATCAGCGACGCAGAGCTCCCTATCGTTAGGGACTTCTGCTCCGCTGCAGTTATCTATGACCTGCCCAACTACTTGGGAGTGGAAGGTCGAATTTCGCGGGAGAGGACTCCCGAACAAAATGATGAGCCCGAGGAGGGCGAGATGAGGGACGAGCCGGCTCCGATGTAGAAGGGACGCTACATCGGGTGCTGGATCGTCTTCTCGAGGGCGTAACCCCTCAGTTTGAGTTGTGGTACGAAGGGTTCAACACCTTTCGTACCTTGCTCTGCATTACTGAAATGAGGTGTAACCCTCGGATTGGTAGTGCTGCGAGATTCAACATCTCGCGTGAATGTACATAGGGTCTTCCCTATCTTTTTCTTTTTTCCTTTTTCTTTTTCTTTTCTTTTTCTTTTCTTCTCATCTTACGAGCCTAAGTCGGCTCTACAGGGGGAGGGTGTTAGGGGCCGTGCCCTAATTTAGATGTCTGTAATCATCTGCAGGCATGTGATACTCCAGTATCACATGCCTGCATGTCTAGTATATAAAAAGTCGTCGTAGTGACTTTAAGGACATTATTGTCTTAAATTTTACACTGCGAATACCATACGGTACAGTTCGCGGGTGTGAACTAAGGCAAGCCAACCTTACACTGCAGGTCTAATGAGGTTGCCAGCAAGGTCATGTCAGCAGAGGAACAATGCGATGAGTCGAAAGTAACATGAACAATTCAGCACGTTTCTTCGCCTGTGTCAAAGGCCAATCTTCCTGCACTGAAAAATGGGTGGGCCATGTCAGTCACCGACTGGAAGGGCTGGATGCAGTGTGACTTGCCTCGAAGAGTTTGTGGCACAGTTTGAAATGAGAGGTTACTTCCGTGCCCAGCGGTGGAGGCAACGGTGTCGGCGATAATGCAATTCAAAGCAATCCTTCGTACACCCAGGACTGGCATCACACGTACTTTCATATCGTCAACAGCATCATGGACTTGTAAGCACTTAGCGGTGCCAGCATGTTCATGTACACTTATATGCGCAAAGGCAATCCAATCGTGCGCCAGTTGCTTGCTTATGCAATGTGACCAGAAAAGGTAGTACTTTCCGTCGTAGGACGGTTCCCACGGCATTTATGGGTGCGGTAGAACCCTTGCTTGGCGTGAAAATTTTAGTATTTCACTCATATCTAATCTAAAAAGCAAGATCTCACTGATGTAATCATATTGCCGTGATCCTCTCGTTCCGGGCTACAACTTTGGTTTTCAGTGTGGCTGTGCAGTTTCCCACCCCTGTGGCTGTGTCTCCCCCTTCGCTGTGTGGCTGTGTCAACCCCTCTCTCTGTGGCTATGTCAACCCCCTCACTAAGTGGCTGTGTCAACCCCTCTCTCTGTGGCTGTGTCTCCCCCTTCGCTGTGTGGCTGTGTCAACCCCTCTCTCTGTGGCTATGTCAACCCCCTCACTAAGTGGCTGTGTCAACCCCTCTCTCTGTGGCTGTGTCTCCCCCTTCGCTGTGTGGCTGTGTCAAACAAATATAGTAATGGGGGGAGTCTTAACTAATCAGCCCTTTGACAATATTTTGGCTCGAAGTGCCAACAATATCCAAGAGATATTGAAGGAGTGTGTATATAGGCATATCCCCTGCATCTTAGCATTGTCATCATGCATTATTAACAAAGCTAATTAGTGTATATTTGTGGGATTCACAGGTGTAACCTCGAGCTTTGGTAATGCCTGTTGGCCGGATAAGGAAAACCCCTGAGCTGCCCAAGCCGAGGGAGTGCAAAGGACACTTCGCACTGTTCTCTTTATAAGGTGTTGTTCGGTGACCACGCCCGAACATGAGGGTGTCACTGATCTCACGTTTACGCTCAACATACTGGATTTTCTGATGGTAGTACACCGACAACTTGTACAATTCAACACAGCACAATACGGTCTGTGCATTCCACGGAACCGGATTGACATGGACCTGATATACGTCACTCGTGAGACATAGCGGTTCAGGATAATCGACATATCTTACTTGTCCGAACTTGCCCTCTTTGGGAGCAGCCCATCCAGACCCCAACGATTCGTCTTGCGCACTAGCAGGCAAGTCGCGTCAGGATTTCAATCGGTATGTGTCCATAGTACTAAGCAGCTTACAGGTACGCGTCCTGTTCGGGCACGAAGGTGAGGACCCATCTCTGGGGAGACACAATCCATTCGACGAGACGTCCGTCGTCGTCAACGAGAGCGCTGATCTGGTAGAGACGTCTCTCCGGGTCCATTAGAGTGACCAAAAACTATCGAAATTTCAATCTTCAACATCGGCGCTTAGGGAGTCGAGATCGTACTTACACGCTCAGGCTGAAGAGTGCTGGGCAGGGCGTAAACGGGCCTGGGAGGAGGGGGGATGATTATGACCCCAAGATCGGGTTTCACGATAAACGGGTAGGCAAGGACTCTGCCATCGAGGGTGCGAATAGTATATTCACCGTCGGGAAGTTTGATTGAAGACATGGAGAGAATGAAGCAGTGTAGACTGATGGAAAACCATACCGAATCCCACCTCCAGCCTGTACCCGCTACGGCAGCCACGAACACACTACATAGTTACCGGTTCATGCCTACCCTGAGGCACCTTTGAGACGCCCGCATCGAGTAGGGCCCACACTCCTCGAAACAGACCGGGCGATTTCTGGCGAATTCAACAGAGAACACCGGACATCACAGTCCCGTCAGAATCACATTTCATAGCAAGTATTCGCCGCGTGGCATGTGGGCCGGGCCGCAAGATCCGATCAACTCGTCCGGTGGGAAGCACGCTGGAACTTCGCATCTCTCTTGGGCAACAAGCTAGTAAGCAACCTCTTCGAACCTCCATTCATTAGCACAGCGAATTTCTGAAAATGTAGATCTCAGCCTTCCCGAAACTGCCCAACTTGCCGAAGAGTGGAAACCAGCAGCTGGCCGATCTGCAGCCCTTCATTTCCTTGGGATACCCTATATATTTGCTCCATTGGCACGTTCACGGGACACGAATCACGATATAAGACCTATTCTCGTTTTCCATCCAGAGACCTCGCAGTGTAGTTCGTTACCGTGGAATCCGCCAATGATCATACCCGTCACATTGCTCTACCCGGCTCTGACGTTCTATGGTTTCCAGAGCGCACTTTTCGAAGTTTTCCGCCATATCGTCCGACCCCGATTCTATCCAGGTGAGTGCTCATTTTATCGCACGAAATCTACGTAGCGACGATCGGACGCCGGTCCACTAGCTCGACCGCTACTACTCCTATCGGGAGACCATGTGTCCGTGCTGACAGTTACATTTTTCTTTCAAGGAACCAATGACACAACCGTGCATCTAGCTGTCCACCCTCGCTGCGGATCGCTCACCGGAACTTTCTCTGACGTGAACGCAGGCCTTGACATGTGGAAGTACAAGACAATCGTGTCTTTCGGGGTAAGCTAATAACGTCTTCTCGAGATCCACATTTTCAGCGAGAAGAACGTCTGTTCGTTACGATAGGACTCCTACACTGATGGCGGTAGGCACGATGGTGGACCTCTAGCACCACCAGTGGTTATCCCACCGGATCCCTTTGCTGGCGGTCGTTCCACGAATGGCAAGGTTTGGGTAGAACATCTCGCCGAGGAAGTCGGAGCTACGCTCTTGGACTACGCAGTGAGTGTATAATGCGGAGAACGTATGCTGCTCGACGGGTTGAATCGTACTTAAGTGGTCGAGTGCTGTGACCAACATTACCTTGTGGCCGGATAATCCCTATCCAAGGGACTTCATCATGCAGAGTACGTGAACCCTTTTTGGCATCAGCTTCCCAACATATCGTTCCTTGAACACGTAGCAACGACTTTTCTCAACCAGTCACACGACCTTGATCCTGAAACCACGCTTTATACCGTCTTTTTTGGCATCAAGTCAGCATACCTCATGCATTTGCTCTAAACCGTAGCTGATTTCCCCGAAAGCGACTGGGAAGATTCCTTTGGTACAAACCTTTCCTCGTCATGTAGACAGTTGATTGACGGATCGTGGTACAGTCGATGGGAATCACCTCCCCCAAGCAGCCGAAGACCTCCTTGGCCAAATAACCTTGCTATCCAAACCACCAACAAATGCACGGGATTTTCTCGTAACAGACGTCTACGGTCGTGGAGAACACGATGCACGGGGCGAAGCATGGGTTCAGTCTGTCTTTAACGGGCTCGTCGAACTTCATACCCAATCATCTCCGCATCTCAACGTGGCCTTTGCCAACTTTGCGACAATCTGGGATGGTGTGCTTGGTAGCAGCCCGGGTTATAAGGCTTTTGGGTACGTCAGTACGGATGCGTGCAATCCAGGGATCACGACTGCAACCTCGTGTCTGGATCCTGATCATTATTTCTATTGGTTTTATGGGTGAGTACGACCTTTGAGTTCCGCCCTTCGTCCAAGCTTATGTCGACGATCTTCAAAAGTCATCCCTCCAGGGTCACGCATAAGATTATGGCAGATTACGTTAACGAAGTGCTTGAACTCTGCCGCGTTCTATAGACTTCTTTCACCCGCCGAACCTCAGAGAAATAACTTATTTTGTTTAACTCTTGTATGTATTGTACGCGCTGACTGTCGTCGTGTACGTTATAGCGAGAATTCGTTCTTCCGTGTTTTCCACGAAGGTTTCAGTGGTTTTTCAAATGCGACGGAAATTGCCCAAAAGCTTTTTTTAAATAGGCTCTGTGGGGTTTTTGCCGGGAAGTCGGACCCCGCAACGGAAGTAGCCGTAGACAGGTTTCCGTAATTCGTTCCATCTTGGCTTTTCCCCGAGCATTTGAAAATGCAAGGAATCATGACGCTCCTCTGCGACTCGGCTTCAGCTATGAACAATGTTCATCGATTCCCCAAGTATCTGGTAAACGACGGATTCAAAAAGCGGCCAGGAATGTCTGGTACTTAGGCTCACTGGGTGAACCAGGGGGGAAGGTGTGTACGTACATATGTAGCGTCGAAGGGTCGCTCTAATGTAAAGTTGCTTAGCAGCGTGCCTGAGTCAATGAATTGAAAATGTGACACAGTTTGAACTGAAGAATTTCAACTTGGTTTGTGGGGGCGAAATGGTGATAAAGATCCTCTCTCTTTGACTGACCGACGCCCATCGTCTCAACAAAAAAGTCTCCCATTCGACTGACTGTTCGTCCTGCTCACTTTCGACCAGTCGAAAGCGCATGGCGGCGAGTCCAGTAGAAAGCTTGTAAGTTGGTCGCGACCCAATCTGCCGAGTGGGTTCAATGGTGACTTCCGTGTTTCTTTCTCTAGCCAAGGGCCGTCCTTCATCGGGCTGGCTATAAACCTCTTCATGCATGGTCTCTCCACGCTGCAGATGTACTTGTACTATACATATTTTAAGAAGTGCGTGTCAGTCCAGCGTCTGGCTAGAACAACCACTGAAATTACCGTCTGCAGAGACAGATTATGGTTGAAGTCATTGTTTGAGTCTCGTTTCTTTCTTCCATGCCCTGCGTTCACCCACGCAAACACAGCGTAATGATTGTGTACTTGCTGGATACGTTCCACTGCGCCATCACCACTTATTACATCTACAACGTGCTTGTCATCAACTTCGGTGTGTCTTCTCGTTCAGCGCTCGTGCGTTGAGCTCGAGTAAATAACATGTTCGGAATAGGCAACGAAGCGAGCCTTTTGCGTGGCAATTGGAGTCAGTTTGTAAATTTTTATGAAAATCAGGTTTTCTAACACTCCTACGCAGCATTGGCAGCCGGTACGAATCCATCCCTGATATCCCTACATCCTCAGCTCAACAAGGACATTCGTGACAACAGCTGCTCCCTGCACCGTGCGCCCCCATTCTCCATTGCACTCCGTCTCTCGTCTTACAACCCCCTGCAGGGCCTCGTCAGCGTCGCAGTCCAACATTTCTTTGCGTGGCGCGTACATGTGTTGACCAAGCACACGTTCGTCGTTGCGGCTATCGTCCTATTTAGCCTAGCCAACTTGGCAGGCGCGCTTGGCGTCTGCGTCAGTCTGGCCCTCAACCCCAGTGTGTTTCTGGTACCAGACCTACAAATTGAGGTTACCATATGGTTGGTTGGGGCGGTCCTCGCGGATACGATCATTGCGACCGCACTTGTATGGCATCTGGTGAATATTCATATAATGATTTCTCGTTCCGTTTTCATTTTTTGATTTTTAATTTTTTTTGACCTTAGGGAAGACACAAACATCTCTACCCTGCGCTGACTAACACCATCAATCGAATCCTCAGGAGTGAGTCGTACAATATACACGTACAGACTCGCAGACTCGGGACGTGCTGACCGCTGGCCGATTCAGTGACCGTACAGACTGGGCTCGTGACGACCATCGTCGCTATCATAAACTTGGGGTGCTATCTGGGCAACGTAAGTCGCGACTTCTGCCAATCCACTCGTATGAGCAGTACGCTCACGGTACTCGGTTTATAGAGCATGGGCGGGTAAGTTTTTCTTTTCCCTCGACGCATTTACAACGCTATGACGAGAACTCTCACGCGAATCGCTTTGCCCAGCTATGCAATATTCAGCATGATACTGGCAAAGCTATACACGAATTGCATGCTATCCACTTTAAATGCTCGCAGAGCATGGAAATGCGAAGGATCGTCGGACAGCGAAATTAGCCATGGCGGCGGCGGTCATTCTGGGGTGAGTACTTTCGACCATTTGGAGTTGTGCTTCGTTGCGTGTTTTTATTTTATTTTATTGCTTATGTCTCAATCGATTAGGTGGTCGTGTTTGAACCGCAGAGGACGACTCAACCGGAGGTGCGTGAACTGTACTCTGATTCGGTTCGGTGGGAACCGACACATTCCACCTAGGTGTTCGTGCAAGTCGAATCATACCAGACGTCCGACGTGGATGAGAAACCGTCCCAGGGTATGCAGGACTTCTGAACGCGTGGACGGCAAGACCAGGAAATGACAGTGCGAACGTTCGAAAGCCGTGCTTTTACTGTATCATATTGTGGATTTGCAGTTACTGGAACATGTATATAAACCGTGATATTTATCCTTGGATTACGAGGGAGTGCTTTGGATCGGAAGTGCCGGATCGCAATGTAGAAGTGCCGGAGTACTGAGTTAGTTTTTCCCGTCCATCTAGTGGATGGATGGGTCCATCACTGCGGACTGACTTTAAAGTATTGAACGTCCAACGACCGTGGCCGCATTCATACTGAAAGAAATCTAAGTGAAGGACTCGAACTGATCAGACCGGGCTCGAACGGAGAGTGCGGAACCGTCATAAATTAATCGAGCGTTTCCAGTAGTAAGGATTTCTACACCGTACCCAGCTTCCATCATCGGGACCATTAATCCGACTCCTCTCGAAGGGATATCCATACGTGCAGCGCCGTCCGGAACCGGTACCATTCACTTCGACTTACAGTCGAAGAACAGGTGGGTAAGCGTACTTTTAGATAAGGTCTCCGAGTACACCGGCTACCTCTGGCCCAACCGATTCCCGCATACCTATCTCCCAATCTGTATCGCGTGCATTAGGTCAAGAGTAAGCAACGAAGAATCCCCCACATAAAAGAAAAACGTACAGCTGTAGATGATTGTTACGGCCATGAGAATCCCGGTTCCACTACCGATAGCACCCATAAGGTCTGCAGCGACAGAAAGCAAGCCAAGAATAGCACCGCCAAAGGCAGCAGCCGTCGGGATAACGCGCTTGAGTTCCTTATACATGGAGCCTTCACGGTGACCAGCCATAACCTGTGAGTTCGTTGAGGGTCATCATTAACAAAGGAAGTTGCGTGGCGCGAACCATCTGTTGATCTTTGAGCTGCTTAGCGACTTCCCTGGGACCACTTCCGGAGACTTCAATCCAGGTCTTTGAAAAGAGTGCGCAAGCGGTCACTACAAATGCGATGTAAAGTAACGTGTGAATAGGATCGAGGAGAGCTTCTTTGATGGTGTGTGGTGGTGACATGTAGTAGGCGATACCACTAACAGCGCGCAGTTGCGGCGAGTCTTCTAGAGGCTGGAGGATGCAAAGTCGTCAAACTTGATAGTGAAACACGGCTAAAAACACGTACCTCCCAAACACCAATCAATTTAACGAGGAAGTTCGATGGGAAGCGAGTTGCAAGCATCTGAGAAATGATGAACACGTTCGATGTAAGAGCGGATTGGAGCATGATCGGCATATTCGAGGTGTAAAAGAGCTTGACAGGGTAGGCGCCCCTTTGACCACGGAAACGGTTACTCTTCACGGGTATCTCGATGCGGAAGCCTTGCAGGTAGATGACGGCCGCAAAGACGATGGCGGTTGCAAGCAGGTTCATGACGTTCGGTAGACGGTCACGCCAGAACGCTTCACGAAGGGCGCGTCCTTTGTCATTCCAAGTGAAGAGAAGGTGGAAGAGTGCGACGACAGCGCCCTCGAACTCAGGACCGCGGCCGGTGTTGACTGTAGTAGGAGAAAAGGCCTTCCAGATGATTGATTCACAGACGTTCGTGGCAATGAAAAGAGAGATTCCGGACCCGAGACCGTAGCCTTTTTGCAACAACTCATCGAGGAGGATCACAATGAGAGCGGCAACCACCAGCTGGATGACCAATAAGAGACAGACACCAGCACCCAAATCTTTTGGTTGACCATATAGACCAGTCAAAACATAAACTGTCGCCTGACCAAGTGATATGATGAGTGCAAAGACTGTAGTAGTGAGAGATTATCAGAGCCCGAGTCAGGTGAGGGAACAAATGCAGACCGACGTTTTTGGGCAGCACCGAATAGAGCGCGGTCTTCCTTCAAGCTGAAATCCACTTCGATCAAATTTGCACCGGCCAGAAGTTGCATGATCATTCCACTCGTAACAATTGGACTGATACCGAGTTCCATGAGAGTTCCACGGTTCGACGCGAGGATGACGCGCATCCAGTAGAGCGGGTCAGAGGAATCGGAAGACATGATTCCATACAGCGGAACTTGCGAGCAGACAAGGAAAATGAGGAGAGTGACTGCGGTCCATAGCAGTTTTTGGTTGAAAGGAACCTTGGAGAACCGAGAAATGAAACTCGGCGTTGTGTAAAACGTTAGAGTCCACGTACCTTTCGGTCTGGAGAAGAAACTTCAGGAAGTATGGGAAGGAATGGTCGGACTAGGTTCAAAAACCGGACTACGAGCGGTGAGTTAGAGATGGTTTGTTTTCAAGTACCACTGTCAACACTTACACCCGCTCATTGTTACCAAAGGCCAAGGAGGGGCTGAGGCGTGACTGCGAAGGGAGCGATGAGACTTGCAAGAATTTCCATGTTTCGCATTTGGCGACGTGGCCAGTACCAAACAAGAACAAACGTGGTTTGCACTATGTAATAGCCACCAACCAACTTACGATTTTTACAATACTCATGTGCAAGCTGAATACACAGGTCCCGAGGCCCGAATGTTGTGTCTGGCAAGATGTGTTATTGTACACAAGAATGCTCATGTTTTTGCGAAGGTGCGGTTGCAATCCGGAAGTATTTCATTGCAGCAAGCACCCTGGGCGCGGTGTCTAACAAATGGCACACAGCGCTTCTCATGGAGAGTGGGTGACAAGGTAAGGTACATAGTCTTTGATGACCGCCCGTACTGGAATTCCACCGATAGGGGGTTCGCACCTTCGTCAGCACTGCATCAGCCGGCCGCCGGCTATTTAGAACTGTGCCAGCAGCTGAATTCATGTAAGTTGTGTCAAATACAACCCTTCTTGTAAATATATCGTTTACATGACACTCCAGGTCCGACGATGCTATAAGAAATGTGCAGATGTACACGAGTCCCATCCAACCAATGTTTACGAGTCTTTTTGTGTGCTGGACACAAATGGACATGTCTCACGTTGTGATGGTGTTGGGTGTGTTATCTCAAAAATATCACATCGTGCAATGACGATAATGCGCATTAACTGCTGACGAAACGACCATTTGAATAGGAGATTTGGCGATTTGTTTGCCACATTTATAGCAGAAGTGCGAGTTGCACCCTGGCGTCGCGCACTGGACATAACGTGCACCCTCATCAGACACGGTACCAGGAAGACGAATGATGCCACTTACAGTCATATGGTTGCACCCTCCCATTTTCTGAACGGCGGCTTTACAATCTCCACGTTCAAACAGGTTAGCTCACGATCGAGAAAAAGAATCCTCCCACATACTCGGACAGTGTTTCCATCCCATTTGCTTCACAAGATGTTTGAACTCTGATGAACCGTCGCACGAATGTTTCGGTCCGTAAGTCAGAATCGTTCGCTGACAGTTCTTGCACCAGGTGTGCCTGCAATCCGAGAATGGGCACGTTATCTGGTCCAGACTGTTATGGTCATCTTTGTCCGCGAATGCCGACCTGCCACATCTGCCAAACAACTTGTTTCAGCAATACATCGTCGTTTCGCGTAAGGCTCCGCACCTGTGACACTGTATTTGAACAGCAAACTGAGCCATCTCCAATTCCACCCAGATTTTGTACTCTTCGTCTGTCAATTCCAGGCGCTGAACCATGGTATCGGGGATCGCTAGCCGAGAGCTCTGTCAAGTGTTCCCAACTTACGACCAAGAAACATACGCGAGGGGTTTACATTTTCCGGATCCACCATGCACAAGGGACAAAATACCGGGAATCGGCGTTCACTGATCTTGGCACAAACATGACCAGTGATACAGGATCCACAGACCGCATGCCGACATGGGTCAAGGTAGATGCCTAGGCTCACTGGTACTGGCTCGAAGCATACTCCGCAGCTAAATTCTTCCTCTTCTTCATCTTCGTCGCTTTCCGAGTCCGAGTCCGGATCTTCCGTAAGTGAAGTATCAGAAAGATTATCTAGGAAAAATATTCGGGCAAATCTCTTCGTTTGTTCATATGGTATGAAGCTCGTTCCGCGGGAGGGGAACGAGTGAGGACTAGAAAGTAGTCGTGAAGAGCTTGCTTCTGGCTGGTCGTCGACCGTCCTTCCCCTGTTTGTTGTGCTCGGTCCCCTATGCTCTTGCTGTGTGGTAGGGCGCTGGGCCAACGATTGCTCCACTTGGTAACTAGAATTTGCTGCCTCCACCCACGACCTTAACAATGCTATGCTATCCGTAACAGCCGACCTTCCTTCATTTGCGCATGTGACAGGCGAGAACGTGTGGATGGCACAACTGGCCGTCAGTTGCGCCTGCCACTGCATGTCACGCGAGAGGAGGCGGTTGTCTATGGGCAAAATCCCAGACAGACGTCCGGCCGTTTCGTCTAGTGACCTATTCACGACGAGACTAAGCTCGGAAGTCGAATTTCGGTCCTGTCGAAGGTCTAGGACGAGGAAGATATTCGTCGCCCAAACGGGTATCTTCATGCATAGTGTAACGCTTGCTGCGCGGCTGACGATCAATGCCATCGCAGACTTGCAGCTCTGCATATCCCTACCCACACAACACGTTCAGAAGTCACAAGACGGCACCCGTCAACAGCCAAGCATTCTCCCTACCGAAGTGCTAGTTTGAGCTGCATGACACTTGGCGGACCATATTTTGTCCTATCGAGTTTAAAATTGTCCTTGAAAACGGGTAGGTGACACAATTCCGTGACATCGACTTGTGCGTCGCCCGTCCACTGGTCACAAATCGAGACAAGGTCCTGAAAGGAGAGGTTCAGTCAACGCTTGTCAAAAGCTGCTGAGCATGGGGCAACCTACCCTGCCAAAAGTAGGCTCTGTGATGCTCCCGAAAAATGTATCAATGTGTCCCATGGCTCGTTTTTCCTGCTGGAAAGCCATTCTGACGAAGTTTAACGCTAGGAGCGCGCAACCTGTTGTGCCTCTCCCAACGGGATTCCATATGTTGTTCGCGAAGGGGATGATCCGCTCTTTACCTGAAAGAACGTCCTTAACGAGTCCAGTGTGACGGAACACCTGAGGATGAACGGCTGGCATGGGATGCGAATGTAAGGTGCGCAGGCGCCTGAGAACATGTTATGAGGTGTCTGAGAAGTGTAGCGCTGGAGGTGGAAGGGCCGTCGTGTGATTGCAGCGTGGCTAGGAAGGACAGGCCAATTGGGCACACTTGTGAACTGGGGCCGCAACTCTACAGCAAGACACAGCCTCACGAGCTGGTGCAAGGCTCCGCCGTTGGCCTCGAGGCGCAAAGCCATCAACACGTCTCAAGTGAACGCGATGAGTGTTAAACGAGCGACCAGCCATCAATTGGTTCAAACGAGAAAGCCCATAGTTATACAATCGAAGATCATGTAGGGTACACTTGTTAACTCAATGGAGACGGCACGTGCGGAAGTGTGCAGTCTTTCCGGCCATGATCTCGCTTGGAACGGCGGTCCTATTAATGGTGACTCCACATCCATAGCAGAAGTGGGTATTGCATCCGGGTACAATGCACTGATCGACCCGTGAATGAGCTTGCCAACGGAATATATATAGACATACCGATAAATGGTTACACCCAAATTGTTTTTCGATAGGAGTTCTGCAGCCTGTCAACATATGGATTGTCACGAAACCGGAGTGGTACGCAAGCAGGGAGTATAAGCCATACTTGGACAATATTTCCATTGCTTCTGTTGTACGAGGTTTTCAAACTCCTTTGATCCATCGCACGAATGTTCGACGTTGTTCTCTATGGTCTGCTGACATTTTTTGCACCACACGTGTCCGCAACGCGGCAAAGGGCATCGCATGTTGTCAGACGCTATGGCGTCTGCTCTGTCGACGAATGCAGACTGGTTACACCTGCCAACGCCCAGTGGTCAGTCCCCTATGGCAACGTGTTGGGCAAGCCGATGTGAGGAAGAAAAAACTTCACTTGCGACAGTTGATCAAGACAGAGAATTGCGCCATCTCCATCTCGACCCATGTTTCATACTGCTCCTCTGAGACGCCCAGAAGCTGAACTAGGAATCCGCTTATCTCTAGTGATTTACGATATCAGTCGGTACACAAGACGAATTGTCAATTTGGCGCACCGCCAGGATGACGATTCTGTGGATCCGCTGTACACACCGGGCAAAGGACGGGGAACCGGTGTTCATTAATCTTTGCGCTCACGTGGCCCCGAGCACAATCTCTGCATATTTTGTGCTCACATGTGTCGATGTGTACCACATCGTCTTCGGGGAAATCATCGAGACAGATACCACAGTGGTATTGACGTTGAGAAGTTTTCAGAAGGACATCTCTCTGCGTTGTCAGTTCGAGATTTTCGTCATCGAAAGCTCGTTGAAGTTCGAGCACAAGTTTGAGATTGGGGTCATCATCGGGTGGAATGGCGAAATCATCAGAATCCGAGTCTTTTGAGTCCTGTTGTTGAGCCGATGAAGGATGATCATCCTCGCCTTCGTCAGACAGCCAAGTGTATTTGTTGACGGAACGGAGAGTAGGATGCGGCTCGATGTGCCTTCTGACATTATCATCCTTCTCTTCTTGCAACCTCCGTCGAAGATCTTCAACCTTTTTTTCCAGATCCTGGCTCCTTCTAACGAGTGCCTGTTTTTGACACTGCAGATCTGCGTGCTCGGCTTGCATCGTGAGGAGGGACAAGCTCGAATACATGATAGACTCCTCCAAGGCACTATCGACATCGTCGGATGGCCGAGGTACGAATATATAGCTGGAGCAGTTCGACAGGAGTCGTGCTTGCCAGTTGAGATTGCCGCCTGGAGTTCCACCTCTGTCCATGATCGGCATGATGTTGCAGAGGCGGTGTGCAATTAGCTCGACCGAATTGCAGAAAGTGACGCTCAATCCGTTTTGGCCAGGTACCGGACGAGGACTGAAGACGACGAAAACGTCGCCTTCTGAATCAAAGATTTTCAAGCACGCCATGCACACCGGAGGGCGAACGGTGATAAGAGCGACCGGTGACTCGATCGACAGCATTTCCCTGTAACGCGTATCTATATCCCCACACACGATCCATGAGTGATCTGTGACTCACTGCAATGCCTCTTGGAAGTACTTGGAGTCGGGTCGTCCGAACCTAGTGGTTACTTGCCTGAGCGATCTCTCAAATATTGGTACGTGGAATACATCGTCGAAGTTGTCGAGGTGGAGGTGATCACTCCATCGGTGGCAAATAGCCAAGGGTTCCTATTATTCAAGGGAGAGATGGATCGCGATAAGGTCGACCGGCGGTGAAGTCGGGTGTATTATATTGTGACTGACCTCGATGGCCTGACGGGTTGCTAGTTGAGTAATGACATCGGCCCACGAGCCTTGGGACTTCTCTACGGTAGCAAACGCAGTCCGCACGAACGTCAGAACGGCGAGTGTGTAGAGCGTAAGATTCCTCTCAGGTAAGAGATCGATACCGGTAAAAGTGATTGTTTGTTCCTTTCCGATCCTAACATCGTCGACGACGCTAGCTTTTTCGTTGGCCATCCAGGGGTACAACTCCAAATTGTCGGGTAGACCACTTGACAAGGTGGATGCTGGCTTTCAGAGAACCATGGAGCCATCACAATATCGCCAAACCAGAGTAAAGCTCGTCATTAATGGTCCCAATATTGACTTGGAAAGGATCATCGACTCGCGGTGCACGATTGATGCCCTTCGGCCTGTTAAATGTTGAGAGCGATAGGAAGCCGTGCTGGAGATAAGTTGCAGACGTTGGCGACGAAGCGTGAACGAGTCACTGGCCGGCAGATGAAGGAAGATGTCGAACACTTGGTAGTTGGAAGCGAGCGAGGTAAGTTGTTTCGTCTCTCATTTGTGCGTCGCCGCATCGTGACAATCTCGCAAAAAACAGCGCTACCAGTGCAGCTACCACCGTAGTAAATGCAGCAGCGAAGGAATGTTCCTCGTGCTCCACTTTTGCATCCGAAGGGTCCAGCGGCGTAGCGACCGTTGCAAACGTTCTGAAGTTAGCGGCGGCAAATCATGGGTCAGAGACCGACACGGCAGGTCTCTCAGACGGCGCTCTTCATGCACATCGTACTGGTTGTTCAATCTGGCCTGCGAGTAACAACGCTCACGTTACTCAGAAATCAGTGCGTCAAAAGCGGTACGTATAACGTGGTCGGCCGTCCTTCCCATGTGCCTAATGAACCCAACATAGTCGACCTCGTGCATTGCACGAATGAACCGAGCCCGAACTTTTAACCTTCAATTCTCTTCAGTTTCTTCCTTTGCCCGCCCTTCGGGAGGGCCATCGCTGTCCTGCTCTTTCCGTTGACGCCCCTTTCCGCCACGGCCGTGATGCAAAGGTGCCTGAGGGGTACGCGGGGTAGGTGGTGTGGGAGGTCTCTCGACCTCGCCGACCACATGTTCGGGGATTTGGTGACGACCAGTCTTGCAAGAGACATACTAGAACAATTTCTAGCTGACGGGACGGTGACTTGCGAGGACAACAAGCCAAGCGATGGGAAAGCAACGTCGCCAGCGTTAACCGCTGCGTACGATGACGCGGTGGCACACGCTTGTAACGCACCACCTGACAAGTCCACTCCGGAGCCTAAAACTAGATATCACTGGGCTTGGCGAGAATTTCCTACCACACCTATTGACGAGAACAAGCTGGTCGTTTTCCTTAACAGCATAGCTGACAGTGCTCTATCGATTGCGAGTTCGATTCGCAAAGATGGCTCGTTGCAGGTCAAGAATCGGTTTTCCGCGCCCGTCGATAAACATCACGCGATCCCTCTGTCGTATGAGCCCGACGGAGCTGACATGCGTCCGG
Organism: Pisolithus albus; assembly: GCA_024613165.1. Taxonomy (NCBI): domain Eukaryota; kingdom Fungi; phylum Basidiomycota; class Agaricomycetes; order Boletales; family Pisolithaceae; genus Pisolithus; species Pisolithus albus. The sequence continues at coordinate 18,870 of JANFAB010000080.1, forward strand.
ACTTCGTGGTGCTACCCCTGACTGCCTTCGGCGATGACAAGGAGCGTAAAGTCAAAGAGGCATATGTCAACTTCACTGCCATGCTCCTTGCCGGGGTGTCAAAGAGCAACGCGAGGGATTGTCTTATTCAAGTGCGACGGTATATCAGAGGAATCAGACGTGCGCAACCGTGGCTGAGGCTTGCGATCGGCATGTCGGTGGGAAGGGATTTCGTCGCTCTCTCGCGAGGAGACAACAGTGGACTAGAACGCATCGAAATATCACTGACCGATGGTCGAGGATGCATAGAATTCATTCGTATCATCCTCGGCATCGTCTTGGCAGACCAAGAGGCATTTGGTCATAAACCGGAGATGGATATCGAGGAGAGAGAAGTCAGTCTGGTCATCCCTGAACTACGTTCTGCAGCCATGCCGCACACTGGGTCAAACATTACGACTTCGGGCGCTGCATCTGCCATTCCGCCAACCTTTAGTGGACGCCACTCTTCAAGGCTGAGGAACCCCTCCTCTGCTTCTAGTAACCTCCCAAGTGGTAACCGGCCTTCCGCAACATCCAGCACTGACACCACCAGTGATAACACTGCAACCGGGTCTAAAAGAGGTCCCAACAACGAGATGAGTGCAGGAAAGCAATCGAAGAAAAGGAAAAGGATCTTCCCACTCCGCGCCTTTGTCCCCGTTCGAGTGTACGGTCGCAAGTGCACCGGTTTCTTTACTTCTGCTTCCATACGAGGCAGAGGAACAACGGTATATGTCGTCGTAGGGGCCGACGATGGTAAGATGCATTCCGTTCTGAAGATGTCTTGGCCGGATGTTACTCGCACAGAGGGACAGGTGGCAGCTGTAAAGAAACTTTCTCAGCATCAAGTGCATGCCGATGGCATCATTCCACCAAAGTGCGCACTACGGTGACTACATGACGAGTACTCACGATCACTGGTTGTAGGTTATTCGACTCCATGGACTCGACGCTTGCATCGATTAGGTGCATCTTAGCCAACGAAATGCAAAACTTAACAGTGGAAAACCATATCCTCACTGTAACCACATCCAACCTACAGCGTCCCGTGGCGTATTTTTGGAGCCCTCACGATTTCGTGAGAGGGGTAAAAGGTGCATTGCTCGGTATGTCCCATAATCTTGACTGCCGTTCCTGGTGACTGATAAACTGGCATGAAGGTCACGAATATCTGTGTGAAATAGGCATCCTTCATTGTGACATCAGCGAGAACAACATCGTTCTTTCTCTTTGTCGGGATGGAGTTGGGGCATTGATAGACTCCGGCATGGCTATCGTAGGACATCCCAACATGCACCGGGATTTTACTCCACTTTTGGAAGAATCTATGGACGAGTTGGTTGAGGAGTTAGTTGAGTCTGAATACAGACCGCCTGCGCCTTTACCAGCGAGTGAAGAGCAATATACGGCACAACGCACTGTGAGTAACTGTCCTACTATGCACACATTATGACTTAGGGTTATTTATAGGGTACAACACCGTATATGTCCATCGGTGTCCTCAAGGGAAACCCCCATACCCACTTTGATGACATAGAGTCGTTCCTCTATGTCCTAGTTCTTTTCTTCCTTTCATATAAGGGTCCCCTCGAGGCAGGCAGACTCAGCGAAGCGCGAGTACAGGGGTTTATTCAGCCAGTCGGAATGGGTCGGCTGCCACACGTTACAACATGGCCGGCTATGATCGAACCATGGAGAAGCGGTACCTTCTGGGAGATATCTGTTTACAAATCAGGTCTTCTGAGCGCTGAACACCGCAAGAATTTCATCAAAGATTGCCTCCCACATATTCGTTCACGATGGGAACCTGTTTCGCGGTCGACATCGATAGCCGTTTCGAAATTGGTCTCAAACTGTTGGATTATGTTTTCACGTCATGATCGCAAAGTCACACACAGTCAGTTCATTGAGGTCCTCGACACATGGTTGAAGGAGTATGAAGGTGAAGAGAACAAATACGTTTATCCATTTGAATGATGACTAGGACATTTGTCGAACCCGCGCCGTTAAACTTTCGATACATTGTCATACGTCATGCCACACCCCATGATTTTCATACTTGTCATTTTCTCCGTACTTACTAAATGTACGGCCGATGTTTCGGCAGAAACCTTGTTTACTCTTACCGAAATTTTCTGCAAGCTTGGTTTATCGTTGGGATGGGTAGGTTGAGGGTGCATACTCAAATGGTATTCATAAGTAGGACAATTTTGGTATCGGGAAACGAATAGTGCTGGTTTCCGGTGATCGACGTGAAGTGGAGTAGGTGTGGTGGATGGCACCGCCGCCCGGATATTCAGCATCAATTTTGGTATCCGATCACTTCCCGCAGTCCCGCATCATTCTGTTTTTTGGTGTCAAGCTCCCTCCAGAGGGTAGTCTATTTGCTACCGCCTCGCGTGATTGGCACGGTTTCCGCATCCACAGCACCTGTGGTGGCGATTGTTTTGTTCGACTGAGGTCTTGAGAATTCAACCGGTCCGTGGGCAGTACTCACTCCGTTGGCGGCTTGGTCGCCTGATCTGTTTGTCGCCAGCATAGGCAAAAGTACCTGCTTCGACGTGTCCGACTCTTCATCTTCGGAATGGTTCATCAATGACATTCGATCTGGGGCATTGTGGTTTATCACCGCACGAGACCTAGGTTTTGTGGACAGGGTTTGGAGGGTAAACGGGTATCCGAGGGCATTGGCGAGTTATGGGAGGAAGCCCAGGAATTCGTTGGGACTAAGTGCGGGGCAGAGGGCATCGATACAGTATATCGGAGACACCATCATACCTTTTTTCGACGCGTTTCCGCTAACCCTCGCTCTATGCATAATTTCATGCAGACGAAGAGGGCGGAATGGGGCATACAATCGACAGGTCCAGGGATGTTGCTCGAATGGGAATGACGCACTCAATTGAGCCAATGTCAATAGCATGAGAAACGTGCAGACCACGCAATAAGCGCTGCGAGTGAGTCTACGACAAGGCGTTCGTTTACTCCCTAAACTCCAGGACAGACTATGTTGGTAAACTAGCCAGTAACGACGATGGGTGCGTACCAGCAGTTCGACAGGCTGAAGAGGCTCCATTGACGGTTCGTTGTGGTGGTCAAGGAGCGAAACCGATCGAGATCATATTTCAGTATGGAGTCCAAGCAGTCACCTTTGCGGAGGAGAGCCAGGTCGTAGGAGGATATTACAGTGGTCATATTCGTGGATGGAAGATTGAAGATGGACAGCAACTGGGCATAACCATGCAAGCGAATAACAGGATCAACTCCGTTGTGTTTTCCGGGGACGGCCGCTGGATCGTGTCTGGAGACCACGGAAAGACGGCGACCGTCTGGGACGAGTCCACTCGAGATAAAGTGCTCGAGTACACCGAACACAAGGGTCCCGTATTGGCCGTCGACATCTCCAGCGACTGTACTAAAGTTGCCTCCGTGGATGGCGCCGCCGCCCGGATATTCAGCATCACATCTGGTATCCCATTACTTCCTCTTGTCCCCCATAATTCTGTCTTTGGTGTCAAGTTCTCTCCGGATGGTAGTCTATTTGCTACCGCCTCGCGTGAACGTGGTTTCCGCGTCCACAGCACCCGTGATGGCGATGTGGTGTTCGACTCGGGTCTTGAGAGTTCAACCGGTCCATGGCCAGTCACTCCGTTGGCCTGGTCGCCTGACGGCCAACAGCTGTTTGTCGCGAGCGTAGGTAAAATCACCTGCTTCAACGTGTCCGACTCTTCGTCTTCACAATGGTTCATCCACGACATTCGACTTGGGGCATCTGTGGCGTCCAACGGCAAATTCATTGCATGTTCCGCAGGCTCATCGGTTTCGCTGTGGGATTGTGCGTCCCACAAGCAAATTGGCAGCATCATCACCCACGCCGCACTGATGGAATGCTTCTCTCTCTCATCAAGTGGGGGATATCTCGCATGCGGACTCCATGACGGGAGAATCATAATCCACAATCTCCGGGATGTCCTTCCCCATGAGTATTTCTGTCCCCGTGTAAGTGCACATCCACTCATGAAGCTCTCATCGTTAATGATCATTACGTCGTGTAACGTCCTGATCCGTCGGCAACTCATGCTGCTTAGCTTCCGCTCATGGAATTAAGTGACGAGGTCTTCGAACTATGGATACGGGACGACCTGATTAACACCGACGTGCTGTTGTCAAAGGAAATCACTAGCGCTTCAAGCCCTAGCCACCACGTGTTAGCGAACCGCGCTCTCTTACGAGCGCGTTTGAAACGCCTGGAATTTGCAACAGCGGACGTGAAGGAGGTGGGTGTGTCTTCCCACTACTCCATGTGCTACTGAACACGTGTGCCGCAAGTCTCGACCATCGCCTATTGGCTATATTGCGATGGCGATCGCACTACTCGGCGAGGGCAATCGGGAGGGTGCTCTATCCGCGTTTGACCTGGCCTTTCACGATTGCGAGCCGCACGATATCAGATTTCTCTTACTAATGAAGGTGCGTGAGGTGATCGAAGTCGTTTCCACAATTAATCTATGTTCCCCTCAGTTGATCCTTGTCTTCGAATCCGGTAATCAAGAAGAGGCGATAATGCGCCTAGAGCACATTCCTGCGAGAGCAAACGATAATGACTATGACGAGGCTACCCACCTTTACACTCAGGCTCGTGATTCGTCTGAAGTAGACACGTAAGTATCACCTCTGGATCTGATACGTCATGCAGGTTCTCGGAGTTATGTACATGAAGAAGGGAAGTACGGACGTGCTGTACCATTATTCCACCGTGCCAAGAACCTAGCCCCGAAAGACAAGCAATGTCCCCCCTTAATGACAATCTCGCTCGTGGGTCTTCTGCCATTGTTACCTATTAATCTAACTCTCCAAGAAGGTGTTTGGGTGGAATTTCAATGGACTGGACATTGCTTCCCAGCAACGCATATGCGAAATGCTCTATGCCGAAGGGCGTACAGAGGAAGCTGTGGAAATTCTCCTCAGCATCATTAGGACGTCAGGTGAGGAAGTTCAGCGTGGAAAGGCGTTTGTAGACTGGATTGCAGGTACGTCTTATAGCCGCAACTGTGGTGGGTGTACGTGTCAATGCCCATCACCAGATTTCAGCACAAGATGTGATGCGGCGCTTGAGCGTGTCGACGACGAAGACTTTGGACCTGCAGCACACGACGGCGAAATAATACAGCACTCTCCCGTGTTGTCCCTTGGTCGTCTCGGTCCTGCAGGTCTACTTGTCAATCGCAGCAGAGCTCGAGCAGCAAAAGGGTTCTGGCAGGATGCACTGCTATGCGAACGACGTATGCATAGTGTTCTTCTCGTATGGGTCAGCTTCTTACGATTTCTGCATAGGCAGTGAAGGTGGACCCCTCCCACCCATTGGGCTACCAGGCTAAGCACGCCGCGCTTCATGGGGCGAAACGGTACGACGAAGCGACTGATGCTTTCAATTCTATGCTGCGTGTCATCGAACAGTCCAATGACCCTGCAATCAGGAGTATGTACCTCTGCGCGAATCCAATGCCTACAAATGACGGTTGTACAGAACTGCGCAAGAACTACGTCTCTCCATCCGAGACGACCGCGGTCATCGATCGTATCATTCGCGGAATCCTCGAAAATTCGCCCCTCATCCTCATCAATACCACCACTGGTTGCCTTTGTGACGGCCCTGAGCGGATCCGTACCTTTAAGGCTGATCCGATTTTCAAAGAGCTTGTTTCGTCTATCAGGACAGAATGGGATCACGAGCAGTTTCTTCGAGTGGTGACGAGTTTTTTCGGATACGTCATGTTCTCGCACGCGTGGCAGGGACGCGAGCCTTCCTTTCAGGATGTCAGCGCAGCCAAATCTGTGTGGAACCTTCCCATCACGCCCTTGAATGAGAAGTTACAAAATTTCTGCAAGGAGGCACGCAGGCTCGGTCATAATTGGGCGTGGTCTGATACATGTTGTATTGACAAGACTACGAGCTCCATTCTCAATCAATCTCTTACCTCCATGTACAAGTGGTATGCGGATTCAGCAGTTACGCTTGTATTCCTTGCCGATGTAGCGCATCCGTCCAAGCTTGGGGATCTTTCGCATAGTTTCTGGATGACACGAGCATGGACTTTGCAAGAGCTTCTCGCACCAAAAGTCACGTTTTTCTATGACTCCGAGTGGAAACCATACCTCGGCGATACTGGTGCAAACCACAAGGAATCCCCGGAGATCGTGCGAGAACTGGCGGATGCTATCAAGGTCCCCCGTGGAACTATTGTCACGTTCTCTCCGGACGATCTCGGGGTCTGCCACAAACTTCGTCTTGCTTCGACACGCAATGCGACAGTCAAGGAGGACGTCGCGTACTCCCTCATTGGTATATTCAAGTCTGATATCAGACCCCACTACGGTGAAGGAGCTGATGCCCTCGGACATCTCCTAGAAGAGGTTGTGGCCCGCTTCGGTGAAGTCACCGTGCTTGCATTGTCAGGAAAGTCATCGTCGTACAATAGTTGTCTTCCGGCTTCTATTTCCGTTTACAACCAAACGCCATACTGCCCTCCGTCACTCGAAGGGAAAGAAATGGAGACTTGCGTCGCTGAATTACGTGGCAAGTTGCCCTGCCAAGACGCCTTGGGTATCTATAGTCAGATCAACGTCCTTCCGCCCGCCCGTTTTGCAACCCGACGTCTTCATCTCCCATGTATCGTTTTCCCTGTTAGAAGGCTCGGTATACAGGAGGCGCGTAGGGGAAACGGGAAGCTATATCGTGCCAGAGTGGCTGGGCTTGGTAGAGTGGAATTCACGACAGCGGATGATCTCCCGCTGCACAGGCCACAAAAATTCATCTTCGCCCATCCGTGGATTCGTCATATCCGAGGTCCGAGTGACGAGGTTGCCTTGGGGGGTGATCCAGGGGTTGAAACTGACCTTGACTCGGATTCAGGTTTCGATGCTGGATCGGACGACGTTGCGCTCCATTCGCCATTACACGATGTCTCTGTGCCTCGGGTTGATGAATATACGCGGGCGCTACAGATGATCGCTCGCCTCGGACAACCGTTTAGCGCATTGCTTCTCGTACAGCAGCCGAATGGAGAGTACAAGAGAGTCGCTGCAGAGAACGAGATCGTCGTTTCGGGACTTGGAACTGACTTAAAGTCTAAGAACATTCAGGCAAAAGTCCTGGAAATCCTATGAGGTGGATATGGGGTTTGGACTTAACTGTCGGTTATTAAGTTGACCTGTCTTTCGCCTCTAACGCTTGTTTTTTTCTTTTTCTTTACGCGCTGTTTCGCCAGCTTACTTGTTTCCACGTGGGGCCGGCGTGCTCATAATGATACCACCACAATACCCGAGGTCGAATTGGAGAAACGTTCATACTCGTTCCGTGGACGACGCAGCCTGGGCCCGGTGAGAACGAACTAAAAATCATAAAGGTCAGCACATCGGTGCACCGTCTTCGTCACTTCCCTTACCACTTGCGTTGTACACACATTCTGAAGTAGGAGGTGTGACGCACGCTACAAGACTTTCCCTGTGCATTTTCGGTACTTTCGACCGCTTTTCACTAGCTGGAACAGTAGATACATGCAGTGAGATTGTGAACAGAGCCCCTCGGGCCCTCTGGAACCTTGCGACCTGTACGCCGCCCCCAGAGCCCCCTCAAATGAGTTGCCCGCCCTCGGCCTCACCTGCCAGGGGCCTCACCTTATTGGGAAACTCCCACACCACAGCCACCTTGTTGTTGACTTTACGTTGTACCGCTGGGTAGTGTTGCCGCGAACCAGACCAAGTCGAATTGAAGTGGCAGTTCGGCCACACTTCGACTGCCGAAGTGTAACGAATTGAGCTCGAACGAAGTCGCTAAGTGTTCCATCTAGTGTTGCCCAGGCCCGGCTCGGCTCGAAAGCCGCGGCTCGGGCTCGGCTTTTGAGGGCTCACGGCCCAAGATAGCTCAGGCCGAGCCGTGAGCCGAGCCGAGCCCTATATGGGGCTCGGCCCGGCCTCAGGCCCCGGCCTGAACAAGTCAATGGTACGAAAGAGTACTACAAGTATAGCAAAGTGTAGAATACAATTGAGATTACCTGGGGATCATCCAACACACAGCCAGTCATTTGGCACCTCAAAAATATCTCTGTTGACTTGTGAAAATTACCTGAGGTGATGCAGCACCCGAGAACTGCTTGTTACTGGACAATGGCTGTGTGAAATGATACGAAACAAAAGAAGACAGTGGAAAACAACATGGGGAGTGTGCAAAGAAAGAAAATGAGTGATTACACATACCCAGTCCCGAGCTATTCACAAGTTGGTGCGAAAACATCTCTGTCCAATAAATGATGAATATCTCCGGAATGGTTGACACCGTGAGGACGTGAGATACATCGATCGAAAGCGTTAGGCGAGAAGTATATTATATCGAAGTTACGAGAAATTTGACTGGATAGAGGCGGAGTTATCGTGCATGCATTCTCGAGGGCAGGAGGCAAGGAAGAGGAGGATTACCGTCATGTTGGCAAACAACAGCTGCATAAAACATTATGAAACAGGATGTGATGTCAGGCGACGGCATAGAGAGTATGGCGAATGCAAAACTGGACAAATGCACGCACCCAGTCCTGATCTACTCATGAAATGGCCCTAGGGTGCATCTGTCCACTAAATGACAAATATCTCTTGAATGGCTGATCCACCAGTGATGCGAGATATACCAATCGAAAGCGCTAGGAGAGTAGTATATGGCTGTGAATTTGCGAGAGATTCGACCTAACCATGGAAGAGTTATCACGGATGTAAATCTCGGGGGCAGGGGGGGAAGGGGTACTATCACTCATCAGCCTTGAACTCACAAGAACAGTTTGATCTATTTCAAGCTGGAAACAAGTGGACATCAAGGTTAGGGAGAGAAAGAAGTCACTGGGCACCCGTCCCATTAATAAACAAAGTAGTTGAGCACCTGCCAGGGGAGTGCACGACATGTCCCTCCCCACGAGTCTGCAGCACAGCCACAAAGCCGCGGCCTGAGGCCGCGGCTCACGGCTTTCAGAAAGCGAGGCCGGGCCCTGAGCCCCCACAGGCCGTCCCCACGGCTCGGCTCGGCCCGGCCTAGGAGGGCCCGGCTCGGCTCGGCTCAGGGCTTGAGGCCGGGCCCAGCACAACACTAGTTCCATCCAATCGCGTTGCAGTATGATAACAAGACAACGTGTCAACTAGATAGTAGGGTTTATAAGGTAGAGTCGTCAATTATGTAGGTAGTCAAGTATCGTCTAAGTCCGAATCATCCTGGGCATTTGCTGTAAGCTCATTCAATTCATCCAACTTCCCAGTTTCTACCAGTTCGTTGATGGCACGGACAGTCAAGTGACCGGATATGGCATAATCCTCTTCACATGCGAGTAAGTCTTCTGTGAAGCTAAGACGGTCTCCCCGGATGGAAAATTTGAGGATCTGAAGTGCCTCCATTACTTGAGGAGACAGCCGACTGCGTCAAAGTGTTGAGGTTTCCTTGCTGGAGGAAAACACCCGCTCACAAGGAACAGCAGAAGCCTGTGCCGGGAGGACGTCCATGGCAACATGGAACAGTAGCGGGTAGAGAGTCTCGGATTGCTGGCAACGACGGAATCATGGTAAACGAGTGTCAACCAAAAGTGGAGGCGACTCACTTCCCAGTAACGGACAAGATCTGTCACCCGTGTTCCCATGCTGCATGTCATTTGTTCACGCTCGTACCGTTCAAGTTCACGTTCCACATCCTTCTGATCCTCTGCCAATGCTTGGGTGTTCATCAGTAATTTTACACGCATCTTATTTAAACTATATCGACTAAAATTCGGAGCTAAGTAATTTAAGCAGCAAAATTCTTTAAGTTGGATTAGGTACCACACCGTAGCGTTACTAGCCCAACTTCGTTTACTTATTTTCTTATGGAGCTTATCAAACGGAAAAAAGCATGATAAGATTGCAACTCCTACTAAGCACAAACTTTCATTAAACGACGGATAAGAAAATAAAAGATGATTGGGAGTGGCAAGATGAGAATTTTATCGCGTCACCGGAAAGTAAAAAGATCATCGAATTTGTCTTCTCCACCTGAATCCAAAGTGTTCGCCGCTGTGAATGTTGCCTTCTTGACAAATTTCTGAGTGTCGTCGACAATCAACCCAAACTGCTCATGGGATAATCTCTTGATAGGCTCCAAGTAACGCCTCGTCACTGCGCCCCAGACGGCTTCACCAAATTCAAATTGGCCCCCTTTCGGAATGACAGCAGTCCATACATCACCGGGTTGGGTTATTTTGAATGACATGTGACCTTCGGCGATGAGCGAGAGAGTGCGGCAAACCTAGGAGCATCATCCACGCGACTGTATGTCCCAATGAAAGAAGGCACTTACTGCAGCAGAAGCGAGGGCGAGTGCTGTACACGGCTCGGAAAAATCTTCGCTGAGCATCGGAACATCAGTATGACCTTGGATAAAGTTGAAGTGATGCGCAAATGTCTGGAGGATGAATGGCGCTCGCCAGAGGCCGGTCCATGTCTACGGAGCATCACTGATTATGAAGAAGAAAATAAAAGAATGCACGCACCTTGTTGTCAGTCCCTCTGTTCTGGCTGAACAGAAATCGATTCTTCTTGAGCATTGCTTTGGCGAACTTGATGCGCGTCGTTAAATCGTCGAAATCAGCATCATGCGCGAAGAAAGTGGTGATCACTGCCACTGCAGCAGCTGCAAATCCGGCCCGCCAATTGTTGAGTCCTTGCTTAGCCTGTTGTAACGTGTGTAGGATAGTAAACTGAGGGGCGTGAACTGCACTTACGAGGCTATAAACCGGCCCTCCGGTGACCACCGTGTATACAACCTTCTCCCAGTACACCGTATCCCATATCTCCTGCAGCACGTTCTTGAACTTGTCATCGGGGATGGTCCATGGGTTGTCATAGCCGGCAGCAAAGTGAGCGAGAGTGGAAATGAAGAGCCGCTGCCATGCATTGTCATTTGTAGCACCAGCAGGCAGGTCGCTATTGATGTACTTTTTGTTCGCACCGCTCCCTGAGCGCTGTGATCCTTGACCAGCAGATACACGTGGCATCTTCACTCGTTTAGATGGTGGGGCGGTAGTGCTACTCGTTTCTCCCTACCTCCATTTCAGTAAGAATGCATAATGCTACAGGTAGTTTACTCACCTGACTGCGAGGGGCCCTCTTGATCCCCCTCTTGGTTTCCACCAGTAAAACGTCGTTGTCCATTTCTTCGGTTGAGGGCTCAACGTAGTCATCTTGAACGTTCGCGACCTTTCCGCTACCACTGCTGACACGGCCCTTCCGAGGATGGGTATACTGCGAAGGAGGCGGAGGCGATGGTTCTGACTCGTCGAGCTCAGAACCGCTAACAATGTCAGTAATAGCCTTTCGAACGTCAGTTTAACGTGAATAAATAGTATTAATAGGACGCACCATGGTATCTGTCCTACGACGAACGCTCTTCAAAGATGGATTAGACATGGCCTGGCGCTCAGAATCATCATTGCCTTGAAGGTAAGGCGAGTCGTCATTGCAGGTTTCTGAGGTGGGAGGGTTGCTGAATGCAGGGGTGGAGGGGCGGGTGCTTGAGCGAGTACTCGCAGGAGTCGTTCGAAGTTTGATCTGAGAGCTTGTACCCATACTAGAAATTGACCGTGCATGACGAGAGCTGGCAGCCGAGCGCTGCGAGAGGAGTGTGTGAAGCGGTTTGGATGATGCGAGTTTGTCAGCCCAGTCCGCAACGTCTCCGATCCCAGAAAACTTCTGCTTATCGGTATCTAAGCTAGAGTCAACGCAGTCCCAGTAGAAAAGAACAGTTTCAGTGAGCAAAATCATCGTGACCATGGTAAGAGATGGGAAAACACGTACCGAGCAGAAGTCGGCTTCCGTTTCTGGACATCCATGCTATGCCGGTCCGTGATCCTATCGGCCCCACCACCCCCACCAGGCTCGCCTCGTGCTGCGAGCACTGCATCTCGAGACGATGTCTTCTGTGTGCGTTTCTGCTTCTGAACCACCTCTGTAAGACTTTCCTCCAGCCCAACCTCTGATTCTTCCAGACCATAAACCAACAGCTCCCCACTACCTTGTGAATCAGCAAGCACTTCACCACTCGGGCGTTTATCAGCGGGATCCATTCCAGTCACGTCACTTGCCAGTCTGTCACTGTCTCCCATGACACTTTCCGTCGTGTCCGCAGATTCATGCGATGGGTCCTTGACGATGAGGCGGAGCCTTGGTCTCGGCTTGGGTGGATTGGTAAGTCGGTTTTCTTCCTCTTGTATGGTGTCGTCGATGATATTGGCTAAACGTTGGATACCACGTTCCTGGGCAGCTTCTTGCTCCTCGCGGGCTCTCTCAGCCGCTGCATCGTCGGCTTGCTTCTGCTCGGAGGTGCGCCGTTTTTGTTTCCCTTCTAAAATGATATGTCCCGGATGTTGATGCGCATTTTTGGCATGGGTGGTAGGGCGGGACATCATGGAAACCCGGGAACCCAGGAAGCAAAGAAGGCACGGCAGAGAAAAAAAAATCGCGTAAGGTTAGCAGCTTGTGTCCGACAATGTCACTAAAACTTGCTGACTCACTCATGACGCCTAGCCCTTCCTACCACGCATAGTCTGCTTTTTCAAGACTTTGTGATAGTTCCTCATAATGCCTCAAACCATTCCTCGTTCCCCTGCAGGTAGACGAGCAGTCAGTGCTTCTCGGATTCCCTGTCTGCATGCTGGCTGTCATCGTTGGTTCAAAACGGCGTCCAGACTGAATCACCACAAATCGTCTTTTCACAGCTACTCTTTCCACAAGTCAGGCCTTCCGGCACATTTGCAGTCAACCAGTCCACATGAAGGCGTTGTCCGTGACTACCATGAAGAGCTTACAGGTACGCTTGCTGACTCGACTCGATCCTTCCGTTTCACTGACCGCTGTACAGGTCAGAAATGTGATTCAAATGGGCAGCCCATCCATCCGAGCTCCCCGCCTCCACCCATCTTCGAAAAGCCCCCGGATGACTGGGGTTCGTATGGTAGTCAGCTGGGTTTTGAAACTGCAGAGTTTATCTTTCAGGAAGCCGAGATGTCAGCATCGAAGATCGACAAGCTTCTCTACCTCTGGGGGTGCTCTAACGGCAGTCGACCTCCCTTTTCAGACCACAATGAGTTATATGAAACAATCGATGCTACGAAGCTTGGTGACATCCGGTGGGACACCTTCAAGCTCAGATACAACGGTGAACGGCCTACCGACAACGTCCCGCCATGGATGGATGAGGAATATGAATATTGGTACCGTGACCCTTCCACCGTGGTGGAAAACATGCTCTCGAACACGGAATTCGATGGCGAAATCGACTATGCACCTTACCGGGATTTTACAGCGGGCGACAAGAAGCGAAGATACGAAAACTTCATGTCGGGAGATTGGGCGTGGTTGCAAGCGGTAAGTTTGCCTTATGCTAATGCACCGCTGGAGTATTAATCATGCATTCACAATCGTTAGGATGAGATTGCTCGAGATCCTTCAACGCATGGAGCTACTTTCGTCCCTATCATTCTTGGGAGTGACAAGATGACGGTTTCAGTTGCAACGGGCCAGAACGATTACTGGCCGGTATACCTTTCCATTGGTAATATTCATAATAATGTTCGGCGCACTCACTGCAATGGTGTCGAGCTCCTTTCATTCCTTGCAATCCCCAAAGGTGCGTCCCCCTCTATACTATACTATGGGCGCTCATTGGCAGGTCTTAGCGGCGAAGAAGTACACCGACGACCCTACGTTCCGACGCTTCAAAAAGCAACTCTTTCACACAGCGATGTCGAGGATTTTAAGCTCACTCAAGGCCGGCATGACGGTACCACAAGTGATGAAGTGTCCTGACGGACATTTTCGTCGTGCTGTCTTCGGTATAGGCCCTTATATTGCAGATTATCCGGAGCAAGTCCTAATTTCAGGAATCGTTCAGAATTGGTGTGGAAGGTATGTTTTGAGGCGTCCCTTTTTTATGAACTAAAACTTATCTAACCCAAGATGTATCGTGCTTCCCGATAATCTCGATGCAGGCGGGCCTCCACGGACTGCCGAACTCATGAGGGCGCTAATCGAGGAACTCCAGGCAGGTGCCGCTTGGGACGAATGGGGCATCGATGTCAACGTCGTGGTAAGTTCAGACTCAAACTTCGAATAGCATTTACAAGTTCTCTTTAGCCCTTCACCGAAGACTTCCCCCGTGCTGACATCTGCCAGCTTCTTGCTCCCGACATCCTTCATCAATTGGTGAAGGGCAGTTTCAAGGATCACCTTGTGGAGTGGGTTGGTAAGTACTTGGAACTGGAATACGGCAAAGCGGGTGCAAAGGAACGGATGATGGACATTGACCGTCGGTATGTTTCGCATCATATGATCAAATGATTATTCAGACTGATGTGATCAACTTAACAGTATCGCTGCAGCGCCGCCATTCCCAGGGCTGCAAAGATTTCCTGATGGACGGGGATTCTCGCAGTGGACAGGTGACGACTCGAAAGCATTGATGAAGGTGAGCGTGCCGTCTCTCCCCTTTAAGCTCATCTTACACGGGCTGCCTTCTGGTTTACTTACCTGCCATTGAGGGGCACGTTCCTCAAGACATCGTGCGGACATTGCGGGCTTTCCTTGAGTTTTGTTACATCGTTCGACAGAATGTGATCACCGACGACACCCTGAAAGACCTCAGGAATGCCCTGGAGCGTTTTCACCACTATCGCGAAGTCTTTCGAGATGTCGGTGTCCGGACTGAAGGATTCTCCCTTCCTCGTCAACACTCCCTTGTCCACTATGAAGCCCTCATCCGTCTCTTCGGTGCGCCAAACGGTCTATGCACGTCAATCACCGAATCAAAACATATTACAGCAGTCAAGAAACCATGGCGGCGATCAAGCAAGTACAAGGCACTCGGCCAAATTCTACGAACCAATCAACGTCTTTCGCAATTGGCTGCTGCTCGCACCGATTTTGAGGCCCATGGGATGCTGCCCATATCACGACCGAGAGAGAATATACTGAAAGGTAATGCTAAGCTCCTCACTGATTGATCAATAACCGAAGTTAATATTCTTAGGCCTTCAAACCAGTGGCGCATCACAACACTTCGACGACGTGGAGGATGAAGATGAGCATGCAGGCATCATAGACGAGAGACCTGCACTCGCACACTCAGATGTGAAGCTTGCACGATGCCATGGTAAGTTTTTTTTCTCTGTCCTCTCACTGGCACTGATCTTCCATCAAGCTCGTGGTCGAGCGAGGAGCGTTCCTGCGCTTGCCATCGAGCTGGGTATTCCCGCGCTATCGATGCTCATCGCACAATTTTTGTACGAACAGCTCAATTGCGAGTCGACTCCTCTGCCAGCCGGTGCTTCCCATCTCCCTGTGTTCACAGGTCCATTAAAGGTTTTTCATTCAGCCACCGCAACCTTTGTCTCACCAAGCGACCTGAGCGGGATCGGTGGCATGCGACGGGAAACAATCCGTGCGATTCCAGTGTGGCATCAGGGCCCAGCACGGTACGACACTATATTCATGAGCACGGATGACACATTCAACGGAATGTTAAGCATGGAGATCGCTCGCGTGCTCTGCTTTTTTCATTTATCTACACAAATGGTCGCACTTACTCTTGCGCACTTATTCATTGGTTTGATCGCATAGCAGATGAACCGGACGAACTAACAGGAATGTGGATGGTCAGGCCATCTTTCATGGGGAATGGTTCCAAAAATCTCTCCGTTATCCACCTTGATAGTATTGTCCGCAGCGCCCATTTACTCCCAATCTTCGGGCGTGAACAAGTACCACGAGCTGTCAATTTTCACAATTCCTTGGATATTTACCGTGGATTCTATGTCAACTGCTTCGCAGATTATCATGCATTTGAATTAGCTTCGTAAACAGCCCTAGGCTGCCTAATATAATATGCATGCTCTTTGTGCTATTCGCGCTTTTGCTGTCTTAAGAGCTTTCCTTCCCAACTGACTTAGTGTGGAATTATCATTTAGACTCGTAAGTCTACGAAGTCAGCACAAGCCGGAGTAGTTGCTGTCTTTTTGGCTTGGCAGTCTGAACCGAACTGACAGGTCTTACGAGGCACCATAAGATTGGTAAGCAAGTTTAAGCTCCGATTAAGCTCGATTAAGATGCGTGTAAAATTACTGATGTTGTAAGCGGCCAAATCCTCACCAGTCAAGACCTCCGTCACTACGATATGGGGTGAATTACTTGTGATGGGAGTTGAAGTTCCGGATGGCGTGCTCAATGAGGCAGAAGACCGGCAGATGTTGACATTGATTGAAGTTAGGCGTGAAATTGCACTCGCTTGAGCATGAGCTGCAATAGACGAAGCACTTCTGCGTGCATCATTCAGAGCTGGATGCTGCTTCTTTCCAGCTTCCCTCTCAGCTGTTCGAAACTTTGTCATCTTGGATGAACTTCATCAGTGTCGGGTATCCAAGACGTGATCACCAATGACTCACTGCTTCCAAAATCCACTTCCGTGCATTGGCAACATCCTGCGGCTCCCAATATTGTTGCATCCACTCAAATTTCATGTCCGGATTGACAACTATACGAATGTAAGAGGCGGGTAGGAAAAGTGAATGTCTTTGCTCCTTACTCATTGCAAGTGCATAGATGCGGGTTTTGCGTGCTTCCCTTACATAGTTTTGTAACTTCTGGAGTGCGACATTGATATGGTGAGAAAGCTCAGGGATTGTCTGGGAGGCGAGAACCGTCCACTTCTGAATCAGAAGTTCATAAACCGGGAGAGCCATTGAGAGTGTTGGCATGCGTTCTGCAGAGAGTGCTTCTTGTGCAGAGTGTGGGATCTCGAGAACTTGGTGTATGTCTCTTAAAACATTGAGTTCATCTTTCGTGAGGTGGCAACGCTCGAGTTCACTTTCTTCTCGGTCTATGATGAAGGCTTGAATCGCCTAAAAATGTTAGGATCATTGTTAGAAAGGTGTCTGAACTCTGGGGTAGGACTGACACGTACAGGATACAGCAAGAGAAGGCGCTCAATCATGAGAAATGTTGAAGACCAACGTGTCTCACAGTCACGAAGTAGCTGATAGAGCGGCAATTTGTCACCACCGTCGGGGAGCTTACCAGCCCATCTCCCTGACGAATTCCCCTCAGCAATAACTTTCCTGAGATCTTGACGGCGCTGCCCTGAGGCACGGCACACAGAAACTATGCTGCGCACAGTACCTATAACATCACGTTGCAGTACTAATGCATACTCATGCAGCCGCTCAGCTGAGAGTGGGTGTACACATCCATGGGATTCAGACGTTCCCACCTGCCACGAATGAGGTGACGTGGCTTCGTCGTATGTGCCAAATGGGTTTTTCTTCACCTCCTCAATGAATGCTTGGCAAGCAATGTTGACGACATGGGGAAAACACCTGCAATGGTGGTTAGCCAAATGGTAACATCACACTCAACTCTCATCATGCCACTCACCTGAGCCGGTTACCATCTCGATGGAAGGGAATCCCACGTCTTGTGAGCTCTCCTTCAATTGCAATCATCATCATGTTATTATTTGATGCATTATCCACAGTAACTTCGCCAATCTGCACCACAAGGGAAGGAGCAATGGGGTTTCGGGTTAGAACCCCACACTGTAGATGTAGAAAAAATCTC
The DNA here is from genome assembly GCA_024613165.1 of Pisolithus albus. Taxonomy (NCBI): domain Eukaryota; kingdom Fungi; phylum Basidiomycota; class Agaricomycetes; order Boletales; family Pisolithaceae; genus Pisolithus; species Pisolithus albus. The sequence continues at coordinate 36,561 of JANFAB010000080.1, forward strand.
ACTTTATTGAGAGTCCCGACCTCCTCGAGTATTCGAACAAGCTCTTGTCCAAGGTTTTCACCGGAGTGAACTCCACTAATGAATCGAAAGGCTATGAGGCGAGTCTTCAGGTCAAGTCATGTGTACCCATCCCGTGCCAGGAAGTGCGCTGTCACAGCCATGAAGCTGTCTCGATTGATGTTGCTCCAAAGATCTGCTGTTATGGAAACACGCCCGAGGGAATTCTGTTTTAGAGACCAGGCATTAGATGTCCAGTACTTTGTGTTGTGACATACACACCTTGAGATCATTCACAATTCTTTGATGTTCCTTCTTATACTCCTCGAGTAATAGTGTAGTCAACTTTGTACGGTGTGGTAGGTCCTTTTCGTCGATCTTACCCATTCCTAAGTAGAGGAGTAATTCACGAAACTCAGGACATTCCACCACATTAATGGACTGTCAACGTTCATCACCACCACATCAAGTGCAGACATGTTGGAGTTGCTCACCTGGTCATCGACTGCAATCCACTTCGTCAGTAACTGGTAGAACATCTCAAGAGTAAACGTGTTGTGTATGTGTTGCATATTGTTGTGGTGGTGGTCAGCATTTTTCAACTGTTCGGCTTTACATGTGCTAACCCATTGCTCTGAATGTACATCCTTCAGGTGTCTCCGGTAGCACGAAGTCATGCCATCACCATGTTTCCAGGCTTTCCAGCGCTCCGACTCACTATAATGTAACAATGAGACGGCTTCTCACAATATTGCAAATAGAAACAGACATACATGCACAAATGACAAGCTAAGTATTCGCAACCTGGGTTTGACAACAACCGCTTCTGAGTGAGTTCAGGTAGTGTAGCCGGCCAGTCTGCAGATGCCACTGGAATCAGGAACCACCAAACATCCGTTGCGCTACCCTTCGTCATGCCATGAGATCGAGATTGCCCCTGACTGAAACCTGTAGAATCCATGTACAAATGGAGGGGGGCAACGGACGTAGGTGATGTGTTCTGCTCCGATGCACTTGGTTGGGTTACTGCAGGCAGTGGAGTTGGGCCCACCCCACACGTTTCAGCAGCCACAGTCAGAGTATTGGATACTGGCGATGCCGGTGGGTTTGCCTTGCGCCTCTTCCGACCTCGGCCAGTGCCTGCTGCTGCACCAGTGGCAGTCACTGCACCCTTTCGCTTTCGTGTTGGACGACTACTAGTATTTCCTTCCACAGGTAATTGAAGGTTCGTTGGTGTTAGGGGCCGTGCCCTAATTTAGAATGTCTGTAATCATCCGCAGGCATGTGATACTCCGGTATCACATGCCTGCATGTCTAGTATATAAAAATCGTCGTAGTGACTTAAGGACATCACTGTCTTAAAATTTACACTGCGAATACCATACGGTACAGTTCGCGGGTGTGACTTAAGGCAACTCAACCTTACAATTTTTTGAACTCTCGTCAAAGTATTCGCAATGAGCCGCACGGCTACCCGCGCATATGCTCGCGCAGTAAAGTCGGGCCAGAGCAAGCCGCCCGACGGAGGGGATCCCCCTCTAGACGACAATAGTCGTCGAAAGCAAAAGGGACCATCCGAGGTCCAAAGAAATGATGGGAACACGGAGGACAGGCAGCCGCCGGCCGGAAGCGCCTCCCAAGAGACGAGCGCCAGACAGCCTGGATCTGTAGCGCCGGGTGCGCATATGCCCGGAGGGTTGAATACCTCAACGACTTTGGGGAGCAGCATCGAACGAGCTGCGAGAGAGGGGAATGAGGCAGCCAGAGACTCGATGAGTCCCCTTACTCCTCAGCGCACTGAGCTAGATAACTCACGAATGTCTTCCGACCCCGTGTTAGTACGAAGGACTCAGAGTCCTCCAATTGAGATATTTGAAGAAGGCGAAGAGCCTTCGAGGAGAGAGACGAGTGAGAGGGATGCCCCAATCGACCCTCGCATGGCCTTCGAGGCTATGAATGACTTTCTCGAGAATCTGCAGCAACAATGGCTGGAATACGGGTATGGCCCCGAAGGTTTCGACAATCACGGGGTGAACCCTGGCGTGCACCACGCAGAAGAATTAGAAAGGTATAGGCGGGCACTCGCCACCAAGAGTGCGAGCAGGACGACTACTCCGGACGTCGAACCTACGATCAAGAGAGAGGGGACGATCCCTCATTTCTGGCCAGGAATGCCAGTAAGGAGGGAAAACCTCCCATTCGAAAGAGCTGACGCCCTTGGCAGAAGGGGCGGATTCGCCCCTAACATGCCAGATCGCCCTGCATACTTCTCGAGGCGAGACTCGGATATAATCCGACAGATGTTTGGAAACGAGCGGGGGGCTGCGATACTCCACCAGATGGCTCGAGATCGCACTATTGCAGCCAGAAATGCTGCCGGAGGAAACAGGGATAATACCCCTGGAGGAAATGATCGAAATGAAGCGGCCGAGAATATATACGGCCGAAATGAAGACGGAGGCGGCCCTCCCGAAGGAAATAACTATGGGGGAAACTTCCCTGGTCAGGGATTCCCTGGGGGTGGTCCCCCTGGCGGTGACGATCCGGACGAAGAGGACGATGACGATCCTCGAGGGTATGGGAGAATCCCCATAGTTGGGGGACGACGTGTCGTCCAGGGAAACCGACCGAACTATCTGAGGGGATTCACCCCAGGTAATACGAGGTACATGGATTTTATGCAAAACAAATACGCACAGCGTATCTGGGAACAAGTCGGGCTACCGACGGGACAGGTTGGACCTGAAGTGAAGGCGATGAACCCGCCTAAGCCCGGGAAGTACGGAGGCCAGGATGACCTGGATAAGTTCGACGACTGGCTGGGCCAGATATTAAAGTACTTTCGTACATTCAAGGTCACCGGTCCTGATCGCGATGAAGATCGCGTATTGTACACTGGGTTGTACTTGGAGGGTCTGGCCTCCCAATGGTATGACCAAGAGGTCGACTCCCCGAATCGACAAGTACATCACTGGACCTTCGAAGAACTCATATGTGGACTATTTAAGCGATTTGTCCACGAGGCGTCGGCGCAGAACGCTGCCGACAAGTATGATCGAACGAGGTTCGAATATGACAAGGGGGCCCTTGCGTATTATAACGACTTGAAGCGTCGTGCGCACCGAATGGTGCAGCCTCCGGACGACTACTCGTTCAGGAGGAAGTTCCTGCGGGGGCTACCGCACTCTATAATTAAATCGATATTCGAAGCTCGCGGAATATCCGCAGAGCATTCAACGATCGAGGAGATCCTCGAAGAAGTAAGGCGCATGGAAACTGCGCAGAAAGCAGTGAATATGCATATGAGAACGAGCCACGCCGGCTCTGGAGGGAAGACCTCCCAGGGACGAAGTGGCTCACACCCACATGGAAACAGGAGCGCAGGTAGCTCCATGAACAAGGACAATTATAAGTACTTCCAGAAGGGAAATACGTTATATCAACGTAAGGCGAACTTTGCGCCAAGAGGCGCTGATGCTGGAAGGAAGGGTGGACAGTTCCACCGTAAGGATGGTGACCATAAGTACCATCATAAAGAGCGAGACGACTCGCAGCAGAAAGGACGGCAGCCCCGAAGGTTCATGCCGGGGATTACGTGCTTCAACTGCTCGGAGGTGGGCCATATGGCCCCAGATTGCCCTCATCCTCGAAAGGACAAGAACAAAGCGGCGGTTAAGCCGCGGTTATACGCTGTAGACGTCCAAGAGGAAGAGGGACGCGATACCCTCGTAAAAGATCAGTCGGAGGAACCCGACGAGGGAAAAGTCGTTGAAAGTGAACCCGGTCACAACGAATCTAGTGATCACGAGGAGGGATCACACTGTGACGAAGTGGAAATCGTCGACGAGTACGAAATGTACTCAGAGATTGACGACGACGACGAGCCCGTCGCATACTTCGGCGCTATACACGAAGAAGATGAAGCTGTTGCTTCCGATGAGGAGGTAACTTGCGCTATGATGCGCATTGTACATGATGACGAAGACTCGTCAAAAGGAGACCAGGTCTCCGAGGCGGGAAGTGATTTCCCAGATGCAAATGAAGGAAGCTCCTACGAAGAAGAACCTCAGGAGGAAAAGTGGGAATGGTCCGGAACTTATGGAGCAGTGCACGAAGGGACGTGCGATGAATGTCGACATCGAGTCGACCATGTAGCAGAAGGGCTACTTAGTAGGGATGAGTCCCTTGCACGAGCACTTAATGTACCGGAAGAACACGCTAGGCGTGAATACCACAGAGGGGTAGGAGAAGGAAACCGCATACGACTCTCGGATGCGAATGGTAGTACGAATCACGTACGGGCTGCGCTGCAGACGATGGCATTCCATCTCAGAGTCCGCGAGGGCTATCGTAGGAATGCCCTGCGACAAATGGTATTGGCACGAGAGGACGTGCGACATCTGCCAGGACGCAGTCAGGAGCTACAAGAGCACCTGGACAATGCCATATTTGACATACGCCGCCAAAGTATGGCGGAGAGTGACGTCGGGATTTATCCCGACGTAGTGATAGTCAATACCCTGTGGGGTAAGGTATGGATCAACCGAGACAATACGATGGAATATCAACCATCGGTAATGGGAGGTACAGGGGGACCTCTGTGGAGTGCGTCTCTGAGGATAGCAGACGAAGATATGGACTCCCAAATGGAGGATGCCATAGAATTTAATAGCGCGGTAGATACTATGTCTACGAGAAATCGATGGATTTGGTCTCCCATCTACGGTGCAATCCATGAAGAACCTTCATGCCGAGAATGTGCTCAGAGAATAGAGCACGTATCCGAGTCGGCAATCGACGGAGACACTACGTTGAACGTGGCGTTGCGATACCCAGAGCAATTAGCTCGTAGGGAGTACGACCACGGCTGGGAAGATTGCGACCGAGCGCAAATGGAGGGACACGGAATGAACATGGATCGCACGCGTTATGCGATGCGAACCATGGCAGACCGGATACGGTCCTTGGAAGCCGACAGGCTTCAGACGATCGCAGATATATTAGAAATACTGGGGGAACGCAGTGGCGTGGCCCCAGAAGTGCGAAGAGCACTGGAAACAATGGAGGTTCGCCTCCAACGAACCACTGAAACTAATCGCCGTGTCGGAATATATCCCGACGATATGATAGTGGTGACCCCCCACGGTGATGTGATTATCACGAACGACGAAGGACAATATCGTCATACCGCACGGTTGGCAGCAATGGATCTCGCTGCAAAGATCGAGCCGGTGACGAAGTCATTGACACGATCGTTTTGGTATGCTATGCATACGAATAATGTAGTGGGATCTCGTCCCAAAATAAGTCCTGAGTTGCGAACGTGCGCAACGTTGCAAAGCATAATTAACGGATGTACCGCGTATACGATGATAGACACTGGGAGTACGGGTAATTTCGTGAGCCCGGCATTCGCCAAGGTCACGAAGATGAGGGTTTTTCCCCTCGAACAGCAGCTGACGCTGCAATTAGGCTGCATAGGCAGCCGGTCGAAGATTACTCATGGTGGAATATCCACAATGCGCATTGGAAACTATGAAGTAGAGATATACTTCGATGTAGCGAATATTGACCGCTACGATTGTATAATAGGAATCCCCTTCCTAAGACAAACTAAAGCGATCTTAAACTTCACAGAGAAGACGATACAGATAGCAGCGGAATGCGTGCCTCTTCTCACAGAGCCTGAGGCTCTGATGACGGGTAAATCCCGTCCTAAGCATTGACTCTCGCGCCCTGCGAGGCCTCAGTCTCGCGAGGGCTCTAAAGGGGGGAGGGGATCCGATGGAGTAAAAGAGCCAAGGGGCTCAACGAAAAGCGAGGAACATCTCGCAATAATAAAGCCAAAAAAATTGTTGAGCAATGAGGATATACCTCAGTTACGGAACCAATGGTTCGAACGGTATAAGCACAGGCTTAGCGGGGTGATCCCGAAACTGCCTCCACTATGGGAGGTAAACCACAGGATCCCCCTGATAGACGAAAGGAAGCAGTACGCGTATCACCTGCCACGGTGCGCTGACGCGCTTAAACAACAGTTGTCGGATAAAATCTGACTGTATACGGATGCAGAATGGTGGGTGCTGAAAAGCGTCCCACAGGCTGCTCCGATGCTATGCATCCCGAAGAAAAATGGAAAGCTGCGGACAGTCATTGACTGCCGCAAGAGAAACGAAAATACTGTGAAGGACGTCACCCCCTTCCCGGATCAGGACCAGATACGAATGGACGTAGCGCGAGCGAGGTATCGCTCAAAGATCGATTTATCAAACGCATACGAACAAGTTCGTATAGAACCCGAAGACGTCTGGAAGACGGCCTTCTCGACGATATATGGGACCTTCTTAAGTCAAGTAATGCAGCAGGGAGATTGTAATGCCCCTGCGACGTTTCAACGCCTTATGACAGTGATCTTCAGAGATCACATAGGACGTTTTGTATACGTCTATCTCGATGATATATTCATCTTTAGCGACACAATTGAGGATCACGAACGACACCTCAGGATAGTGTTTGAAACACTAGAAAAGGCCGACTTCTACCTTGAGAAGGAGAAGTGCGACCTTTATGCAGAAAAATTGGACTGCCTAGGGCACATCATAGACGCTAAGGGCGTCCACGCCGACAGAGACAAGATGTCTCGAATCAGGAGCTGGAGGACTCCGAAGAACCTAAACGAAGTCCAAAGGTTCGTAGGACTAGTGGAGTATCTAGCACAGTTTATGCCAGACATATCGGCGTATACTACGCCCCTGACTGGTATACAACGGAACGAACATCCGTTTCAGTGGAGGGAAATCCACGACAGGTGCTTCCAAGTGATCAAGGATCTTGCGTGCAAGTATCCGATCCTGCGGCCTATTGATCCGCGAAAAGAAGAGCCAATATGGCTCGTGTGTGATGCATCACTCTATGGAGTGGGTGCGTTATACGGGCAAGGGCCCGACTGGAAAACCTGCCGACCAGCAGGATTTATGTCGAAAAAGTTGAGCGATGCTCAACAGAATTATCGAACATTCGAGCGAGAAACTCTCGCAATAATCGAAGCGCTCTTGAAGTGGGAGGATAAACTCCTTGGCTTCAAGTTTACGATCGTCACCGATCATGAGGCGTTGGGGTACCTCAAAACCCAACGAAAACTGTCGAGCCGACAAGTCCGCTGGTTGGACTACATGTCACGATTCGACGCAAACATCGTCTATGCAAAAGGCACGGAGAACCGCGTAGCGGATTGCCTTTCTCGTTACTATGAGCAAGAAGGAGGGGACGTAGCCTCCGATGATGAAGTAGAATGGGCCGACGCAGATATACGTTTGGACCCAGAGGGGGACGACCTCCCTCAAGACAGGTGGCGAGAGCTGAAGTTATCAGCGATGAGAGAGGGAGATACCCCTCGGAAGAGTAGCCGGTTGAAGGAAAAGGTCGAGAAAAGATATGAAGAGGCTAAAGAGATGGCCTCAGCCGCAGATCAGAGTAACAAGGAATCCCCTAGCGCAAGTGTGCAGGAAGACCCTACGATACTCGAATCTGCCGAGGCCTCTAAAGCCTCCCCAATAATATTTGGAGAAGTGCCAGGCTTCCTGAACGCTATCCGCGCAGGATATAGAAGCGATCCTGTACTCGCGAAAGTGATGGCACAGCCGTCACACTATCCTCAGTTCGAAGGGGAAGATGGCCTTCTGTACACGAGAAATCGTGGAGGAGAGAAGGTGTTATGCCTTCCCCATGCAAAGTACGACGGCGATGATACTATCGCCAGGGTAATCGATCAAGCGCACAGGACGCTGGGACATTTTGGATCCCAGAGGACAGCGGACTATATCCGCAGATGGTATTGGTGGCCGAAGCTCGGCCGGGAGGTGGACAAGTTTTGTCGAACATGTCCGATATGTCAGACGACAAAGAACGACAATCAACGACCGAAGGGTCTATTGCACAGTCTGCCTGTGCCGCGAAGACCCTGGGGGTCGATAGCAATGGACTTTGTGGGACCTTTCCCACCGAGCGACGGGCACGACTACCTGTGGGTGGTCCTGTGCCGTCTAACGTCGATGGTACACCTAGTACCGGTGACTACGACGATACGAGCGTCAGAGCTCGCGGGGATGTTCATACGGGAAGTCGTCCGACTACACGGACTACCAGAGACGATAGTCTCAGATCGAGACGCGAAGTTCACGTCGACTTTCTGGCGCGAAACGCACAGAATGTTGGGAGCGAAACTCCTAATGTCGACGGCGTTCCATCCACAAACAGACGGAGCGTCTGAACGAGCGATAAGGAATGTAGCGCAGATGCTACGAGCCATGGTCCGACCAGACCAGACGGATTGGACATCGAAGATGCCAATGGTCGAGTTCGCGATCAACTCGAGCATAAGTAGCTCGACAGGGTTCGCACCCTTCGAGTTAAATTACGGGTACATGCCCGAAGTAATGCAACGAGTCAGAGGGGGGACGCCCTCAATGGCACCAGGGGTGAAGACCTTCGTAAAACAAGCATTAGAAAATCTTGAGATGGCCCATGATGCCATCATTGAAAGCAGGGTAATACAGACGTACCATGCGAATAAGAAACGAAAGGAAGGCTTCAGCCTTCGAGAGGGGGACCTCGTATATCTCTCTACTCAGAACCTGAGCGTTCCGAAGGGACGTGCACGAAAGCTCGTGCCAAAATTCATCGGTCCGATGAAAGTGTTGCGCTGTGACAGCGCGAACGACACCTACACTCTGGACCTGCCAGAACAATTGCGCCAGCGGCGCATACACCCAACGTTCCACGTCGGGTTACTGCGCAGATACGAACAGAACGATGATGTTCTGTTCCCGAGGCGTGACGCGCACGCGTTCTACGATGTCGGTATGACCGACGAAGAGGAGTGGTTAGTAGATGAGATAACGGCTCACCGGTGGACGAATAACAAGGTAGAGTTCCTTGTGAGATGGAACCTCGGAGACACGACATGGGAGCCGGTGTCTAATTGTAAGGAGCTTGAGGCCCTCGACAGGTACCTCGAGCTCCAGGGCGTACAAAGTATACGCCAGTTGCCCCGAAGGGCGAAATAGTACGCGTAGGCATACGGTAACCACTAAGTGGTTAAACGTAGTCAGGAGACTACTACCGGAAGCAAACGGACAAGTCAGAAAAAACAAAAATAAAAACAAACAAAAGATAAAAATAAAAATAATACCGTCAATAATACCGTCGGCCTCGAGCACAGCATAGTTACCAAATTTAATTAGAGTATATACTTTCCTCCGATCACATTTTCACCGTTTCACGTGCATTAACTTTACTGATCACGTGATTTTCTTTTTACAATACTCCGTCTTCTTCTTCTTCTTTTTCTTTTTCTCTAACGCTCATAACGTTCTAGTAGATACAATGTCCCACCGCGATCACCGTCGCAGAGAACCCCCGAGCCCACAAGGCTCTATTAGCCCCACCCCGTCCCGATCTCCCTCGCCCCGGCGAGGCAGATCCCCCGCGCGTTCCGACGCACCTCACGATGGCTCGCCATCACGTTCGTACTCCCCGTCCCCCGTCGACCGACGCAGTCTGCGTACGGTCAGCAGTGGCCAGAAGCGGCCACGATCACCCTCACGCTCGTCGTCCCTCGAGTATGAGCCCCGCCGGGACAAACGTTCCTGCCCGTACTGGGAATGCCACCCCCAGTTTCCTTTATTGCGCCATCACGGCGCTTGTGACCAGTGCGCGTCTTACACGCTTCATCTCTCCCAAGGCATGGCCTTGTCCGACGCAGGTATCATGCCTGCTATCGTTACTTTGGCTGATGAGACCGCGCGTCTCATCAAACGTACCCCTTACGACGACCTACGTCGTCGTATCAGCCGTCTCGAGCGTGATCTCGAGGACACCTCCTACGACCTCCGTCGTGCCCTCCGGAAGATCGATGATCTTCAACGCGAACCTACCCCCACCATCCCCGCTCCCACTACGGTTGAGCAAGCTGCGCGTGACTTCGAACGCGCTCGTGTCGCCTCCCTGGGGGGGCGTACTTATTCATCAAACGCGGAGGCTAGTTCCTCCAGGCTGCCGCCTCCACCGGCACCACAGCCCTCTTCTTCTTCAAGGGGGAGGGTACAGGCTAAACCTGCGTCGCAGGTTGAACCTGTAGTGTCGAGAAAGGGCAAGGCGAAGCAGCTCGACGACGATACCCATCAGGCAGCGCCTGATTACGAATACACCGCCATGGAGGAAGATACCTCCGTTCAACAATGCTACGATGACGACATCCCTATGGTCGTCGATACTGCCTCTCAGGGAACCCTCTTCCCTGAATTTACGGGAAAAGAGAACCCGTACAGAGTACGGGTCCTTGGGCAAGGCAGGGATGGCGTGAGGTCGATCCTCTTTGTGAGGATCAATGACAACCTCTACGCCTATAATGATGAGAGGCTTGGCGCCGCCCTCGCCAACATTCGCCAGGGGACCCCCCCTCCTGTTCCCCTCAGACGAGGAAACCTCGTCGCATCAGTGACCAGATGGGACAGGGGGATAATGGGTCCCATTAGACTCGTTAACACCGCGGAGGAAATCCGCAAGTTGTACGCCGAAGCGTACGAAGAACCAGAGGAGAACGCTCCTTGCGTCCGTAGGGCGCAAGATTTGATCACCTACGTTAACCTGTGGAAAAAGTGCAGGTTAGACACGAACGAGGTCATGAACCTCGCACTCAAGGAATGGAGGCCGCCTGTTTGGGCCTCCCAGAAAGCGCGCCAGAGGAGAGAGGCGCTACGAGACAAGGAAAGGGCAAGGAGGGAGGAAGAAGCCCTCGCGTTACAACCCGCCGGTGGACAGCCGGCCTTACAACAGCGGATAGAGGGTCAACCCGCCGCTCCTTTGCCAGAGATGGGTCAGAGACCCATCGTGCCTCTCCGCGACCGCCTGATGGTCGAAAACCCTGGGGTTCCCCAAGCCCCTGCTCATCAAGAACGACCCCCTCCAAGGGGTCGAGCGTTTAATCCTAGAGGAGGAGGTCGAACCTCCGGAAAGAAGGGAAAAGGGGGGATCCCCGAACTACCACGAGAGGCTCCGAGCCTCGAAGCCCCAGTCGCTGACTGGGTTAAATTTATCCACGAGTACCAGAATAGGTACAACGGTTCAGACGAGAGCTCCGAGCTCTCGCGAATGTTCCCTGGGGCGCTAGGTGTCAGTGAGCGCCCCGACGACGACGAGTGGGAAATCAGCCCTCCCACAGCACAATTAGTACGAGGATTCCTCCTCTACGAACGACTGGCTCCAGTCCCCAGAGGGAGCTATGACCGGATGGTCTGGTTCCGGGAGCTAGTTCGTCTCCTTGCAGCGAAGGGTCGCTACAGAGCCCTTCTGGAATGTGCCGAGGTGGCCCCTCGTGATGGTACCCGTGTCCCCTGGGAAGGGGAGTTCACTCACTCAGCCGGTATGGCTGATATCGCCGCATACCTCGCGGCTAATGGCATCACTCCTCACGATGCCGACGATGCCCTCGTTTGGGCCAGGAGGGCGGGTAGAGAGTACATTACCCGCGCTGTCGATAATGGGGGGGAACGAGACCCCAACGTGCGAGCCGCGCTCGATCTTCTGAGGGCGGCAATCAACGACCCTCCAGTATTGAAGGAGAACCGCTCGAAGGAGTGGGTCGAGCGCCAGGCTAGGGCCCTCGGGATCGCTACCGAGCGCATTGCGGCCTACGAGGCCCGCACAATCAGCGACGCAGAACTCCCTATCGTTAGGGACTTCTGCTCCGCTGTAGTTATCTATGACCTGCCCAACTACTTGGGGGTGGAAGGTCGAATTTCGCGGGAGAGGACTCCCGAACAAAATGACGAGCCCGAGGAGGGCGAGATGAGGGACGAGCCGGCTCCGATGTAGAAGGGACGCTACATCGGGTGCTGGATCGTCTTCTCGAGGGCGTAACCCCTCAGTTCGAGTTGTGGTACGAAGGGTTCAACACCTTTCGTACCTTGCTCTGCATTGCTGAAATGAGGCGTAACCCTCGGATTAGTAGTGCTGCGAGATTCAACATCTCGCGTGAATGTACATAGGGTCTTCCCTATTCTTTTTCTTTTTCCTTTTCCTTTTCCTTTTTCTTTTCTTTTTCTTTTCTTCTCGTCTTACGAGCCTAGGTCGGCTCTACAGGGGGAGGGTGTTAGGGGCCGTGCCCTAATTTAGAATGTCTGTAATCATCCGCAGGCATGTGATACTCTGGTATCACATGCCTGCATGTCTAGTATATAAAAATCGTCGTAGTGACTTAAGGACATCACTGTCTTAAAATTTACACTGCGAATACCATACGGTACAGTTCGCGGGTGTGACTTAAGGCAACTCAACCTTACAGTTGGCCCTGGAATAGGCTGACTGGCCATGCTGTTAGTGCCATCAAGCGGATTCCAGTGAGGAAACTGGAAGGTTACTGGCGGGTTGCAGGGAAGTGGTGTAGAGACTCCAGACAGCAAAAGAGGGCTGTGATACTGTGAGTTCACTCCACCTGGTCCTCCGATGAAAGTATTGCTCGAGAGGAACTGTGCAGCTGGTAAGAACTGACTGGGATTTCCATTCAGCAGTGGAGAAACGAGTGGTGAAATAAGTGGAGAATTTGCCTGTGCAGCTGGCCATTGTGGTGGCTGCAAGCCAACCATGGAAGAAGCTCCAGCAGCTAACCCATTCCCAACATGGGGTGCAGATGATGCATCCATGCTAATGTCTGTAATGTATGGGCAGTAGAGTTTTACACTTGTAAACCACAACTTGAATTCAAGCAATTGTTAGGCGGTGACATGGTGAAATTGTTCGCTAAGCCAGGTTGCTATTTGCAAGACCTTGATTTTATATGACTGTCCAACGCAGCAACATGAAGGGATAGGTAGTTCAACAGATAAAATCAGGGGTTGGATTAGAATCAGTGCTACCAATCTACAATCAGTTGCTTGTCATTGATAATGCCACTTCGGTTTCAGTTCGGTGCTATACTTCGTTCTGCTTCACACCACCGAATTGTACCGAGCTGACAAAGAATTCGAATCGAACTGAACTTGCTTCGAGTTGAGCTCGGTTCGACGGCAACACTACCGCTGGGTACAATCACACAGGCTGGCCCAGTGGCCAAGCAAGGTTTCTGCCGCCGCCTGCGGCACTTCCCCGAGTAGACTGGCACTGACCTAAATTCCCTGCTCGCCACTGCAACCAAGGTTGTTGCCGCCGCCGCACGGCATTTCTTGGATATCCTATCTCAAAGTACAGGAAGTAATCTTCATCGTGCGAACTGACCCTGTGCACCGCAGCCAGAGGAATGTGCTCATTATAAATGTTTAGAGTGCCGTGAGTGAGTCTACGATACTTCTTTCCTTTTCCCTCTACACTCCAGGTCAGGCTGTGTTGGCGTGCTTGCCACCGACGACAATGGGTGCGTACCAGTTGTCCGAGACGCTGGTGCGACTTTACTAACAGTTTCCCGTGGTGGTTAAGTGGGGAAACGGATCGAAATTGTGTTTCAGGGTGTGTCGACAGATTTTACCAAAAAGTGTGCTACTACACTTGGGCCGGCTGGCGATGAAGCCTTCGAATCTGCCAAACATGATGATGCAATAGTGCAGTTGTCCCTTAGTCATCAAGATCCTGTGGGTTTGTATATTGAGCGGAGCAGAGCACGAGCAGCAAAAGGATTGTGGGAAGATGCACTGCAAGATGCGAATGAGGTATGCATTACATCCTTGTGTGAGTTGGTTCCTTATAATTGGCGTATAGGCAGTGAAAGCAGATCCCTCTAGCCCTTGGGGCTATGAGGCCAAGCACGCGGCGCTTCATGGAGGGAAGCGATATGACGAAGCAATTGATGCCTTCCAGTGTATGCTGCACGTAATCGAACAGTCGCAAGATGCTGAAATCAGGCGTATGTATCTCCCGCATGAAGCTGATACTCATAAGTGATGGTTTCACAGAACTTCGCAGGAACTACGTTTCCCCAACCGAGGCGACTGCGGCTATTGATGGTGTCGTCCGCCGAGTCCTCGAAAGTTGTCCCGGACCCCTGGTCGTTATCGATGTCATCACTGGTTGCCTGTGTGATCTTGCCGACCGGGCTCGCATCTTCAAAGCTCATCCGTCATTCGTGGAACTTGTCTCATCCATGACAAAAGAAGTGGACAGCCAGCGGATCCTACCAGCGATTACCAGTTTTTTCAGATATGCCATGTTCTCGCATGTATCGCAAGAGAACGAGCCGTCGTTTCAGGATGTCAACACAATCGGATCCGTGTGGAACCTTCCCGACACGCCTCCGAACGAAGGATTGCGCAATTTCTGCGAGGAAGCACGCAGGCTTGGTCACAATTGGGCGTGGTCATATGCTTGTTGTGTCGACAAGACCACGAGCTCCATGCACAATTTATCTCTTACATGTATGTACAAATGGTACGCGGATTCGGCAGCCACCCTCGTACTCCTTCACGACGTGGCGCATCCGTCAAAACCCGGAGACCTCGTGAAAAGTTTATGGATGACACAAGCATGGACCCTGCAAGAGCTGCTCGCACCGAAGGTCATCTTGTTCTATGACTCCGAGTGGAAACCTTACCTCGGCGACACTGGCGCAAACCACAAGAAATCCCCGAAGATCATCCAAGAACTAGCCGACTCTATCAAGATTCCACGTGGAACTATCACCACGTTCACGCCAGACGGTCTCGCAGTACGGGAGAAGCTTCGTCTTGCTTCGACGCGCAACGCGAGATACGTGGAGGATGTCGCATACTCTCTGATCGGCATATTCAAGTCCGATATTAGGCCTCACTACGGTGAAGGGGCCGATGCTCTCGGACATCTCCTTGAGGAGGTCGTGGCTCGCCTTGGCGACGTCACCGTGCTTGCGTGGTCAGGGAAGTCGTCGTCTTACAACAGTTGTCTCCCGGCTTCAATCTCCGTTTACAGCCAAATTCCTTTCAACCCCCCATCACTCGAGGGGGAAGAAATGGAAACTTATAATCACTGAACTACGGGGAAAGTTGTCTCAGCAAGAAGCCCTGAGTATCTATAATCAGGTCAACCATCTCCCGCCCGCCCGCTTTGCGGCTCGCCGTCTCCATCTTCCTTGCATCCTCTTCTCTGCCAAACGGCTCAGTATACAGGAAAGACGTAGTGGCGATGAGAAGGTATATCGTGCCTGGGTAGGGCATGGAACAGTGGATTTCACTACAGCAGACCCTCTCCCACTGCGAAAGCCACAGAGATTGGTCTTCGCGCATCCGTGGATTTCTTACCTTCGAGGTCCGAGTGATGAGGATCCCTGGGGAAGTGACTCAGAGTCTGTTGTTGAATTTGGCTCGAATTCGGAGCATGACACTGGATCGGATGAAGCTGTGCCCCCTTCGCCTTTAGATGTCGCCCCCGTGCCTCAGGTTGACGACTATACCCGGGCTCTACAAATGATTGCTCGCCTCGGACAGCCATTCAACGCATTACTTCTGGTACAGCAGCCAAATAGGCACTACTTGAGGGTCGCTACCGAGAATGAAATTGTAGTCCCAGGACTCGGTACCGACATCACCTCCCGGGACATTCGGGCGGCAATCTTGGAAATCCTGTGACGCGCGTGTGCGGAATTTGGGCTCGGCTGTGGTTTTCGAAGTCGTCCTGTCTGTTATCCTTTCTGGCGTGTTTTTCTTTTCGATTTTTCGCTGGATCGCTCGTTACGTGGAGATTTCAAGAGCGCCTGTAGTAATACTTTCTGCTTAGTACCTGATGATAATATGGAGAATTGAGATGACACATCGAGAGTGCTCGCAGTGATCTCAATTATTTTGATTCCTGAGCGAGGGTTGCGGCAGAACACGAAAATGTCGTCTTGGGACTCGGAACTGGCATTAACTTCAAGGTCATCCAGGTGAAAGTCTTGGAAGTACTGTGACGCCGTGACGGGTGTGCGGGGGTTTTACCTCAGGCGTTGAGTCCTGAAATGGCCCACCTTTCGTCCTTTATCGTCTGTTATTCCCTACGTCCTGGTTTGCTTATCTCAAGACGGCGGAAGTGGAGCTTCATGAGTACTCGTGTTAGTCCCACCTGCCTAATACCTGGGACTGGATCGCAAAACTGTTCATACTCACGTACCATGGTCCATGATCGACGACAGTGATGAGAATGAGGTGAGAAACCCTACAAGTCACTACACTGACGTCCACAAGTCAATAACCCAACCTGAGAATTGAGATCCATTGCCAATGGGTGAGACGAAGAGAGACACTCACACACGCGACACTAGCTATCTGCCGTGAATGCAGTCACATCGCAATACAGCTGCAAACCCCTTACCAGAGTGTCTTAAAGATCACAGAGTTTGATGAGAGTACTCACACGTTCGACGACGGAGCAACAGAAGAATGGCGACGCCAGCGTTGCCTTGACCGGAGTTGGGCTGCGATGGCACCAAAATCGCTACTCGACGTAGCAGGAGGATGAAGGTAACAGTGACCGAAGGGTAGAGGGTATACGTTACTCACCCTACGCAAGTCATCTTCTGCGAAACAGAGAGACGAGCAGTGCTACTGCATTGTATATGGAGCGGAAGCCGCAAGACATTTCCATCAACCTCGACCAGTTTGCATCTGTGTGCATGAGAAAGTACCAAAGCTCCAAGTGTAGGCGATTACGGTAATCAGGTTGGAATGGGAATGCTGCACCGCCAAATCTTTATCGATCCCTTGATCGATATCCTGTATGCTAACGCTAAGGAGCACGTACGCATTGATCCCTATCAATGGCTCGAAGATTGCCGACTGAACGTTTGTAACATGCAAACGCACCGGTAAATGGTTACACTATTTCGGTAGGGGTTCTGCAACCTGTCAAGATATCAAGTCTCACGAGACCCGAACGCTATGCAAGCGGGGAGATCTACTCGGACAATATTTCCAGCCTCCTTTGATCTATCGCGCGCATGGAGGGCGTTGTTATTCTCTATGGTCTGCCGATGTTTTTTTCACCACACGAGACCACGAAGCTGTACGTGGACTGATTGCAGCTGCCACAGATCCCAGTGGTCAGTTTTGTACAACGTGCTGGTCGAGTCTATGTATAAAAAAAACTTCACTTAATCACGACGGACAATTGAGCCACCTGAGATCTCCATCTCGACGCGGATTTGTTTTCCTCCCGAGTATCCAGAAGCCGAACTAGAAATCCACTTAATTCTTGTGAGAGTGGCGGTTTAAGATAGCGGTCGATACACGATACAAATGGTCAAGGCATACCGCCAGGATTACGGTTCCGGGGAACCGCCGCACAGACAGATGAGGAAGTAGTGCTCACTGATTTTCGTCCTCAGGAGGGCCCGAACGCAAGTTCTGCATATCTCGTGCTCGCATGTGTCGATGTGTACGATGTCGCCTTTAGGGAAATCATCGACAGATACCGCGATAGCAGCGACATTGGGCAGTTTTCAGGAGGGAAACCTTCTTGTATGGTCATATCGTGGCTTTTGACATCAAACCCTCGTTGAAGTTCAAGTACGCGTTTGGAAGGTCGTCGTCTATGGCGAAAAACGTCGCGTTCGGTGTCTCAGTCGCAATTACCACGTGATCTCGTTGTTGACGGCAGACCCTTTGCGCGACCTCTGCTGAAGGTCTTTTGTGCTTTTCTCTAGGTGCTGGTTTTTTTAACGAGGGTACGCTTCCGGCGCCGCAGATCTACGCGAGGAAGGGCGGCGAAGCTCGGGTGCACGATGGACTTCTCCAGAGCGACATCGGCGTAGTCGGATGGCCCAAGGCATGAATGCATAGTTGGTACGGTTCGAAAGAAGCCAGACCTTCCAGTCGAGACTGCCTCCCGGTAGTATTACGAGCGGCATGATTTGCAAAGGCGATGTGCAATTGACGGACCTGCGGAAAATTACATCCATCCGTTTTGGCCGAGTACTACCGGACAAGGACTCAGTGAAGACGACAAAAAGTGGTATTCAGAATCATATATATTTTTCTTCAAGCATACCATGCACACCTGGGTCGCACTGCGATAATAGAAAATGGTGACTTCGTCGACAACGTTTCCCCATAACACATATCCGCACCCTCAAAGCCTCAAAGGTGATCCGCGGGTGATCTTTAGCTCTCCCGTAATGCTTCTTGGAGATAGCTGACACTGGGAAGTCCGAACCTATGCTTTCTTGCTTGAACGACCTCTCAAAAACGGGTACGTGGAATAACGTCTTCGAGGTGAAAAAGGAATCATGCCATCGCCGGAAAATAATCTGAGGTTCCGGTTACTATCCAAAGCAGAAGTGAGTCGCGGTTATGCCAGTCCGAAAGCAATTCCCTGTTCCTTTTCGAGTCTAACAATTCACAGGGTCGGCCGCACCAGCTTGTCGTTAGCCATTCAGAGATATAGCGCCAAGTTGGTAGGTCGGACACCACTGGATGTGAAATAGTAACTAGGTCAAGGCGGACATTACCTTTCGTCGCGCCGTAACGATATCACAAAACCAAAGCGGACGGGATACCAAGTCGTCAATCGATGAGCGGGGATGGGAGCACCTTTTGACCCCCTGTCCTGTCGTAGATGGCCGTGACTGAGAAGGGATTGCTGACATAGAACGAACCGTCAACATGATAACTACTGCAGCACATGATTTCAACACGCTGGCCCACGCAAAATGGGAGTAGTGAGAAGCCCTATTAGAAATAGTGGTGTGCGAGGGATCGCGTTCTGCTGTCAAACGCCACAGCCCACAGATGAGGAAAGAGGTCTGATGGTTGGAAGTGAGTTGGTTGTTTCATCTTTTTTCGTGCGTTAATCTTGCGAAATATAAGAGCTACAAGTGACCTCCACTGTCCTTCTCGCAGGGCGTGTCACCCTGTCATTTTTGCGATGCATCTCGAAGAAGGTGTCTTCATCTTGTGAAATGGAGCCCGGGACGGAATGGGCAAACGCTCGGAATCTGGATAGCATGAGAAGACAAGAGGTACACGCGACGAAGAACTCTACCTCTCATGCACTCTTAATGAAATACGGGGTGTTGGAGCACCTGAACTGATGCACGTCTCGGTGAGTGAGACGTCCGTTACTGAGAATATCGCCGTCTGCCGTAACATATCCTACATCTCCCATCCTGCTGTGATGGTGCATGCATTGACGAGCCTGCTGACGACAGCCTTAAGGAGTGCAACTTGGAGGTCTTTTATCATTGCGTGAGGTCCTTGGTGTTGTGGGCAGGATTCGGAGGGAGTGGAGGGTTGAAGGTATCGGCAAGCAATTAGAGCAGGTCAAAGGGCACTGATACATGTCTTCAACACGTTTCTGCCATCCCGCGCCTCATGCGTGCCTCATGCAAACGAAAACGCCACATATCAGGTGCCCCAAGTGGGTCTACGAAACTTCTGCTCTGAGCTCCAAGACAAGGTGTTGGGCAGTCGGCGAGGACAATGAGTGCGTACTCACAGTCAGAGAAGCTGAGGCGGCCTTACTAACAGCTCGCTGTGTTGATTAAGTTGCGACCCAGGTCGCGATCGTGTATCAGAGCCACGTACGTGCAGTCGCTTTTGCGGACGAAAATCAGGTCGTAGGAGGATGTGACAACGGCGATATTCGTCGATGGGAGATTCAAAATGGACAGAAAAAAGGTCCACCCATGAAAGCGGGCAACAGAATCAATTCAGTTGTCGTTTCCCAAGATGTGCGGTGGATCGTGTCTGGGGATCGTGGAAAGGCCCTTGTCTGGGATGGGGTCACTCATACAAAAGTGCTCGAGTTCCCGGGTACCGTATGGGCGGTCGACATCTCCAGCGACTCGACTAGAATTGCCGCTGTCATGGATGGCGAGAATGGCAACGGCATGATCGACATCCGTACCACTTCCGGTGATCGACTCCTTCCTCCCCTCCCACACCGCTTCGTTGAGGCTGTCAAGTTCTCTCCGGATGGCAGTCGATTTGCAACCGCCTCGCGTGATTTCGGTTTCCGCGTCTACAGCACACGCGATGGCAGTGTCGTGTTCGATTCAGGTTATGAGAGTTCGCGCGATCCACGGCCAGTTACTCCGTTGGCCTGGTCTTCTGATGGTCAGCAACTGTTCGTCGCGAACCCTGGAAAAATCATCTGTCTAGACGTGTCCAACTCTTCGTGTTCAGAGTGGTCGATCCAAACTCAGTCTCGGGTATCCATAGCATCCAACGGTAGATTCATCGCACGTTCTGCAGGCTCATCGGTTTCGTTTTGGGATTGCGTGTCCCATAACCAGATCGGTAACATTATCACACTCGCAGAAGAGGTCAACTGCACTGCGGTCTCACCAAGCGGGCAGTATCTTGCATGTGGAGTTGGCAGGAACATCACGATTCACAATCTGACAGACGTTCTTCCCCCCAAGTATTTCTATCATCGTGTAAGTGCACTTGCATTCGTGACCCTTACATCGCTCACAATATTCACCTTGTTTGCGTGACGTTTTACATCTTCGGTCGGAAATTTCAGCTTCCGTTCATACAAGTGAGTGGAGAGGTTCTCAACTCATGGATGCAGGACGATTCGACCAAGACCGAAATGCTGCTGTCAAAAGAGCTCACGAGCACTTCAAGCCCTAGCCACTACACGCTAGCGAACCGTGCTCTGATACGGACGCGTTCGAAACTTGTGGCGCTTGCTATGGAGGACGTCAGGGAGGTGAGTCTGTATTCTCACTACCTCATGCACATGTTCACTGATTTGTACCACAAGTCCCTCCGGATTCAACCATCACCTATTGGCCACATCGCAATGGCAGTTGCTCTACTTGGCCAGGGCGATCGAGAGGGCGTATTATCCACGTTCGACCTGGCCTTTCATGACTGCGAACCGCGCTATATCAGATTTCTTTTACTACTGAAGGTGCGTGAAGTGACCTAGACCGTTTTCACAATTACATAATCCACATTCTACTCAGCTGATCTTTATGTTCGAATCCGGAAATCAAGTCGAGGCGACAACGCGCATAGAGTATCTTGCTACTAGAGCAAACAATGACAACGACGACGAGGCCACTTACCTTTACACTCAGGTACGTGTCTCGTATGATGCGGGAATGTAGGTATTACAACTGATACATATCGCAGGCCCTCGGAGCTATGTATATGAGGATAGGAAATTATGGACGTGCAATACAACTGCTCGAGCGTGCGAAGAACATGGCCTCAAAGGACAAACAATGCCCTTTCTTACAGACGATTTCGCTCGTAGGTCTGCTGCCACTACTAAGTTTTTATTTATCTAACCTCACGAGAAGATATTTGGGTGGAGTTTTAACGGACTAGACATCGTTGCGCAACAACGCCTGTGTGAAACCCTCTACGCTAAAGAACGAACAGCTGAAGCTGTGGAGATTCTCCTCAACATCATCAGGACATCAGACGAGGAAATCCCGCGGTGCAAGGCAACGGCGGACTGGGTCGCAGGTACGCCTCGTGGCTACTAGTCCGGTTGATATGCACGTTCATGCCCCCCCTCCCCCCCCATCAGATTTCACCAAAAAATGCGCCACAACACTTGAGCATGTTGGCGATGAAGCCGCCGGATTCATAAAACATGACGATGCAATAATACAATATTCTGCCGCGTTGTCCCTCGGTCCTCCGAGTCCGGCAGGTCTGTTTATCAAGCGGAGCAGAGCTCTCGCGGCCAAAGAATCGTGGGAAGACGCGCTGCAAGACGCAAATGAGGTATGTATTGTACCTCATCTCGTACGAGGGGGTTACCTATAACTACTGTATAGGCTGTGCAAGCAGACCCCTCCAACCCTTGGGGCTATGAGGCCAAGCACGTGGCACTTCATGCAACGAAACAATACGACGAAGCGATCGACGCTTTGAAGTCTATGCTGCACGTAATGGAACAGTCACAGGACCCTGCAATCAGCCGTACGCGCATTCCTATGAAACTTAATGTTTACAAACGACGGTTTCACAGAACTGCGCAAGAACTACATTTATCCATCAGAGACAATTGCAGCCATCGATCTTACTGTTCGCGGGATCCTCGAACGTTGTCCCCACGTCGTAATCGATGTCACCACTGGGTGCCTTTGCGATGGTCCTGAACGGATCCGTATCTTCAAGGCTGACCCGATATTCAGAGAACTTGTTTCATCCATGACAAAAGAAGTGGACAACGAGCGGATCCTGCGAGTGACATCAGCCTTTTTCGCATATGTCATGTTCTCGCATGTATGGCAGGGCAGCGAGCCATTGTTCCAGGAGGTCAGCATAGTCAAATCCGTGTGGAACCTTCCCCAAACGCCCCTGAACCAGAAATTGCGAAATTTCTGTGCGGAGACACGCAGACTGGGCCACAAATGGGCGTGGTCAGACACCTGTTGTATCGACAAGACCACGAGTTCCGTCCTCAACCGATCTCTTACATCTATGTACAAGTGGTACGCAGACTCGGCAGCTACGCTCGTATTTCTTGCTGGTGTAGCGCATCCTTCCAAGCTCGGTGACCTCAGGCATAGTTTATGGATGACGAGAGCATGGACGTTGCAAGAGCTACTCGCACCCAAAGTTGTCCTGTTCTATGACTCCGAGTGGAAACCATACCTCGGCGATACTGGCGCGAACCACAAGGAATCCCCGGAGATCATTCAAGAACTAGCAGATGCTGTCAAAATTCCACCGGGAACCATCGCCACGTTCTCTCCGGACGACCTCAAGCTATGCGAGAAGCTTCGTCTCGCTTCGACACGCAATGCGACAGTTGAGGAGGACATCGCATACTCTCTCATCGGCATATTCAAATCTAACATCATGCCGCACTATGGTGAAGGAGCCAGCGCTCTTGGACATCTCTTGGAGGAGGTTGCGGACAGCTGTGGCGACACCACCGTGCTTGCATGGTCAGGGAAGTCATCATCGTCATCATACAATAGTTGCCTCCCGTCTTCCCTTTCTGTTTACAACCAAACTCCTTACAGCCCTCCATCACCCGAAGGGGAGGAAATGAAAACATGCATCGCGGAATTAAGTGGCAAGCTATCCCAGAAAGAAGCCCTGGATATATATAAACAGATTAGATCTCTTCCACCTGCCCGTTTTGCGACCCGACGGTTACATCTTCCATGCATCGTCTTCCCCGTCAGAGGACTCGCTGTACAGGAGAAGATAAGTGGAAGCGTTGAAAAGCTATGTCGTGCCAAGGTATCGGGGCTTGGAAATGTGGAGTTTACAACCACAGACGATCTCCCGAGGAACAAGCAGCAGAAAATCGTGTTCGCACATCCGTGGATCCATCATATCCTCGGCCTGAATAGTGTGGTTGGCTGGGGAAGTGACTCGGAATCTGATACCGACTCCGACTTTGATTTGGATTGCGACACTGGTTCGGATGAAATTGTGCCGTTACGCGCTGTCGCACCACCTCAGGTTGACCATTATACCCGAGCACTACAGATGATTGCCCGTCTTGGGCAGCCATTCAACGCATTACTCCTCGTACAACAGCCGAATAGGGGGTACAAGAGAGTCGCTGCAGATAAGGAGATTGTCGTCTCTGGCCTGGGAACCAACGTCACTCCCAAGAACATCCGGGCAAAGGTCCTGGAGATCCTGTGACGGGTTTGTAGGTTTGAGGCTCAGCTGTTGGTTCTTGAACTTGACCTATCTTTCTTCCCTTATCACTTCGATTTCCTTGTATGTCGTTTTCATTGCTGATCTGCTTGTTTCAATATGACGGGAACAGGGCTTCGCGAGTACCCGTATCCCATAATGTTAACGCCACCTACATAGTACCTGAGGTTCCAATGGTCAATGCACATGCACCACGAACGAAAACAGTGTTAGGACTTTCCAGAACAAAGTGAGAAAGCAGGCAAGTCAAGTACACTGGTGTCCACTTGATGCTATATATTCTTTCGTTATTACACTGTGTCATTTTTGCCGTACATACGTATACCTGGAGTCATAGCCCTAACACCCGCGCTTTAGAGCCTTTGCTATCTGCAAGACCATGGAACTCATCAGCTCTTCGCCGGTGTCATGGCGTCGATGGAATGCTGTCTACGGAAATCTCGTGGGTACCTTCCCGTCCTGAGAATACCTTATGCTACTCACTGAACTTTAAGTGCCCCACAACACGGCCCTACGTTGGTCGTCTGCACACAAGTATCAACCGTTTGAAGCTGGTCGTTGCATTAATTTGTAATGTTGAACTGTAGAGGACGCAATATCCGCATGCCGCAAGTAGGACCACCCAGGGAGGGAAAGACCCACGCACCTGTTCACGCACTCCTTTGCCAGCAAACTTTCCATGGCATACTGGACAACCTGTATGTCGAGGTTTCCTATAATGCATTTGCCAGTTGTGACGGTGCACAAAAGCACAGATTGCGTTAGCTTTAGCTTTTATCCTTGCTTGCCACCGTCTCACTGTCTACAGCATTTTAGTTTGCATCGCTTTTTGCTGTCGTTCAGATTATAGCTACCAACGCTCCCTCTCCAAGACATTTTCTGAGGTCAGTCTTCGCGGTACGCACCACATTCCTATTTCCATTGCACACTTTTATATCCAGTTTCTCGCTAACTGCACTCATTGTGATCCCAGCATCGATGGGAATCCTGTTTTTTTTAGGGTACTGACATCGATGTATTCGGGTAGGTGCCGAACGACCACGGATAGGGAACTGAAGAGGCACCCTCGTCTTGTGGAATGGAGACCGAGTCGGAATGGACATACATTACAAATCTGGACAGTCTGAAGGCCAGGAGCTCTTCACAGATACACAAAATGAAGAGGAATCCCTCCTCCGCGTGTTGTCATCCCATGATGTCTTGGGTTTATGGACAGGAACCGGAGGAAAAGTAGAGACTTGAGGGTATCGCCGGGCCTGAAGACGCGGAGAAGCCAGCATGTTTGTCGTCAGCGAGTGAGTGGGACTGGGACGGAAGGCAAGTAGAGATTGATACGTGCGCTGGATAAATTGCTGCGCTTGGATAGCTGTACGCGTAGATCGGGCCAATGGACCCGTTTCCGCCAACCCTTGCCCCATGAGTGACTACAGTGAGTAGTTGGAAGTAATCGGGGAAGACTGCACAGGTGTATGAGGGCTTAGCGTTTCCAATTGGTCTTCGTTTCGACTTTCCCGAAAAAGTTCAGCAATGAGACGGAATCTGCGGATTCACCGCGGTGCAGATGCGAAGTCGGGTTATCAATTCCGGATGCACCCTTCTGACGCGTCAGTACTTCAGAACACAGTAATCTGGGGGTACGTACACGCGCTACAGTAGACCAGCTGTGGTCCGTATGCGCGGAACAAGCACTCGGGCTCGCCAACGGCTCATGGTCGAAGCCCGGAAGACCTCCCAAGTCCGACTTCCCTGGGCTCTAATTACGGGCCCGGTAATCCACCCCGAGTTCGGAAGGTGGAGTGGGTCTGATTTGCTCAGTGGCCCTTTGATTTCGGAAGGTGGAGCTCAGCCAGCCGCGGGTTCGGATTTTCCTCAGCGGGACCTTTTGAAGCTTACGTAATCTGCCTTCTGACGTACACTGCAAATTGTCGTGCCAGCTTCAGCGCTTCAGCAGTGTATGGTAGGGCACTCAGGCGGGGCACTATAAAATGTAACGCCGATTTGGATTGAAACGTCGTCTCGTACACCAGTCTTGAGTGTAGACAACTGAAAACAGAGAAAGCTCAGCCGTTGGATAACGCGCTATAATGTACATGATGCCTCGAACCTGAAAACAGAGAAAGCTACCGTAAACTGTCAGTCTCGTGTATCGTATGACATATGGTATGCGTACCTCAGCCGTTGGATAACGCGCTGAGGAGAAAGAACGAAAAGGAAAGAACGATCTATCTATGCGCGCACTCATCACGTGACAGCATCAGCAAGATGGCAAAAAATCTGACAATCTGAAAAAATCTGATGGTCTGAGAAAATCTGAGAGTCTGAAAATATCTGAAAAAGTCTGAAAAATTCTGAAACTTCTGATATCAGATTATTCTCAGACCATCAGATTTTTTCAGACTGTCAGGTAGTCAGCACAGCAGACCTTCAGTATTCTCAGAGCCCTCAGATCACCCATCAGATATTCTCAGAAGCTTCAGATTATCAGACAGTGAGAACAACACACCCTCAGAATATCTCAGATCATGAGGCAGTCAGAACACCAGACCCTCAGATACTCTCAGAAGTGTCAGATCATCCAACAGTGAAATTAAACCTCCCAGACATTTTCAGAAGTCTCAGATCATCAGATGGCCAGTGCTACCAGTCTATCAGATATGCTCAGAAGTCTCAGACTATCAGACAGCCAGAATGATTACCCCTAGATAATTATCAGAAGGCTCAGGTTGCCAGACTGTCAGAAGAGCAGATTCTCAGGAGTCTCAGACCATCAGACAGCCAGTGATACAGACTACTTCAGATATTTTCAGTACATCAGCAAAACAGTAGATTTGGTACAGATTTTCCATGGAGCAAATACAGAACCATAGTACAGATCCACAGACCCACAGACACATAGATGTAATCATTAATTTACAAATATCTTGCCCAAAAAAGGAGATATTGCTAAGGTAATCATATTCCCATGGTCCTGTGATCATAGGCTACAACTTTCATTATGACATCATAGCTGTACAATGACTCTCTGAGTCTACACAGATGAGCTGTGGCAATTTCAATTGGAGTTTGAATTTTGTAAACATTCATTTGCCCATATCTCATCCAAAAAAGGAGATATTGCGAAGGTAAGCATATTCCCATGGTCCTGTGATCATAGGCTACAACTTTTGTTATGACATCATAACTGTACAGCCACTTTTATTTTTTGATTGCACCGGGTCTCCCACAGAACTTTGCAAATATCTCGCCCAAAAAAGGAGATATTGCTAAGGTAAGCATATTCCCATGGTCCTGTGATCATTGGCTACAACTTTTGTTATGACATCGTGGCTGTACAATTACTCCAAATAGTAGATTTTTCGACTTCCGAGTCTACACCGATGCACTGTGGCAATTTCAAACTCCGATTGAAATTTTTGTGGGGGTGTATATAAACCCATTCACTCCGGCAACACAACTCTTTCCTCTACCACCACCATCTCCCTTCGTCTCTCTTGCTGTTGTCCCTCCCTCTGGTGAGCCCCTCTAATTCCCTGTGAGGCTGTGCTGACTTAGTGTAGATTTGTAGTCCCTGTAGAGTAGATTGGTAGTCCCTGTACCATAATTGAAAAATAAACTGAAAGTCTTGATATTTGGTAAACTGGGTGTGTTGCCATCTGAGAAACTGCTGCCCTGAAAAAAAATTAGAAATCTTGTCACCTGGAAACTGATAGATTAAGATCCTGAAATAAACTGAATGTCTACACATCTGGTTAACTAACAGACTGAAATACTGAAATAAACTGGATGTCTGAGAATCTGAGGAACTGTTGACCTGAAATAAACTGAATGTCTTGACATCTGGTCACCTGAGTGGTTGAAATACTGAAATAAACTGGATGCCTGACTCTCTGACAAACTGCTGGTCTGAAATAAACTGGATGTCTGACCATCCTGGAAAACTGTTGGTCTGATCTCAGAAATGTCCATTTCTGACTGACTGGCAAACTGGCAAACTGAGAATTTCTGAAAATGTCTGAGAATTTCTGAAAAATTCTGAGAATGTCTGATATCAGATTTTTTCAGACCATAAGTTTTTTTCAGACTGTCAGATTTTTTGCCATCTTGCTGATGAGCGATGGGTGTCGACGCTGCAAAGTCTAAAGTAAGCAGTGCTAAGTAACACGAGTCCATACCTGTCCAACACACCCCCTCAGCGTGACACCAGTGAGAGACCCGTTCGATGACCTTGAAAAGACGCGCGAGAGAGCGGTTTAGTGAGAACGTCCGCGACGTTTTGATGTGTCGGGATCCACCTGAGGTTGAACACCCCCTTGCCGACATGTTCGCGGAGAAAATGATAGCGAACGTCTATGTGTTTAGTGCGAGGATGATTAATCGGGCTGGAGGAGAGGGAAACCGCGCCCGTATTGTCCGCGTGAATGATAAAAGGGAGGGGTGATGTGTGACGAAGAGAGCCCAACGCCGAATGTAACCACAAGCCTTCCTGCGCGCACGCGGCAAGTGCCATATATTCTGCTTCTGTGGACGAAAGCGCCAGAGTGTGTTGTTTCTTCGAAGCATGTGCGATTGGTCCCCCATAGTAAAACCAAACATATCCCGTGACCGAAACACGGTCTGCCGGGCACGTTGCCCAGTCTGAATCGCTGAATGCGTACGGAAGGTGGTTGACGTTTGGATTCCCATAGTGAAGACGAAGGGACCTCGTGCCCTTCAAGTATCGAAGTACACGCTTTGCCGCAGCGAAGTGACGTGGTTTCGCGTTTGCACACTGTTGGGCTAGACACTGGACGGCCTGAGCGATATCTGGTCAGCTACATGTGGCGAGATAGGTCAGCTCCCCGACGACTTTTCTGTAGGCGTGTTCCAGGTTCGGAACATCTGGGAAGACATCCGTGTCCGACCCAAAAGGGTGGTTCGGATCCATCGGAAGTGACAACGGGTTCGCCTCTCCCAGCCCATACTCCTCGCAGATGTGGTCGATGTACGATTCCTGATGGATCCAGATCTCGCGCGTTTCTCGCCTCCTCTCGATCTCGATTCCGAGGTACAACGTAACGGGTCCCAGGTCACTGATGCCAAAATGCTCACCGACTTTCCCCTTCACCCAGTCGAGAAAATATCTACTATTGCAGCCGCCGAGACCATCATCGACGTGCCAAACGATAATGCATATGAGTCTCCTCCCATCCTTCTCTACCCTGTCCAATATGAAGACCGCCAGGTCGACGTCTGACCTAGAGAAACCAAGTTCCTCGAGGAGCTTTGACAGCGTGACGTACCAATCAAACGCTGCTTGCTTTAGCCCATATAGTGAACGCAGAAGCAGACAAATGAGCAGTACTCCCGCCTCACTGTGGCGTTCGAATCCTCGGGGTTGTTTCATGTAAATCTCCTCCGTAAGCTTCCCGTGAAGGAATGCACGTTTTGCGTCGAAGCAGTCCAATTCCCAATCGTTTTGTGCTGCCATCGCGATTAGAAGCTTCACTGATGCTTGTCTGGCGACGGGTGCGTAGGTCTGATGAAAGTCCACACCGGGAACCTGAGAAAAACCCTGTGCGACGAGACGTGCCTTGAACCTGGAGCCCCCCTTGAGATCGATTGGTTTGAACTCAAACACCCATCGATTTCCCACGAGTTTGCGACCATGTGGCGGTTCCACCAGCTTCCACACGCCGACCCCATGTAGTCACATTAGTCACAACATATGAGTAGCCTGCGTGCCAAACTGCCAACACATATGGACAGGCTGTGGCGGGCCCGTCAAATTAATTAATACATGACTTATAGGCGGGCCGGAGTTCCCTGAGTGACAATAACAAATGAGCGGGCCCGAGAGTAAGGACGCAACGAATATGTACAACATATATACTGGCCCGCCTATTTGAAAGAGCCAAGGGAATACCCTAACAAATGTACGGGCCCGTCCGAGAGAGCAGATAAGACTGCACCACTCATGGGCTGGCCCGGCCATGATGCCAAGGTAATACCGCGCAACTCATGGACTGGCCCGTCCAACGTGGCAGGTAGTAGTACATAACCCATGGACGGGCCAGGGGTTGATACAACGGCCATACTGCGCAACTCATGGACTGGCCCGTCCAAAGTGTCAGGTAGTAGTACATAACTCATGGACGGGCCAGGGGTTGGTACAACGGCCATACCGCGCAACTCATGGACGGGCCAGGGGTTGGTACAATGGCCATACCGCGCAACTCATGGACTGGCCCGTCCAAGGTGTCAGGTAGTAGTACATAACCCATGGACGGGCCAGACCTTGATTTGACGGTCATACTGCGCAACTCATGGACGGGCCCGTCCAAGGTGTCAGGTAGTAGTACATAACCCATGGACGGGCCAGGGGTTGGTACAACGGCCATACCGCTGTCACGCACCAAAGGTGTTTGGCGACGTGAGCATGGACTCAGAAGCTGAATGATGAAGAACGGAGAAGCCTAGCCCTAATGCGAAGAATGACTGATATTGCCAGCAGTCATCCATCGCACGAGAACCATCCTCAACGTTAGGGAAGAAACCGCTCGAGCGCCCGAAAAAACTTTTTGAGCGCTAGTTTACGGCATTCCGATTTTTCGAATATCTCCGTCAATTCTAAAGATATCGACACCATTCCCACGCTCACAGGAAGCTCTCGACCACGCCATCCTTCCTACCAAATTTGGTAACGATCCGCGCACTCCACGATTTTCTGCATCATTTCTACCAACGAACGCCCATTTCGCCAATATTTATCGTAATGGCCACCTCCTCGACTGTCTCTTCGCTCGTGTCCTTTGCTAGGGAGAATAACTACGAGTACCTGCCAGGAATCCCCACTAGCTCTCGCCCCGAAGCCTCCTGGTTCATCCCTCCCTCGTCCATGACCTCCCATCCTATTGCTTTGGGACAGCGCGTTCTTCTCGTCAGTCTGACGTCGAGGAAGACATTCTTTGGTCGCCTCAAGTCTGTCGTCAGGCTTGAGAGGTCTTATGTGGTTGTTTCGGTCTCTCCAGTCGAAAAGGATTACGGATTTTTCCTTCCTGCCCCCTGCAACGTCTATCTCTCGATCTCGTCTTTCATTCTCCCAAAATTGCGACAGCTCCAGTATCAATTACTATCATCTACACTATCTGATCGCATTCATGATGATTTTGAGGCACTTCTCCCTGCCCTCATTGGAGAAGACGGCCCCTCCTCCTCCTCATGCCCTCCAGAGCACTAGTTGCACCTGGTACAGGTTGCTTTGCAGAGAGGAGAGAGGGGGGAAAGTTGCGAAATCCTAAGCCCTGACTACCCTGGAGACCCCCAAAAATTGGCCCCTGGCAGAAATCCCCACAGTTCTTCTTTCGGACGCGCAGCATATCACCCCAATGAATCTGGATCTCAGATCTAGGAGTCAGAGTGACTCATTTGCAGTCATACCCCCTTATTCAGCAGTGACCAGTGCGCTTACTCATCCCCCTTTCTGTCACATTATTCATCCGTTCCTTAATGACTCATTCTATTTCAAATGATTTGTGATATTCTTCGTCATGCTGACTGATTTTACTTACCAATCGCTTACTGTCCTTACTCAGCCTTGCTCGGCCTTACCAATCCTTTACCAATCCTCTTACCAATCGCTTACAAACCCCTTACAAAGTGTTTCCCTCTATTTACTTCAGGCTGCGCTACCTTTTGTATATAAGTACCAATACGTCGCAGCAAGTAATACACGAAAAGCAAGTAGCCCCCCTGCATAGGATACTGTCCCCTTTGTAGAGAGACTATTGCCCAATCATTATCGTCATTATCTGCCTTATTGCCGTCGCTTTGAGGCCCTTCATTATCATCTTTATTCTTGCAGTATCTGAGGCTCCATTAAGGGTCTATTTACTGTTATTCTTCATCATCTTACGTCGCTTCTAGGCTCCGAGTAGCCTATATTACTTCGCTTTTCTCAGTCTCCCCTTGCTCCCCTCTCGTCAGGAGCACCATTCCCTTCTGCCCTAGTCCTCTAGGTGTACAGAACCCCTCCCCCATCTCGCTGTAACCGATCCCTCGAGCCAAAGTCCGCGCAGGTAAACCACCGACTCGGCAATTGTCTTTGTGTTGGGTTTTTTTGGTGTTTTCGCCATAGATCCACACGTCGACTCACATCTGGAGCCCACCGCGAGGGGTGGTTACATTTGGCTTGAAATCCATCTCATATTCTTCGTAAACGACTCCTACATCGTCTGCCCTATCGAAATCTTCATCATCGCCGATAACCATCCATTCCACCTCGTCGCAACTCGCCTTTTCGACCGCCAATTCCCCTCAGAATAATCCCCATACTTTCCCACCATGTCTTCGACCACTGCGAACCCACTTATGCCAGTGCAAGCTCAGGCAGCTGCAACTGTTAATTCTGCTCGTTCTGTACTCACTATGCCACTCCTTGGAACCAAATCTTCCCCAGAACTCTTCCAGGGCGACTGCTCTCGAGTTCGAACCTTCCTCGACCACTATGAGCGACTCTGTGCCTTCCATAATGTCACTTCGGACCATGATATGGTCGCCTCAATCCTCCCTTACTGCAATACTCGTGTCAGAGAGATCATTGAAGGAATGCCTCACTTCCATACCCCCAACTGGGCCAGATTGAAGGCCAGTTTACTTCGCTACTTCGATGCCGACATCTTCGATGAAAGGTTCTTCGAAAGGGACCTCAAATCTCTTGTGCTGCGATTCAGGAATCAGCCCATCATGTCCCTGCACGATTTCCGAGCCTATAACCGAGAGTTCACTCGAGTTGGAGGCTGGATGAAGCACAAGGGAAAGCTCACTGAACATGAACATGATCGCTACTTCTGGGCTGGACTTTCTCCTTTGTTTCGAAGCTCTGTAGAGGGTAGACTGAAGCAGAAGGACCCCAACCTCGATGTCAGCATACCTTTCCCCTATGACGAAGTCTGTAGAGCTGCAGAAGAGGTGCTGCGTCGAGATCGGTTCGATGCAGATGACCTTGACCTTCTCGGTCCTCGATCCATATCCAGTCTTTCAGAGAAGGAGAATATCCCTCCACAGCAGCATGATGCGAGGGGAGGGAGTGTTCGACCGCTTCTACCACCCCAGGAAGCCAGGAGAAACTTGGAGACACTGGAGAGGGAGGGAAGCATGGCTCAGAAGCAGGATGAGGTCGAGACCCTGATAAAATCCTTATCTCGTATGTCCTTAAACGATCCAGATTACTCATTGCTCTATTATCGAGCCATCAAGATGGATCCCGATGCTGCAAAGGTGATTCGTCCCCCAGCACTCCACTCCGCCCCTGTTCCTAGCTCCACTGCGCCCCCTGTCAGTCCAAATTCATCCCAGGCACATCCCCAGAGGAAGCCCATCGTCTGCTTTGGCTGTGGAGTCACTGGACATGGTCTAGACACCTGCGATGCGATCAATGATCTTATCAAGAAGGGTTCTTTGGCTAGAGATGACAACCATCGCGTCATATATCCCAATGGGCAGCGCATCTACAGGAATGGTGATGAAACGATCTTGCAGGCTTATGAGAGATCTGTGAAGCCGACCCAATCCTCCAGTAGTGTCCACTTTGTTATCCATGAAGAAGCCGATGAATTTCTTGGAGCAGAGATCTATGAGTTAGAGGATGACGCTGTTGTTGCTGCTGCAGAGAGAAATGCGAAAATCTCGAAGGATAAGCGAAGGGAAGTCTTCGATGGAGTGCTCCTCCCACCTCGGAACCATGGGAAGGGCAAAGAGAGGGAATTTCCGAAGCAATCTACCTCATCGACACCTGCCAATCAGCCTCAGCCACCATCAGCCCCACACTCTGATCGCCTATCAGCCCCACAATTTGATCGCCCATCAGCCCCTATCCATCAGCCATCAAATCAATCTTATCCGACACCTGTCGCACAGCCACCTGTCAATGTCACTGCGCCCAAAGCCCCTGTCTTCGTTCCTGTTGATGTCCATCGTCGTGGCTTTGATGGGAATGATGATGATGCCATCATGGAAGATGAATCCATCAATAAACCTTCGCAACAGGCCTCTGAGTCCCCTGCAGACAAGGGGAGGAAACCCAAGGCCCCTGCTGCCATGACTTCACCATTATCTCAATCAGCAGACCCAAAGGCTATTGTGGATCGCATTCTGGCTACCCCTATGACTCTTTCATTGGGGGAAGTGATAGGAGCTTCAAGGGATGTATCTCATCACCTTCAGGAACTCATCAGATACAAGCGTCAACCCATCACTCAATCTGTCAGAACTGTCGATGGGACCCCTCCCATCAGTTCTTATCTCGCTTTGACATCTAGCCCCTTAATCACAATTAATCTCACCTGTAATGGTCGACAGGTGACAGCTGTCATCGACTCAGGCTCCACCCTTAATGTGGTCAAATCGAGTATAGCACGATCTGTCATTCAGATGCCCATCGACATCTCAAGATGCATCAATATGAAGGATGCCAATGGTGGAGTATCAATGCTCACTGGACTAATCAAAGATGTACCGCTCTTCTGTGGTGCTGCTAGGACCTGGACCAATCTATTTGTTGCCCCTGATGTCGATGCAGGCTTTGATTTGCTTCTAGGCTGCCCCTGGGCACATGGGAATGCTGTTAGCATCGTTGAGAGAGGCTCTGGTACCTTTGTAGTCTTTGGATCAGACAAAGATCATCCCCTCGAGCTCTGTGTCACTGAAGGGACTGCTGAACCGACTGCTACTGCTCTCATGGCGACTCTCCAGCCTTCTAGCTTCGAAGATAACTCTGGAACCTTCGCAGATGAAGCATCTGAATCTCCTGCTACTGAATCGCCCATTACTTTTGCATCACCTTCGCCACCTTATGAAACTCCTCCTTCAACTCCCCTGCATCCAGACTCGATTCCAAATGGCATAGATGGTGCTTTTGGACTTCCAGAATCCCATCCCATCCCCACTATCATTGTTGCCCCACCGTCTAGCCCTCCGCCTTTGAATCTTCTTCGTACACTCCATGACGAGTTACAGGCTGCTGAGCCGAATGTTGTGGATGATGATCCCTCTGTAGCTGCTCTTCGTCGACGAATTAGGAGGGAGGAAAGTCAGTCCCTCATGGCAATCCTTACTAGATTCACTCATCAGAACCCCCACTTCTTCCGACTCTACTTCGACTCCGATTATGCCCTTGCTGGTGCAAGGGGCATCGATCAGAATGACCATGAGTATCAGGACTTCATCCTCTTGCATACCTATCTAGTTCAACGCCTTCCTGGAGCTTCCTGGAATGATTGCCTCGACTTTACTGGCTCGACTTATGCTCGCTTCTATCCCGATCCTCGCCCTGATCCTGCGGATCGGAGTCCACTCCCCAACGACCCCATCCTATCCCCTGATCCTCCTGACGAACCAGACCTTCCATCCTCACATTCTCAGTGGAATATGTGGTCCTCCGAAGCCGATGCTCCTCCAGATAATCCATCCCTGCACCCTCAGACGAATATTCGGTCCTCTACGGATGAAGGTCCTCATCATCCTCCTTCCCCTCATTCGCAAATGAATATTCCGCCTGCTGAAGCCCCAAATCCTCCACCTTCACCCATTACCGAGCTTGCCTATCTTGAAGTGCCTGCTACCGATTTATCCGAATCTTCACTGTTGTTTCAGGTTGATGATCCACCTCCTGATCCTGATCCTCCGATCTCCTACCTGAATCACTCATCTACTCCCTCGGAAACACCACCTATCCATGCCAATCACCGACCTTACCCACCTATTCCTGATTCCGACTCCTTTCGCTTTCAGACTTCATCCTGGTCCTCTGATGAGTCTATCTTCTGAATTTTCCGATATTACTTACGAGTTTTCCTATGAACCATATGCTTCGCATGCTTCTCCATTCACTTCCTATGCTTCTCCATTTATTTCTTATGCTTTTCCTTTTACTTCTTATGCTACTCACTTCGACCGAGAAGTCGTTAAACTCCTAAATCCACAGACAATTCTTCGCTCTCATACTCCTGTACCACCACCTACTATGCCTGCCTCGGTTCACTGCTTTGAAAAATCCTTTTACTGTAATTTTTCATGTTCTCCTTCGCCTTCCAGACCCCTAACTTCTCCAGACTCGTTATCTATTCAAAATAACAAAAAGCCACAAAAAATCTTTTTCTCCTTATCTGATTTCCTTGATTTGTTACGTTTTAGACGCTTTCTTGTTACAGATACAGAAAACCCAGATATCGACAATGTACGCTCAGTATATGGCGCTTATAAACGAGTTGATCGCAAGGTCAAACCCGTTCCGGGCATTTATCCAGAAGACGCACACGTTCACCGCCGTTTCCCAGAAGACCCCCTTAAATCCCTTATTCCACTCACGCCTCACCCCCCTACTTTTGTTCCCATGAAGAAGCTTACCAAGGAACGCCTGCACTCCATGAAATTAAATGCCGACAACTTCCTGTGGCCAGAAGAGGAAAAACTTTTTTGCCACATAATGAAGCTAAATGAGCGCGCGCTTGCCTTTGACGAATCGGAACGCGGCAACTTCAGATCTGATTACTTCTCGCCTTACATAATCCCTGTCCTGCCCCACGAGCCATGGGAATATCGTAACATTCCGATCCCGCCCGGTATCCGAGACCGAGTCATACAGCTTCTTCGGGATAAGATTGCAGCCGGACTCTATGAACCGGCTCAGTCCTCCTATCGCTCAAAATGGTTTTGTGTTATGAAGAAGAACGGAAAGATCCGAATCGTCCATGATCTGCAGCCTCTCAATAAGGTTACAATTCGGGACGCTGGTGTTCCTCCTATCTTGGACGACTTTGTGGAGCCGTTCGCTGGCCGGCAATGCTATACCGTGTTCGATCTCTTCTCCGGCTTCGACGCACGCCAACTTCACCCCGATAGCCGAGATCTTACCTCATTCCTGACGCCGCTTGGCTTGCTACGCCATACTGCCATGCCTCAAGGCTACACCAACTCGCCATCGGAATTCCAGAATTGCACAGCATTCATTCTTCAGGACGAAATCCCTCACATTGCCAACGTTTTCATCGACGATCTGCCTATCAAAGGCCCGGCTACACGTTACGAAGATGCCAATGGCCATGCCGAAACGTTAGCCGAGAATTCTGGCATCCGGCGCTTCATTTGGGAACATGCCAATGACGTACACCGGATCATGCATCGATTTGCTCATGCCGGAGGAACGTTTTCTGGTCCCAAATCTCAGATCTGCCAACCTCGTGTGACTATTCTTGGCCAAACCTGCCATCCTCGTGGTCGTTCCCCTGACGACAGCAAGGTGAAGAAGATTGTGAATTGGCCAACGCTCCTTACGCCCAAAGATGTACGGTCGTTCCTAGGCCTCTGTGGTACCGTTCGTATCTGGATTGCGAACTATTCGCAGCTGGCTCGGCCGCTGGTCGACCTCTATCGCAAGAATGCTCCGTTCGAATGGGGAGAGCCCCAACAGGAGGCGTTTGATGCCTTGAAGCACGCCGTTTCAACTGCCCCTGCCCTTTGCCCCATCGACTACTCATCCGATTCCCCCGTCGTTCTTTCCGTCGACACCAGCAATGTCGCCATAGGATTCATTCTTTCGCAGTATGACTCAGAAGGACGCAAACGCCCTGCTCGCTACGGTTCACTCCCTATCAACGAACGAGAATCGCGCTACAGCCAGCCTAAGCTGGAGCTTTACGGTCTTTTCAGAGCACTACGACACTACCGCCTCCATCTTTATGGTGTTCGTCACCTATGGATCGAAGTCGACGCCAAGTATATCAAGGGTATGCTTAATGACCCAGATCTTCAGCCCAATGCAACGATCAATCGCTGGATCGAAGGTATACTCCTCTTTGACTTCAGGTTGATCCATGTACCCGCTATCAAGCACCGTGGTCCTGATGCACTCTCTCGTCGTCAACCTACCGAGGAAGACTACGAGGAAGGCCGTATTGATGCAGAAGAAGCCGACGATTGGTTAGAGAACGTTCTTTTCTTTGCAGAAACTCATCCCCTTCCTTATGATGCCATGACGCTCCCATCATTCCTTTCCAATGATACGACCCAAGACGCCCAGTTACGCCAAATCCTACACTTCCTTCGTACCACTGAACTTCCCGTTTTCCCTTCCAACACCTCTCGAAAGCGATTCATTCGCAGATCCTTGCAGTTCTTCCTCCGTGGAAGCCATCTCTTCAAACGTCGAGGTTCCCATACCCCTGTCAAAGTTATCTTCGACCCAGATCTTCGTGCACAGATACTGAATCAAGCCCATGAGGAACTCGGTCACAGAGGTGTCTTTGGAGTCTTTCAGACGGTCAGAGAGCGCTTCTATTGGCCCCAGATGTACAAGGATGTCGCCCATCACGTTCGCTCATGCCATGCATGCCAGATTCGCAGCACTCGTAAAACCGAAATCCCCATCACAATCTCTGCATCCCCCCGAATCTTCATGAAGGTTTACGTCGACATCATGCTCATGCCCAAAGCCCGTGGCTATCGCTATCTTGTTGCTGCTCGAGACGATCTTTCCCTCGCAGCAGAAGGCCGTGCTCTCAGACATGCCAATGCAGATAATCTCGCCAAGTTCTTTTGGGAAGAGATACTCTGTCGATATGGAACGGTCTCTCAGATTGTCACTGACAATGGCAGTGAGATCAAGGGTGCCTTCAAGAAACTCATGCAGCGCTACTCTATCCCTCAGATTCGCATCTCGCCCTACAATTCTCGAGCTAATGGAGTTGTGGAGCGAGGACACTTTATCATTTGAGAAGCTATCGTTAAGGCTTGCGAAGGCGATCTCAATCTCTGGCCTACCAAGGTCCATCATGCTTTCTTTGCAGACAAGGTGACGACTCGACAGTCTACTGGATTCAGCCCCTACTTCCTCCTTCATGGTCTTGATCCCATTCTCCCATTCGATCTCTTTGAATCTACGTATCTCGTTGAAGGATTTTATTCTGGAATGAGCTCAGAGGAGCTTCTTTCACTTCGCATTCGCCAATTGGAGAAGAGACAAGACGATATCCATGCCGCCTTTACTACCCTACAGAAGTCACGCCTACGATCCAAAGACCAGTTCGAAAGAAAGTATGCCCTACGCCTTGCAAAGTCATCATACCAGCCTGGAGACCTTGTCTTGGTTCGCAATAGCCAGGTTGAGAAGGAGCTTGATCGAAAATCGAAGCCGCGGTACCTTGGTCCCTATGAAGTCGTTCGTCGCACCAAGGGAGGCTCCTACGTCCTCAAAGAACTCGATGGCACTATCTCTAGACGAGGCATTGCTGCATTCCGACTCATTCCCTACTACTCACGCAACACTCCTTTACCTGACGATATCCTCCTCAGTGGAGACGACGAGCCAAGCAATGACGATGACGAAGATGACGACGAGAATGAAAATAACGCTTATGACTCTGATGAATTCTCATGATTTCCTTCACTACTTTTCATTTATCTCCAGCCACTCCTTTCAGATTCTTTTTTTTTCTTTTCTTTGTTTCACCTGTTTGTGTTTGCTGCATTGGTCGCAATCGGGGACGATTGCATTTCTTGTTGCTGGCGGATGTCACGCACCAAAGGTGTTTGGCGACGTGAGCATGGACTCAGAAGCTGAATGATGAAGAACGGAGAAGCCTAGCCCTAATGCGAAGAATGACTGATATTGCCAGCAGTCATCCATCGCACGAGAACCATCCTCAACGTTAGGGAAGAAACCGCTCGAGCGCCCGAAAAAACTTTTTGAGCGCTAGTTTACGGCATTCCGATTTTTCGAATATCTCCGTCAATTCTAAAGATATCGACACCATTCCCACGCTCACAGGAAGCTCTCGACCACGCCATCCTTCCTACCAAATTTGGTAACGATCCGCGCACTCCACGATTTTCTGCATCATTTCTACCAACGAACGCCCATTTCGCCAATATTTATCGTAATGGCCACCTCCTCGACTGTCTCTTCGCTCGTGTCCTTTGCTAGGGAGAATAACTACGAGTACCTGCCAGGAATCCCCACTAGCTCTCGCCCCGAAGCCTCCTGGTTCATCCCTCCCTCGTCCATGACCTCCCATCCTATTGCTTTGGGACAGCGCGTTCTTCTCGTCAGTCTGACGTCGAGGAAGACATTCTTTGGTCGCCTCAAGTCTGTCGTCAGGCTTGAGAGGTCTTATGTGGTTGTTTCGGTCTCTCCAGTCGAAAAGGATTACGGATTTTTCCTTCCTGCCCCCTGCAACGTCTATCTCTCGATCTCGTCTTTCATTCTCCCAAAATTGCGACAGCTCCAGTATCAATTACTATCATCTACACTATCTGATCGCATTCATGATGATTTTGAGGCACTTCTCCCTGCCCTCATTGGAGAAGACGGCCCCTCCTCCTCCTCATGCCCTCCAGAGCACTAGTTGCACCTGGTACAGGTTGCTTTGCAGAGAGGAGAGAGGGGGGAAAGTTGCGAAATCCTAAGCCCTGACTACCCTGGAGACCCCCAAAAATTGGCCCCTGGCAGAAATCCCCACAGTTCTTCTTTCGGACGCGCAGCATATCACCCCAATGAATCTGGATCTCAGATCTAGGAGTCAGAGTGACTCATTTGCAGTCATACCCCCTTATTCAGCAGTGACCAGTGCGCTTACTCATCCCCCTTTCTGTCACATTATTCATCCGTTCCTTAATGACTCATTCTATTTCAAATGATTTGTGATATTCTTCGTCATGCTGACTGATTTTACTTACCAATCGCTTACTGTCCTTACTCAGCCTTGCTCGGCCTTACCAATCCTTTACCAATCCTCTTACCAATCGCTTACAAACCCCTTACAAAGTGTTTCCCTCTATTTACTTCAGGCTGCGCTACCTTTTGTATATAAGTACCAATACGTCGCAGCAAGTAATACACGAAAAGCAAGTAGCCCCCCTGCATAGGATACTGTCCCCTTTGTAGAGAGACTATTGCCCAATCATTATCGTCATTATCTGCCTTATTGCCGTCGCTTTGAGGCCCTTCATTATCATCTTTATTCTTGCAGTATCTGAGGCTCCATTAAGGGTCTATTTACTGTTATTCTTCATCATCTTACGTCGCTTCTAGGCTCCGAGTAGCCTATATTACTTCGCTTTTCTCAGTCTCCCCTTGCTCCCCTCTCGTCAGGAGCACCATTCCCTTCTGCCCTAGTCCTCTAGGTGTACAGAACCCCTCCCCCATCTCGCTGTAACCGATCCCTCGAGCCAAAGTCCGCGCAGGTAAACCACCGACTCGGCAATTGTCTTTGTGTTGGGTTTTTTTGGTGTTTTCGCCATA
This sequence comes from Pisolithus albus, assembly GCA_024613165.1. NCBI lineage: Eukaryota > Fungi > Basidiomycota > Agaricomycetes > Boletales > Pisolithaceae > Pisolithus > Pisolithus albus. The sequence continues at coordinate 77,412 of JANFAB010000080.1, forward strand.
GATCCACACGTCGACTCACACCGCGCAACTCATGGACTGGCCCGTCCAAGGTATAGGTAGCAGCGCATAACCCATGGACGGGCCAGCCCTTGAGGTGACGGCCATACCGCACATCTCATGGACTGGCCCGTCCAAGGTGTCAGGTAGTAGTGCATAACTCATGGACGGGCCAGGCCTTGGTATGGCGGCCATACCGCGCAACTCATGGACTGGCCCGTCCAAGGCATCAGGTAGTAGTACCTAACTCATGGACGGGCCAGGGGTTGATACAATGGCCATACCGCGCAACTCATGGACTGGCCCGTCCAAGGTGTCAGGTAGTAGTAACCCATGGACGGGCCAGGGGTTGGTACAACGGCCATACCGCGCAACTCATGGACTGGCCCGTCCAAGGTGTCAGGTAGTAGCGCATAACTCATGGACAGGCCAGGCATTGGTACAATGGCCATACCGCACAACTCATGGACTGGCCTGTCCAAGGTGTCAGGTAGTAGTACATAACCCATGGACGGGCCAGACCTTGATTTGACGGTCATACTGCGCAACTCATGGACGGGCCTGTCCAAGGCATCAGGTAGTAGTGCATAACTCATGGACAGGCCAGGCCTTGGTATGGCGGCCATACCGCGCAACTCATGGACGGGCCAGGCGTTGGTACAATGGCCATACCACGCAACTCATGGACTGGCCCGTCCAAGGTGTCAGGTGATATGATGATGCGCCGCACAAAGGATGCACTAGCCTTGGCCGCGATAGCAGGTGGGACGGCATAACTCACAATATTTGGGGTTAATGATGGCATTAGCAGTGCATAGGGGCAGGAGCTGGCAGTGCGGAAAGCTCTCTCAGGGGATACTGATTAGTGGCACTAGGTGTTACATGTAGTGGTACCATGTATTTAACTACTAATTCCAGTTCCGCAATTAGGGCTCTTGTGCCGCGCAAAGTGAATGCAGCCAGAGCTGGTATCGCGGCAAGCTCTCTCGGGGGCTCCCGATTAGTGGTGCTAGGGGCTATATGTAGGGGCAACATGTATGTAACTACTGATTTGGGTTCCGCAATTAGATTCCCATGGGGCCCATGTGCTGCACAAAGTGAATGCAGCAGGGGCTGGCAGTGCGGCAAGCTCTCTCCGGGGACACTAATTAGCGGCACTAGTGCATACTTGTAGTGGTACCATTTATGTAACTACTAATTCAAGTTCCGCACTTAGGTTCCCACGGGGCTCTTGTGCCGCGCAAAGTGAATGTGGCGGGAGCTGGTATCGCGGCAAGCTCTCTTGGGGGCTCCTGATTAGCGGTGCTAGGGGCTATATGTAGTGGCAACATTTATGTAACTACTGATCTGGGTTCCGCAATTAGATTCCCATGGGGCCCATGTGCTGCACAAAGTGAATGCAGCAGGGGCTGGCAGTGCAGCAAGCTCTCTCGGGGGATACTAATTAGCGGCACTACTGCATACTTGTAGTGGTACCATTTATGTAACTACTAATTCAAGTTCCGCACTTAGGTTCCCACGGGGCTCTTGTGCCGCACAAAGTGAATGTGGCAGGAGCTGGTATCGCAGCAAGCTCTCTCGGGGGCTCCTGATTAGCGGTGCTAGGGGCTATATGTAGTGGCAACATGTATGTAACTACTGATCTGGGTTCTGCAATTAGATTCCCATGGGGCCCATATGCTGCACAAAGTGAGTGCAGCAGGAGCTGGTATCGTGGCAAGCTCTCTCGGGGGATCCAGATTAGTGGTGCTAGGGGTTATATGTAGTGGTACCATGTATGTAACTACTAATTCAAGTTCCGCACTTAGGTTCCCACGGGGCTCTTGTGCCGCGCAAAGTGAATGTGGCGGGAGCTGGTATTGCGGCAAGCTCTCTCAGTGGATATTTATTAGCGGTGCTAGAGGCTACATGTAGTGGTACCATGTATGTAACTGCTAATTCAAGTTCCGCAATTAGATTCCCTTGGGGTCCATGTGCCACGCAAAGTGAATGCAGCAGGAGCAAGCAGTGCGGCAAGCTTTCTCAGGGGATCCGCATTAGCGGCACTAAGGGCTACATGTAATACTACCCTGTACGTTACTGCTAATCCATGTTCTGCAATTAATTTCCCACAGGACACATCTGCTGCCCAAAGTGGGTGTGCCAGGAGGTGGACTCTTGTGGAGCTCCCTCAGGGGCTGTTCGTCACTGGCCTTAGGGCCTATTCATATCTGCATTATGTATGTAACTTCTAATTCCAGCTCCGCAATTAATCTCCCTCGGAATCCATGTGCCGTGCAAAGTCAGCGCAGCTGGAGCTGGCAGCTTGATGCAGCTTGCATGGCAGAGCTGCCTCATGGGTTTGGATCAGCAGATTTAATGGCCATGGGTAGCCATAGACCGTACGCAATTGCTGGACCTCATTCTGCGATTTCATTCCTGCCAAAAATGTATTCTGTGCAAATTCGGTGTGGAAGCCCAGCTTCAGTGGGAGGGCATAAGCGCATATTGGTCTGCCAGAATGGTGACATAAGTAATTAAATGACCCATATGACGTACTTCCCCACACTGTGCCTGTCATTTGTTGTGGGGTTCATTATGACACCTGTGAATCTGCAATTATTTCGGTTGGGCATTACAAGTCACCTTCATGGATTTGCGTCCTGTAAGGGCTTGTTGTGGTTCCCACATGGTACCTCTATAGACATTCCAAGTTTCAGGCCCATCCAGTCATAGCTGAACACACTGGACGAAAAATGACATATGAGAGCCGTGGGAAAGTGTCCGAAGATTTTAGGAGACTCGGAAAACATATGAGAAACCCGTCATAGCATGCTGCACAGTGACCCAGAGGACTGGATAATTTGGGGAGTGCCTGTGGGTACACTCATTGATACTTCAGCAACATTAACTGCAGGGCATGATTGCCAAAGTTGTCACAAGCACGAAAACTTGATCAAGTGCATTACATGTATTTGCTACTAGACTGAAGGAGTGTGATAGGGCATTGTTGCATGGCATGCATTGTGGGTAGGTATGATCATGTAGAAATGGGTATGGATGGTGAACAATGACAATGGCATTCTCCCCCTGCAGTCAGATTCATGGTCAACTCACTGTGCAGCATGCTATGATGGGTTTCTCATATGTTTTCAGAGTCTCCTAAAATCATCGGACACTTTCCCACGGCCTTCATATGTCATTTCCTTTGCGGCCCTTCCAATTCAAAGTAAATGGGTGAATGGTGGTAGGTATGGTAGCCCAGAGTTAGCATATGGGATTTTGGGGCAGGTTACCCTGGGAGGACACGCATGACATGAAGCCCTAAAAAGGCGGGTAGGCAGCCAATCTGGCAATTAGACTACGCGATCCCTCCAATGGGAACATAAATTGCAGACCGAGTTACAGTGATTAGATACATATTACCGCTACCTATAGCCACTATGCCCGCCCATTCAAACAACCCGTGGCAGCTCTGCTGTGCTAGCCGCCCTTCCACCAGTTTTCGCAGCATCCGATCACTGTGGGAAATAAATTGCGGAAGGTGTTTCAGTAAACAGATGCATATTACAGCTACCCATAGCCACTACATCCACCTATCTGAACCCCCCGAGGTAGCTCTGCTGCACAAGCCGCACTTCCACCAGTTTGCGCGGCATTTGATCACCGCGGGAAATAAATTGCGGACCAAGTTACAGTAATTAGATACATATTACAGCTACCCATAGCCACTAAGCCCGCGCATCCAAACAACCCGCAGCAGCTCTGCCATGCAAGCCGCACTTCCGCCAGTTTGTGCAGCATGCCTCCACACCGAGTTTGGGTGGCATCCATTTTCCAAGGGCAATAAATTGCGGACTGAGTTCCAATTATTAGATACACATTACAGCTACCCGTAGCCACTATGCCCGCCCATTTAAACAACCCGCAGCAGCTCTGGCACACAAGCCGCACTTCCACCAGTTTACACAGCATTTGATCACCGTGGGAAACAAATTGCGGACCAAGTTACAGTAATTAGATACATATTACCACTACCCGTAGCCACTATGCCCGCCCATTCAAACAACCCGTGGCAGCTCTGCCATGCAAGCCGCACTTCTGCCAGTTTGCATGGCATGCTTCCACACCAAGTTGGTACAGCAACCATTTTCTCTGGGAAACAAATCATGGAATGAGGTCCAGTAACTACATACATGTTATACATACATATACCCACTACTTCCACCCATCTGAACCCCCCGAGGTAGCTCTGCCGCGCAAGCCGCACTTCCACCAGTTTGCATGGCATTCGATCACCATGGGAAATAAATTGTGGAAGCAGTTTCAGTAAGTAGATAAATATTACAGCTACCCGTAGCCATTAAGCCTGCTCATCTGATCAACCTGCAGCAGCTCTGCCATGCAAGCCTCGCTTCCACTAGTTTGCACGGCATGCTTCCCCACCGAGTTTGGGCGGCATCCATTTTCCAAGTGCAATAAATTGCGGACCGAGTTTCAGTAAATAGATACATATTACAGCTACCCGCAGCCACTAAGCCCGCCTATCCAAACAACCCGCAGCAGCTCTGGCGCCCAAGCCGCCCTTCCACCAGTTTGCACGGCATTCAATCACCATGGGAAAGAAATCGCGGAAGGAGTTTCAGTAAGTAGATACATTTTACAGGTACCCATAGCCACTAAGCTCGCCCATCCAAACAACCCGTGGCAGCTCTGCCATGCAAGCTGCTCTTCCGCCAGTTTTCATGGCATCCAATCACCACAGGAAATAAACTGCGGAAGGAGTTTCAGTAAACAGAAGCATATTACAGCTACCCATAGCCACCCATCTGAAACCCCCGTCGCAGCTCTGCCATGCAAGCCGCACTTCCGCCAGTTTGTGCGGCATGCTTCCCCTCCGAGTTTGGGTGGCATGCATTTTCCGAGGGAAACAAATTGCATACTGAGTTCCAGTAAGTAGATCCATATTACAGCTACCCGTAGCCACTATGCCCGCCCATCCAAACAACCCGCAGCAGCTCTGCCATGCAAGCTGCGCTTCCACCAGTTTGGGTGGCAAGGCCAGTCCATGAGTTGCGTGGTATGGCCACCATACCAACACCTGGCCTGTCCATGAGTTAAGTACTACTACCTGACACCTTGGACGGGCCAGTCCGTGAGTTGCACGGTTTGACCTTCATACCCACCCCTGGCCCGTCCATGAGTTAAGTACTACTACCTGATGCCTTGGACAGGCCAGTCCATGAGTTGCGCGGTACGACCGCCATACCAAGGCCTGGCCCGTCCATGGGTTATGTACTACTACCTGACACCTTGGACGGGCCAGTCCATGAGTTGCGTAGCATGGCCGTCATACCAACCCCTGGCCCGTCCATGGGTTGGGTACTACTACCTGACACCTTGGACGGGCCAGTCCATGAGTTGCGTAGCATGGCCATCATACCAACCCCTGGCCCGTCCATGGGTTAGGTACTACTACCTGACACCTTGGACGGGCCAGTCCATGAGTTGCGCGGTATGGCCGTTGTACCAACCCCTGGCCCGTCCATGAGTTAGGTACTACTACCTGATGCCTTGGATGGGCCAGTCCATGAGTTGCGCAGTACGACCGCCATACCAACCCCTGGCCCGTCCATGGGTTAGGTACTACTACCTGACACCTTGGATGGGCCAGTCCATGAGTTGCGCGGTATGGCCATTGTACCAACCCCTGGCCCATCCATGAGTTAGGTACTACTACCTGATGCCTTGGACGGGCCAGTCCATGAGTGCAGGGTATGACCGCCATACCAAGGCCTGGCCCGTCCATGGGTTAGGTACTACTACCTGACACCTTGGACGGGCCAGTCCATGAGTTGTGCAGTATGGCCATTGTACCAACCCCTGGCCCATCCATGAGTTGCGCGGTATGGCTGTTGTACCAACCCCTGGCCCATCCATGAGTTAGGTACTACTACCTGATGCCTTGGACAGGCCAGTCCATGAGTTGTGCGGTATGGCCGCCATACCAATGTTACGAGTCGTGCTTGAGTGACACAGTCAGGCAAGACTAGTCGACGAAGGCAGCGACCTAAAGAGGAACACGAGCAGAAACAAACCAACAACAACCAGCGAAGCAAGGGCGGACAACGGCGGAGTAGACGGAGGACGCGCAGATCGACGAAGACGATGACAAAGCCTAGGCAAGGCTCAGAGCACAGTCACTCAAACGATGACAAGAGGGATAACGCCCAAGGTGCAAATGAATAGAACTAAAGATCTAGTACAGGGTTGTGCCTACTATATATACTCTCTAAGTAGTAGCCATGAGGAGGCCTCAAGGCAGTGGCACAGGGTATGACGTCAGAGGTGATGTCAGTATGACATCACTATGACGACATGATGACATCAGAATGATATCACCAGGTACTAGACCCAGGTTCTAGAGTGTAAGTATAAATAGCTCGCAAACAGTAAAAAGGGGAAGCGGGATCTGTAATTGGAGGTCTGGATCGTGGCTGGATAAGGGCTAGGTACGCAGCCGCACGAAGAAGTGCCCAAGATAAGATCTGAAAGATCTAATCGGTTATCTAATCAGTGATAAGATAAGATGAAAAGATAGGGGCCAATCCTCGATCCATTACAACCAAGGCCTGGCCCGTCCATGGGTTAGGTACTACTACCTGACACCTTGGACGGGCCAGTCCATGAGTTGTGCGGTATGGCCGTTGTACCAACCCCTGGCCCGTCCATGAGTTAGGTACTACTACCTGATGCCTTGGACGGGCCAGTCCATGAGTTGTGCAGTATGGCCATTGTACCAACCCCTGGCCCGTCCATGAGTTGCGCAGTATGGCCGTTGTACCAACCCCTGGCCCGTCCATGAATTGCGGGGTATGACCGCCATACCAAGGCCTGGCCCGTCCATGGGTTATGTACTACTACCTGACACCTTGGACGGGCCAGTCCATGAGATGTGCAGTATGGCTGTCACCTCAAGGGCTGGCCCGTCCATGGGTTATGCACTGCTACCTATACATTGGACGGGCCCGTCCGTGAATTGCGCGGTACTACCTTGGCATCATGGCCAGGCCAGCCCATGAGTGGTGCAGTCTTATCTGCTCTCTCGGACGGGCCCGTACATTTGTTAGGGTATTCCCTTGGCTCTTTCAAATAGGCGGGCCAGTATATATGTTGTACATATTCGTTGCGTCCTTACTCTCGGGCCCCCTCATTTGTTATTGTCACTCAGGGAACTCCGGCCCGCCTATAAGTCACGTATTAATTAATTTGACAGGCCCGCCTCAGCCTGTCCATATGTGTTGGCAGTTTGGCGCGCAGGCTACTCATATGTTGTGACTAACTGTGACTACTATATGTGACACGCCCATCTCCTTCATCATTCTCAGCTCCTTCTCCATCGCCTCCTTCCATCCGTTATGATCTGACCGCTTCATCGCTTCCTCGTATGTGGCTGGAGGGATAGACATGTCATAGCCAGGTTGTCCAGGATCCCTGCGCATGTCGCTCCTGATAGAGAGGTGCGCCTGTTCCGTGATAATGAAGTTCACCTGATGTTCTACGAAGACACCATCCTCCTCCGTCTCTGCTTCGTCTGTACCAGTCACCCCCTCGCCAAGACCGTCACCATCCACCCCCTTACTCGTGCCTGGAACTGCGGTAGGTCTGTCCCTCTTCTTTCTCTGAACTTCATCTGCCAACAGTCGTCCCTTTTCCGTTAGGACCCTGGTACGACTAGACCGACGTGGCTCGCCCGGTGGTGCGACCTCCTGCGCAGTGGAAGGTGCGAGTGGAGATTCCGACAAAGGCGGTGCAGACGACGCAGGTGCGAAATCCGGTGAGCGACAGGCTATGGAGAGATCCCTGGGTCGCATTACTGAACCTTCGTCAAAGATCACGTCCCTACTGTTGAAAAACGTTCCAGTGGCGCAGTCCCGCAGTCTCCAGCCCTTTATCCCGTCCGGATATCCCATGAAAAGTGCCTCAAGCGAGTGCGGCCCGTTCTTTGTGCGACGTTCAGGCGGAATCCGAGAGAAGCAGCGAGAACCAAAAACTCGAAGGTGTGAAATGTCTGGCTTGTACCCGTATAACATCTCAAAAGGAGTTTTGTTACCCGGTAGGACGCGTGTACCCGTCAAGTTCCAAAGATAGCCGATTGTGAGGATGGCTTCTCCGAAGTAGGCTGCGGAAAGACCAGCCTGATTTAGGGCTGCCAGAGCTTGCCCCTCGACCGTGCGTATCCCTCGTTCTGCCTTGCCGTTCTGCTGATGTGCATACGCCACCGACCTGCGATGTTCCACTCCAGCCTCCGACAAACTAGTCGTGAAAACGTTGCCCATGTACTCCCCACCGTTATCGGTCTGTATAGCCTTGACCTTGGCGCCGAAGTGGTTCTCCCAACGTGCCTTGACCATCTGCCATGCATCGTATGCCTGGTCCTTCGTGGCCAGCAGGTGAATACTGATGATGTTTGTGTAGTCGTCTATGAAAACAATGAAGTATCGTTTCCCGTGCAACGTTGGAGTTGGAAAAGGGCCACAAAGGTCGGTATGAACTAGTTCGAGAAGCGCTCGTGTTGGTGCTGATGTAGATGAAGGAAAGGGTTGACGAGGATGCTTGGCGATAATGCAAGACTCGCAGCGTGTCTGAGCGGCTGAGGAGGTGACCTGGACACCTGTCACCATCGTAGGAAGGAACCTGGCAATGTCGCCTCCCAAGTGCCCCAGTCGGGCGTGCCACAGGTCCCAAGTGAGCGTGGCTGGCGTAAAAGCCGTGAGACCTGTTGCTGGAGTCGATGAACTATCAGGCGGGCGAACGAACTCGACGTCCAAGAAACAAAGCTGTCCCCGCATGTCAATGGACCCAAGCGATTCGTTGCTGTGGATCAACTCGCATCGACTTGGTTCTCCTCTGAACCGTAACTCCCATCCACGCTCAACCATGCGACCAACAGACAGAAGATTGACGACGGCGTTCGGTGCGTATAAGCAATTTTCCAGCTTTAAGCGAATTTTCTTCCCTCCGAGTTTCAGCACTGCAACACAATCGCCATACCCCTCCGTGTTCAGACTGCCTTGATTGGCCGTTTTCATGGACACCGTGGAGTCGCGAGTGAATGTCCAGAAGAAAGAGGAGTCTCGGATGAGATGTGTAGTTGTACCCGAGTCAAGGATGGTAGAAGACGCCACCGTTGCGTGACACGCAAGGTTCCCGCCCACCTCAGTGTCATGCAATTCCTCCAATATTGCGCAGGAGAGATTGCGAAAGTAGTCTTCAGTTGGTGGGCATTGAATTGCCGCTGCCGCTAGCTGCGTGTTCGTCTGCACTCCTGTCGGCTGTGACCCTGTGTTCGTGGTTGAAGGAGTCGAGCCGGCCACGGCTGCCACCTGAGGAGTGTTCGCCGCTGCCCCCCCTTTTCCCTTCTGCCAGGGGGCTTGTCCTGCCCGTCCACCTCCTGCCTGAAAACAATTGTTCCAGTCATGGTCTACGCGTTTTCGGCCCAGACAAATAGGAGTAGAGCATGGAGTCCCGCTGGGATTGTTTCTAGTTTTCCGCAACCCGGTAACTGGATTTACTTCCCCACGACCTCCTGGCACAGCTGCACTTGCGTACTCCGAGCCTGGACCAGCCACGGTACCCTCATTCATGACCTGTATCGCCTCTTTAATGACTGTCTGGGCTGCATGTTTGAAGGTGTACGTCCTGACTACCGGTGACGGTGTATGCGCGTGTTGACCGTACTGTGTAACAGGTGGGGTAAGAAACGGATTCGTGAACTGCTGCGTTGGTGTGAACGGATTCTGAGGCGTGACGGGGGTATTTGCTGGGAGTGGCCACGCCGACTGTGACGCAACCGGTACTGCCGAAAAGAGTCCAGGTGCGAGTGTTCGTGCAAGTTGCTCGCTCCGCTCTAACTCTGTTTCTATGCCTTTTCGGACCACTGGCCAGAGCCCGGTCTTCGGCAATCCTCGTAAAAGTGCATATATTGCATCTGCTTCAGAAGGTCTTGCCCCCATACGAGCCAATTTATCGTTGGCCTGCACGTGTGACGCGACATACTTCTCGGCGTCTGCGGCCCCTTTCATCTGGAGCGTGGAGATGTGTGCACGTAAGGAAAACTGAAGAGAGACATCGGAACGATCGTAGAGTTCGGCAAGCGTGTTCCACACTTCCCGAGCCGTTATGCTGACGTCGTCAGGAATCAGTGACAGAACAGACGAATTTATTTTTCGTAGGACGATCGACTTCGCGAGGCCATCATCCTTGAACCAGGCCTTCATTGCCTCCTGTTCCATCGCAGTCGGTGCAGCTGGAATGAGAGGACACGGACATTTTGACGCATACTTGACATAGTCGAAGGGATTTGTTCCGTTGCTAACGTGACTGTAGACTCCCTGTCCGAGGAGCAACTGTTCCGTCTGTCGCCTCCATTCATAGTAGTTCTCTGTCCCTTGCAACTCGGGGATATTCTCAAACTTGCCCATGGTGCAGACTACGACTGCGCGTATATGCGCCTCGTTTCTTGTGCGCGGGTCTCTAGCGCAGACTACGATCGCGTGTATATGCGCTTCGTTTCTCGTGCGCAGGTTTCTATAAACCTATCTTGTCTGTTTCTGTTGTCAACGAGTCGAGCTTGTCCCTTATGTGACGAGCTCGGGGCTCATAACCTGTAGACAACTGAAAACAGAGAAAGCTCAGCCGTTGGATAACGTGCTATAATGTACATGATGCCTCGAACCTGAAAACAGAGAAAGCTACCGTAAACTGTCAGTCTCGTGTATCGTATGACATATGGTATGCGTACCTCAGCCGTTGGATAACGCGCTGAGGAGAAAGAACGAAAAGGAAAGAACGATCTATCTATGCGCGCACTCATCACGTGACAGCGATGGGTGTCGACGCTGCAAAGTCTAAAGTAAGCAGTGCTAAGTAACACGAGTCCATACCTGTCCAACATTGAGTACTACTTCAGACTCTCGCCGAAGCGACCGTTCTGATCCACCTCTTCGACCCGGTAGGGCTTGTACCTCGTGTCGGTAGGCATCGATTTCATGTCTAGCGTCTGTTCCGCGGATAAGTGACCCTTTGCACGATGCAGCCATAGGAAGATAGTGAGTCAGTTCGCTCCCTGTGGCTTCGTTATTTTCCCCCTAACAGCTATGCACTAGCGCTGTGATGGTCTTCGGCCCACCCTCACCCAATGCCTTGGCGGAAACTGAGCTGCAGATTGCGAATACACGATTGGCAACCAGCGTCCGCAGGGGGGGGGCAAGCACCCGCAAGCCACTACACCTTCCGTCACTCTACATGATATGTACTTACGGTCAGACGCCTAAGCCGATTGCATCGCGCCGTTCGTCGCCTGTGGGTACGAATTTTGTAATCAACGATAATGCGATAATTCAACCTGACAAGATGGGGTACGATCTACAGGTACTGTCCAGTTCATCCACCGATCGATCAACCTTCAACCTTCAAGGTCTGAACGGAGTGAGCGAGATCGACATCTCGAATGCGATTCGCAGTCTTGCTTCGTTTTCGGGATCGTGGTCTGGCCAGTACTCCCTTCAGATATGGTGTCGCTCACGAAATTTCGAGTGACAATCCGCGCAAAGTTGAAAGCTGCAGCGTCGTCCGTCTAGACCGGGTGAAGCTGTCCAACTTATGGAACTCTTATTCACCCATCTCAGACTGCTTCTACGAGCCCCCGCCTACTGGAGAATGTCTCTTTCTGTTCTCTTTTCACACTAGATATACCTAGCCTCCAGCATGATACCCTGGTTTCTTCCCCTTGATACCTGAGCCCCTCAGCAAGTATACTATGCTTGTGTCTGACACTATGCTACTACTCGCAACAATACCCTACCCCAATAATTTTCAGGTAATCGATCCTGTCTAGACTAGAAATCACAGATTGTTGTCCAGTATCGCGAAAAGTCAAACAAGAGCAATCTCACAAAACCTCCACTAATTACACAGTGCAGACTACATGTAGAGTATCATCGATCCTTTGTACATCAGAAGAATACTATTTCAATGATAGTCTCATATTCAATCTGAATCTTCCAGAAGCTTCTCTGCTATCATTTCCCCAAGGGACCGTGATTCCCAATTGGTCAGTAATGTAATACCCTTCAGTTGCTCTAATTGAGTGGATACCACGTAATCCTGGGGTAAAAGTAGCCCCGGTTCAACAACGAACCATGGATGGCGGAGTGCTTCCTGTGCATGAAGCCGAAGTGAAGGTTCGTAAACGAGGAGACAATGTATGAGGTCGAGGGGACTGGGTGACTTGTCTGCTACAGGAGGGTGCGGCTTGGTGTCCACCTCTACGCCACGCGGTGATAAGGGCAAGTTAGGTAAAAGCAGTGCAAGGTCGGCTGCACCGAGTGGTGCCAGCTCGTCGGCGTATGGTATTTGCTTGTACGACTACGATGCGGAATGGCACGTCAGCACATATCGAATTGCAACAAAATAGCTGGACATACAGGCCAGTTGGTATCATTGGGCGTTCCACGAATCTCGAAGATGCTGAGGAGTACATCAGTAAAAAAAGGAATTGCTATGTAGTGCTATGTAGCCAACATTGCATCTGTAGTAACTGTAGTCTTCCCTCCCTTATGTAGTACTACATAGTGGCCTGCACACAGACCACCACACTACATTGCACTATGTAGTAAGCCACAAATGTTTCACCACTTCTTTCGTCACACACTATATAGCAAACAGTAGCCAGTGTAGGCATCAAAATTGTGTAATTCAAATGGTAACAAATACATCACATGTATGGACAGGCTACACATAGTGCAGTAAATATCACTCACGAGCATCAGCAGTGAATTACTGCAGGGGTAGAAGCTGATACCGTAGCACCAGAAGTCATACCTGTTGCCATGTTCGAGGAAGAAGCCGCAAGTCCGATGCTGAACGTCGGGCTGGTAGCGTACGTGTCGTTCGCGCTGCTACGGTACTATGGTACGATACTAAACAGGGAAGACAGTTGTTAGGGTCGCCGTTTGATGGGCTGATATGGGAAAAATAAAAAGGAAGAAAGTACCTTCAGTCAATGGCCTCCAGCTGGTAGTTGGTGCGGGACTAAGGCGGGGTTGACCAGTTGAAGGGCCGGGTCTGTGGTCGGAGGCCGCCTGCCTAGGGATCGCGACAGTTCAGCCAGTCGTGGCATCAGTTGGGGCACTAATGGGGAGTGCAGAAACAAACGGAAGAGTAAGAACAATGGTGCTGGAAGTGGGTCAATAAAAAGTCTCTGAGCAAGCAACACTCACCTTTAGAGCGTGCTCACCCGTCAGAAACCGCTTTCGGAAGTGGGGTTGACCGAACGTAACGTAGATAAAGGACCCCGTCTCTCGCAGAACGCTGGGTAGCAGACAAGGCGCGGGCAAAAAAAAGGCAGACGTGCCGCTGTGTCAGTTCTTCTCTGCCATGACGAGATGCGGCAGGATATCTTTACCGCAGCACCTCCGATATCTCTGCTATGCAATCGTTGACAACCTGCTCGGATGGGTTCTGGGCGACAGTCAGAGAAACCCTTACCGGGGGTGCTCGCTGTGTCAGTCGATCGTCGAAGGCAAACCACAGATGCAAGTACGCACGTCTTCCGAAAACCTGGAGTTTCCACATCCTAGCATCAGTATCCTGGCTGACTTGTCCGGGATGAGGGTACGGATATCGTCTGCAAGATCCGCGTAGGATTTGAACTGGTCGAACGTGTCATCTGAGGTTTCGCTGAAGTGACAGTGGTACCGTCATGTTAGTTTCATTTCCATTTTATTTTAAATGAGTGTACATGGTCCCCGCGTCAATCATCTTGGAAGAGTGCATGGTAGTCGTGGTACTCACTGCGAATATCTCGAATTCCTACGGTGCGCGTCCCCAGACCTGATTATCATGTCATCACGGTGTTCGAAAGTGTAAAAGTACTCACCAGTACTCCTTTGTGCCGTATTCCCGGTTATTCTCTGGAAGTGTCATGACGGGTGACGAATTGGAACCGGAGCCTTATGCTCTCCGACTCGAAGCCATTGTTGAGGCGGAGGGAGGAGATGGGGGAATTCAGCGAAGAACAGGCATTGGCACGAAGGTTCAACGTTCAACTTCCCATGTGACTGTGACTGTGACGTGTCAGTTAGGGCAGGACTTGGTTGACTTACACACGAGAAATTTGCAAGTGGCAGTGTCATGTGAATTGCTTGATAAGGCAAAGCCCATTGACTTTAGTGTGAGAAACACAGCCACTGAAAATTTTCCGGAATAAACCGAATTGAATGTATAGTCGCATCACAAAACATCACAACTACGGTAGCTCGTTAGGAATGCTCACGGCACTCTGTAGGCGATATAGTATACGGTAGTAAATGACAGTGTGATAGTTACGACAGTCTACGACATAGTATATTAAAGACTACATAATCTGGCTGTGTACTACAGAGGATTTTCTTTTTTACAGATGTAACTCCCCCTTGCAGAAAAGATGGTCCCTGACCCAAAAGGAATCCGGATCTGTTAGACTTATTCTTTTCGTGAAAATGAATGGTTTAGGGTTGGCGTCCGACTCTGACAGTGAATCGCAATCCGCGCATGAAACTACTTCACCGCCTTCCATGATGCATAAACGAAGGGCAGTAAAAAATTCAGCAAACATTGCGCCGAGGCTCCAGCGATCGACGGCGAAAGCATCGTACGAGGGTGGACGGAAAACCAACTCCGGGGCACAATAACAGCTGAACCATAATTAGAATTTACGACATGGTCCATGTACTCCGTGAGAACGTACCTCGTGCCCACGTCATAATGTATATCGTGTGGTTGCTCCGGCCACACATCTCCCGCGGTCGTATGTTCGTCATCATCCTGCTTCCACGACATGCCAAAGTCGATGAATTGAACGCATCCCGTTGCGCTCACAAGTATATTGTCTGGCTTGATATCCCGGTGTGCAATCCCTGCTGTCTGGTGCAGGTAGTCGACGGCACAGAGTATCTGGAACATTATCGACTTTGCAATAACGATGAATTCCTGCTCTTGTGGGGCGATGACGGAGGTGTCTCTGCTTGCAACTGACTCCATGGAGTAAGGGGTGAATAGCTTCGAATCCAGGAGGTCGTCGACGGAATACGGCATATGTGGTATCCAGAGGCTTAACTTTGGTCCCTCAGTCACCTGGTTGATCAAGGGAATGATCTACGTAAGGCATTCGTAAGATGCTAAGAACACTCGGTGGGATTGTTGGCATACGTTGGGATGGGGTATCGAAGCGAGGAATCTGTCCTCCTTGACGATGTCCTGCACTTCGTGTGCCTTATGTCGGGTTGTGGTAGATGACTTTATGACTATCCGTTCCTTTAGCCGGCCTATTCGGACGACGACTTGGATACAGTTTCTGCCGAAATACTCCGTAGAGACGATTTTCTGGATGGATGGTCAGTCTCCAGCCCACGACAAGTTCGTTGTCAGTGCACTCACAAGTTTAGGGTTCATGATTATGATGGAGAAGAATTGTGCTCACCACCTGTCTTTATACATATTCAGCTCCGGTAGTCGGCTGAAGAAGACAACAAGTGTTGCCTCCAAGAGGAGCCGTCATGCATTATGACGGTTCTAGTATTCATTCCGTCGATGTTACCTTCAAGATCACAAAAGCGCATAACCTATCAATGTACATATGAAAACTCCGGAAGTGCCGCAGTGTCGGAAACTAAATCTGAGCGCTTGAGCCCAGTCCCACTGTGTCTTATATGGAAAATAGCTTTTGTATCACTTAGAACGCTTTTTGGCTGCTTCTGTAATTACAAAAATCTGAAAACAAACAGTGGGGATTGTGATGCTTTACTATAGTGTCTACTAAGGAATTAGTGCATCTTGCATCACAGCTAGTCAAAATTATAACAAAATGATCCATCAGGAGGACGAGGAATGGTGGTGGACGAGATTGGTTAGCTTAACGAGGCTGGCGCCGCTCCGACGGCACTTCCCGAGTTCGTACTAGGCATCGATTTCACGTCTAGCGTTTACTCCGCGGATAAGTGACCCTTTGCACGATGCAGCCGTAGGAAGATAGTGAGTCTGCTCGCTCCCTGTGACCTCGTTATTCTCCCCCTAACAGCTATGCGCTAGCGCTGTGATGGTCTTTTGGCCCACCTGCACCCAATACCTTGGCGGAAACCGACCGCATGAGCCACCGCAGCAAACGTTGCAGCGCACCGTCCAGGTAAGTAACGCCTTCCGACAGCTTGTAAAAGGTGTGGAGTCCGTACTAATAAGATAATCCCTCTCTGGGGTCATCGGTTCCTCGAGGAGGGAGACCGTGAGGCGTGACATGTACAAGGCTTTGCACGCGTTGTGCCACGAAACCCGCTTTACGGGCAATACGCTCCTTCCACGAGGCAGCACGATATATGCCTGCACCTACCACGTCCCACCCAGAGATTTAAATACCCGCTCACCCTGCAAACGCACACACACACACGCGCGTTCTCAAACCAATCTACAGATTGCAAGTTTGCAGGCCAAGGCAAGAACACCGGAGGACTCGCAAGCCAACACACCTTCCGTCACTCTACATGATACCCACAGTCAGACGCCGAAGCTGATTGTTGACAATGCCCCTTCTGATTTGCGGTACCCGTGAGTACTCTAAAATGACCCTGGAAATCATCACTCATTGGTTTCGTGACGGTACAGCATAGACACCCTTGTTCCATATGCATTCGATCTGGGTATTTTCCTTTATCTGCTGCATCTTTGCGCTCAGCCAGAGAGCATAATCCCCCCTTTGCTTACCGCCTTGATACTCTGTTCTCTTCACGTGATTGGGCCATCCGATCTGGATCAGGCCATTTCGGTGGGACCTCTCGTATTTCGTTTGCTCCGTACGTTTATAGTGCAGAAAACCCCGGACGTGGTCCCCAGTTTTATATGCAAGCCTCACATGCAGAAGTACTTCCGGTTTACTACCCGCTACTCATGGGTAATGTATCTATCGCTCAGAGTCATGTCAACACAGCGATGTCGTTGGCTATTCCCCGCAGCCTTCACATAAGGTCGGGCGGTGCGCCTGCTGCAGGGTCGTTTGACTTCCTTGCTAGTTTCCTACCTCGACTTCCTCTCCCTGGCGACGCAATCGAAGAGCAGGAGCGTAAAGATGCGTGATGCATAGTTTATACCCTCGTGAAATTTGCCGAAGTAATCTACGTTGGGTCTCCGGACGTTGGCAGCACGGTCAGCACCGCTGTATATTGGCCCGACGCATCGAAAGATGGTGTATGTGTCCCCCTTAATTTCACTATTCGTAGAGGTTGATCGTGTTCGGTCAATTTCATAGAGCTGTGCATCGCATGGTGCCAACCGGAATCCGATTTCCCAATTTCTACCTGCGCAATGTTTCAGGACCGAGGGGGGAACACTGCTTGGGCTCCAAACGAGAGCAAGTACCCTTCTCGGGGAGGCACACTCCGTCACTGCCGCTTACTACAGAAGTGAATGTAATCTATGTATTCAGATTGCAAGGGGAGACCGTTAGTTCATTTGATGGCTGTCACTCAGATCCGTCGATCTCCCACTCGGCTAGCTTTTGTAGTCGATTTACTACACTGGACAATCCGATCCAGAACTTCTTCAACAGCCTTCCCCACCCCGCCACGTCATCTAGGTCACCTCGTACCGGAGGAGCGTACGCTTCCCAACAGATGTTCCTTGTAGTGAACCTCGCCGCTCTCTCTCAAATCACTCTCCGTTGCCCCCTCGCGTTATTGCACGTACCGTCTAATAAAGTGTGTGTGGAGACTGCCGTCCGCGCGGTTCGGGCTTTGAATGGAATAGAAAATCCGAAGATTATGAATCCTATCCGTGTAGTAAGTAGAGATGTAGCTATCCGCTACAGCCGAAGTGATGACAGATCTCATGTAGACGTCTTGGGGAGTTTTCTTCTTCACACTTCAAGGTGAACTCGGTCGTCTTCGTTCCAGGCCCTGGCAGGGTAATGGTTTTGCGTCTACTGGTCGGGGTCCGAACGAAGTGAGGGAGATTGACATCTCGAGTGGCAGTCTTGCTTCGTTTTCGGGATCGTAGTCCGGCCATTACTCCTTTCCGAGTAAGTTCACCTAGGATACTCTTCGCACCATATGACGTCGCTCACGAAATATTGAGTGACAATCCCTGCGAAGTTGAAAGCTGCGACATCGTCCGTCTAGACTGCGTGAAGTTCTCCGACTTATGGAACTCCTGTTCATCCGTCTCGTCCCGGCTACTGGGGTATGCCTCTTTCTTTTTTCTTTTTCATGCTAGATATACCTAAATCCCGACACGATACCCTGGTTTCTTCCCCTTAGTACCTGAGCCCCTGAACAAGTATACTATCGTGTCTGGCACTGTGCTACTCCTCACAACAAGGCCCTACCCAAATAATCTTCTGGTAGTCGATCCTGCTTAGACTAGAAATCACAGATTGTTGTCCAGCATCGCAAAAGGGATGAAGGTAGCAGACAGACCAGTCAAAGGACTGAAGACGATAAACACATGGTGGTCAGAATCAAGGGTTTTCAAGCTTCAAGCGCGCCATGCACGTCGGGGGTCGCACTGCGATGAGAGAATACGGTGACTTCGTCGACAACCATAGCACATATCCGCACCCTTAAATTCAACTTCCTTCCATCTGCACGTTTTTCAACTCGGCGTCTGTATCTTCCGTGCATCGTCTTTTCTATTAGGAGACTCGCTATACAGGAGATGCACGAAGGTGGTGGAAGGTAAAACGTGCCAGAGTATTGGGGCTTGGTAGGGTGGAATTCACAACGGCAGACAACCTCCCGCTGCACCAGCCACAGAAATTCGTCTTCGCCCATCCATGGACTTGTTATATTCGAGGCCCGAGCGATGGGGTTGCATGGGAAGGTGACTTGGAGTTTGATACTGACCTTGATTCAGATTCAGATTCCAACGCTGGATCGGATGAAGTGGTGCCGTCTTCGCCACTGGTTGCCATCCCTTCAGCTCAGGTTGGCGGGCGCTCCAGATGATCGTTCGCCTCAGACAGCGTTCAATGCGTTGTTTCTCATACAGCAGCCCGGTGGCGAGTACAAGAGGGTCAGCCGCAGAGAACGAGATCGTCGTCTCGGGACTGGGAACTGACATCAACTCTAGGAAAATCCAGGCGAAAGTCTTGGAAATACTGTGACGGATGTGTGGGGTATTGCCTCTGGTTTCTGGGGTGGTCTGTCATTCATCCTTCGTAGTTCGTTGTTCGTTATGTGCTGTCTCGCCGGTTTGCTTGTTTTAATGCGGAGGCAGAATCTCAGGAGTGCTTCGGACCTGAGGACCTTCAAACCCTAGCAGCTCCTCCGACTGAGTCACGACACCACGCTCACTCTCCAGCTCGGTCTTTGTATCGTTAGCTTGCATCTGCCTGTACCGAGCGGTGAGACGCCGACGCCTGAAAACCGATATGCGCTTAGATGGGTGAGATGTTCGTTGACGATATCGCCACCTGTCGTACAGCCCTGGCTGAGATGGTGCATATGTTGACAAACTTGCTGACGGACTTAAGGGTCCGACCTGCACGTGTTTCGAAGTCGGATGGTGTCTCCGTTTTATGGGCAGGTTCTGGAGAGGAAGTGGAGATTTGAGGGTACGGCCCGGTCTGAAGAGACGGAAAAGCCCCGCATGTTTACCGGCAGCGAGTGTGGGGCAGTGAGCAAGTAGAGATCGATACCTGCGCTGGATAATCTTCTGCGTTTGAATAACTGTACAAGTAGATCGGGCCAATACATGAGCATGCCTTGCTCCAACCCAACCCTCGCCCCATGCGTGGCTACAGATGAAAACGCCCGCACTGAGTAAACCTACGATGGATTGGTCGTTTTCTCTCTAGCTCCAGGAAAACCTGGAGTGAAGCCGCCGCTTGACGTAGCAAGAGGATGAACAGTGATCGAGCCATCTCCGAAAAAGAGGGACAAGCAGTGCTGCCTCATGGCATATGCAATGGCAGCGGCGACACGGTGCCACCGGGAAGCACTTACCTTCTGGCCGTCAGTGTTGTTGCCTCAACACTACGACTTCTAATTGATGGACGGTAGGTTACGATTCCACTACGTTCCTCTCTACGTCGAGACAATCAGTGCCATCTGAGCTCATCTATGATATGCAGTAGCACATCCCTGTCAGCTGCACGCTCCAGTTCGTACGGGTTTACGATCGCCTTTATTCGATCTCTCCACTCGTACTCCCGTTCATGCACGACTGGTACCCAGTGTGCTTTTAAATATTCCCAATGAGCGGGGAACCATCCTGAAGCTTCCCAGTCGATCAAAGCCACGACCTTGTCCCCTTGCACCATCACATTGCGAAGATCGATGTCTCCGTGTGTAAATACCAATGGATGTGATCGTGAGTGTGACTCTACAACGTTCGGTGGAAACTCGGACAAGTCGTGCTGTCGACGAAGTGCCAAGTTCATCCCTGCTTCGTCCGCGTAAGGTCCGCTGACCTCCGCTTGCTCATCTGTAGGCCAACCCTGTGCGAGCCGATCGTCGGAGACAGGCTGACCAGTGACAGAGCCAATCAAGGCGCCAGGAGGCGGTTCCAGTGATCTGAGCTGCGATACATAATTATGAAGTTGGGCAACAATCCGGTCCCGAGTAGGATCGTCGAGGGACAGCCAGGTCTGAATATCCAGGGACTGACCGTCGACCCTATCCATAAATATGTAGGCGCTGTGCGGATATCGCAGAGTTTTGCCCCACGCCCACCCCCTGCGCCACCAAAAAATCCATGGTGGTAGACGGATGGTAGCATAGACCCTTGGAACAGGAATTGACGTTGACCGCCGAACGAATTTCATGTTGGCAGACTCCTCATAGGCCATGCGAGTTTCCTTGACGTGAATGTACCGACCCAACGTTCCTTTGCAACGACATGCGAATAACACCGACGTCGGCTTGGAGTAGAGATATAGAGCGAGAACGGCTTACTTTTCCACAAGTAAGAAACGACAGTAGATGTGGGCCATACGATCCACTGCTCGAAGAATATTTGAAACCTTCGCCAAAGGGTTAAACCCGTGCGAGGCATTTTGAATAGTGGGGAATGGGATAAGTTCAGCTGACTACGGCTACAAAGGTAGCTCGGGTATAAACAGCAGTAAATACCTCGCCGGGAAGGACTCCGCTTACATAAGGACACAATACAGTGACGAGGGACAGAAATCTTTACTAGCTGTGATGTCTTGCGCTGCCAGTCGACCGCGTACGAAAGAGATTGTTGATCCCAGTATGTGCTTTCATCTATTCCATTTGAGTTCCATAACTACTCCCTGCGTTTAGCTTACCCTCTACTTGAGGCCAACCGCTCAGTTATCGAGTCCATCCGGCGTGAAACCTTCACTTATGGGTCATCCGACGTTCACAAGGTGTGTCTGGTCTACCCCCCTCGTCGAGGAGAAGCCATTGACAGGTCCTGGTCCTAGCTCGATGTTTATTATCCTCCATTGCCAGGATCCGATGGGCTACCACCGATCCTTGTCTTTTTTTATGGTGGCGGGTTGGTCACGCTGCTCTCCGCCTTCCTACTTGGTGCATAACAATCTCGGCGCTTTCTTTGCATCCAGGGGCATCCTTGTCGTGATTCCCGACTACTGACTTGTTCCGGGGATCACCTTTCCTGAAGGCTCAGAAGACGTTCGTGATGCAATCGAATGGACCATTGAAAACGTCGCAGAAGGTGATTCTAACCGTGTATTTCTTCTTGGTCACTCTGCGGGTGGCCTGCACTTGGCCTCTTATCTGCTCCTGCCGTCCCTATACCGGTCTTCTTCTGCATTTGGTCGTATGCGCGGTGCCATATTGATGGGCGTTCCTTGCGAGATTTTGCCGTCTCACCCTCAGTTCTATGCTGTCGCACAGCGTTACTAAAAAAGTGTCGGTCAATCATCCGTTGAGCTTGCTTCGTCAGACAGATGACTCACACATCTGTTCGCTTCCTCCGGTCTGGAACATCATGGTGGGTAGCGAGCCACGCGCGATATCGACTTCGATGCGAACATTTGCCCGGGAATTCAGGAAGAGGGGTAGCACTGTTGACGAATTCGTTCTTGAAGGTCATGACCATCTGAGTCCGATCCTAGCTCTTAGCTCAGGTAGCGGTGAAGACTGGAGTTACGATGTCGTGAGATGGATCATGGGGTAAACAGTCTGTGATTCCCGCTGGTCGGGATTCTAAAGCGATATGCTACAGTGGTGCAGGCGAATCAGCACACACAATGGACCACAGCCACCATGAACAGCGTGCAGTAGCTGAGAGTATCAACGACCTCCCGAAGGTTGCAGGGGATCTACCAATTCCGGGCACAACAAGCTGTGAGAAACTGTAGCGGTGCCGCCTTCGCATGGACTCGTCAGAAGAGGTATATTGTGCAAGGCTAGGACACCGCTCCTCCAGCAAGGTGTAGGTCTATCTAATTGGGTTGACTGGTATGACTTCATCTTCATTCGGATCCAGGTTTGGACCTCCAGTGCGCTGTCCTATGCCCCTCGATTCCACGTTGTCTGTCAAATAGGTGGCTATCATAATCTCTTATTGCAAATCCGTACTTCGTTGCAGTCTCGTATTTGCTGGCGTGTCTCCTTACACGGTAAAGTGAGTCACGTTGGGGCCGGCCTATGTAAGTATATTTGGCGACGGTGGGGATTGGACATCCACACTATCTCTCGTGGCCTCACCCATTGTTTAATAGCCGGTGCTACTGTAGTGGCTTATCTAGACGCGCTCTTGGGACGTGCGTAGCCAAGCATCTCCCTTGCAGTTCTTCGCTCATCTATCCTCCAGATACGCCAACCCACAGTCGTTCGTTATTTCCAGAGAAATCACGAGATCGCCCTGCTCACACCCGTCCTTCAGAATCGTGATGACTACTATTTTGCGATTTGGCATCGCGCTCTATGCCCCGCTTCGTCAGGGCGAGGGTCGTCACTGGGCGTTGGTAGTCAGTCAGCCTACACAAAACTCGCTCGAAGGCAGAGTCAATGTCTACCAGATTGTCCATAGCCACGACGGTGGTTACCAAACCTCCCACAAAATCGTCGACAATTCCAACGGTGCTGTGCTTCAACGAAGTGGTCGATACTATGGAGTTGTCGATCTCGGCCCTTTGGATAGGGTGTCAGCGGAGGATGTATTCATCAAAATCGAGGCCCAGCCCGCCGAGCAGGGGACGTACGGGTTACCACCAGGGAAACAATGGTCTTGTGCCTGGTGGGTCATCCGATCGTTGCGTATGCTAGAACGGCAGCGCTACGTCTTTCCGGAGCTTCCCTCTGACGACTTGGAGTTGTATAATATGGTAGTTGGGCCGCTTGCACAGCAGATGGCCTCTGCTCATGGTATCCGTGCCGTCCCCATGAGGAGAGCGCGATCGCAGTGAACAAAATTCGAGTTCTTATCTCAGAGCAGACTCTATCCCAACCTAACTTCGTACCAAATTGTGGGTGTATCCTCGAAATAAGATGGCGAGCGGTAACGGGAATTTCTGTCTGGTTGTTCCATATGCATACAGTCCTGTGATATACCTGCAGAAGAGAAAATGTATCCTGAAAGGTGTCGCACACGATGCAGACACGATCTGTATAAGGTTGAGAGAATGCAAAATCATGAAGTGGCAAGTAACAACAGCAGATGTGGGACATGAGCCCACTGCTCCAAGAATATCTCTTCCAAAGGCTCAAACGCATACGACGAATGAATGGTCAGGCATTCCTTCATCCTATAGGCTGAGCACAGACACCTTCATAAGTCAGCAAGTCACTTGAAGGGGAGACTACGCATCCGAGCGACCATAGTATATAGAACATGTGACTTTGGATGTGTGCACTGATCCATGTCGTCAGCTTGAGCGCTGTGAGGATCGTGCAGACCATGTTTTGAAAGCCGTGAGCAGGTCTACGACGCATCGTTCTTTTCCCTCGTTAAGTCCAGGACAAACTGTTTGGCGGACATTCCAGCGGCAACGATAGGTGCATGCCAGGCTGAGGGGGCCCTATTATCATCTCGATGTGGTGGTCGAGTTGCGAGACGGATCGAGATTGTATCCCAGAGTACAGTCAACGCAGCAGTGACGAAAGTCACGCGATCGGAGACGACGATGGTTGCATTCACCGATGGAAGATCGAAGACGGACAGCAGCAGGGTCCAACTATGTGAGCGGGTGCCAGTATCTTGTCTGTTGTCGTTTTCCGGGATGCGAGATCGGAATCGAGTGCGGAAACGGAAAGGGTCGAATCCCGAATCGGAGGAAATTGATTGCGATCGTCAGCCATGTCCGGGACGTAAAATCAGCATAGAACACGGGAGGCCAGTGAGTGGCCGGATTCTTAGCTGAAGGTGGTCGTGACTGAGAGAGCTGGGAGACAGTTGCCAAAGAAGACGTATCGGAACGAAGAGAGGAGGAACGGCGGGGTTCGATCGAAGAATGACGTCCGCATGTTGTTGTTGGGGGGGGTGGGGTCATAGCCTGGACGCTGCGCTCCAAGTAGCCGGATGGGTTATAAACTGACTTATCGGGCAAGGCGTTACTATCTCTAATGAAGTGCGTTGCAAGGTCAAGGTGACTCTTGTCATGCCTGGCAGCGATCACGAGAGGGTTTGATCTGCCCATCGGTGACTGTGTGATCATGGGAGATCGAGAGCCGAGGAGGGAGGGAAGGGTGAGACCAGTAGATAAACGAATAAGACGTAGGTCAGTACACGGATATCGACGGTCGGACGCCCATGTCAGACACCACGCTGAGTAGGGCCTCTCTCGTGCGAGTTCGTGGCATATTCTCGGTCTATCCCTAGACATGCCCTAATTATTGTTTCGGGCGATTCGAGACGAAGTAGTGGTCAGGCTTCGCCAAGCGACACTAGCCCGTTAGTACTTCGGCCTCGTTCCCTTCGATGAGTCGAAATGCTCGCCAGCGGCTGCACTTTGGATTGGACTACGTAAGATTAAAAACGGCTATACACTGCAACGGAATTCCAAAACGGGAGCTCTAGTATGCAGTGTGTAATACACTGACGAGTCCCTGTTGGCGCCAACTTATGGTCGTAGTGCTCATCGCTCGGCGAACATTGTTTCCGACTCAGCGGCTGCACAGACCGAAGTGTCTCTCGGCGAATGACCACTATCTCGTCTCGAAACGCCCGAAACAGCTCTGTAAGTAGGAATCTACAGATCAGTGCGTTAACTTTCGCTCAGGGACCCTTCCATTTGGAGATTCATAACGTTTTCTCCAACATACAGCAGAGCGCCATGCCAGGCCATCAGCAATGTACGGTAGGCACTCAGGCGGGGGCACTATAGAATGAGTGAGAATGTAACACCGATGGACTGAATCGTCGTCTCGCCCATCAATCATGAGTACTACCTCACACTCTCGCCGAAACGACCGTTCTGATCCACCTCTTCGACCTGGTAGTGCTTGTGCCTCGTGCCGGTAGGCATCGACTCCACGTCTAGCGTTTATTCCACGGATAAGTGACCTTTTGCACGATATAGCCGTAGGAAGATAGTGAGCCCGTTCGCTCCCCGTGGCCTCGTTATTTTCTCACTAATAACTGTGCACTAGCGCTGTGATGGTCTTCGGCCCACTTGCACCAATTGCCTCCGCGGTAACAGAGCTACGGACTGCAAATACATGATCGGCAACCAGCGCCCGCAGGCCAGAGCAAGAACACCGGAGGACCCACAAGCCACTACACCTTCCGTCACTCTACGTGATACCCACAACCAGACGCCTAAGCCGATTGCCTCGCGTCATCCGTCGTCCGTGGGTACGCATTTTGTAATCAACGATAATCCGATCAATCCAACCTGGGAAGATGGGCTGCAATCTGCAGGCACTGCCCATCTCAGCGTTGACAATTCCCCTTCTGATTTGCAGTACCTGTGATCACTCAATATGTCCAGGGAAATCATCACTCATTGGTTTTGTAACTCTACAGCATAGACACCCTCGTCCCATATGCATTCGATCTGGGTATTTTCCTTTCTCTTCCACGCCTTCGCACTCAGCCCGAGAGTGTCACGCCCCCTTTGCTAACTGCCTTGGTACTTTGTTCTCTCCACGTGACTGGGCAATCGGACCTGGATCAGGCCATTTCGGTGGAACCCCTCGTATCTCGTTTGCTCCATACACTTGCTGATTCACATAGCGCCGAAAACCCTGGACGTGGTCCCCAATTTTTTATGCAAACCCTACAAGCAGAAGTACTTCTCGTTTACCACCTGCTACTCATGGATAAAATACCTATCGCTCAGAGTCATGTCAACGCAGCGATGTCGTTGGCTATTCGCGTCGGCCTTCACATAAGGTCGGGCGGTGCGCCTGCTGCGGGGTCGTTTGACTTCCTTGCTAATTTCCTACCTCGACTTCCTCTCCCTGGCGACGCAATCGAAGAGAAAGAGCGTGCGGATGCGTGGTGGATAGTTTATACCCTCGTGAAATTTGCCGAAGTAATCTACGCTGGGTCTCCGGACGTTAGCAGCACGATCAACACCGCCGTATATTGGCCTGACGCAGTGAAAGATGGTGTATGTGTCCCCCTTACTTTCATTCTTCATAGACGTTGATCATGATCGGTCAATTTCATAGAGCTGTGCACCGAATGGTGCCAGCCCGTATCCGGTTTCCCAATTTCTGCCTACTCAATGTTTCGGGACTGATGGGGAAACACCGCTTGAACTCCAAGTGAGAGCAAGTGCCCTTCTCGGGGAGGCACACTCTATCGCCGCCGCTTACTACAGAGGTGAATATGTTCTATGCAGATTGTAAGGGGTGGCCGTTAGCTCATTTGGTGGTTGTCACTCAGATCCGTCGATCTCCCACTCGGCCGGCTTTCGTAGTCGATTTACTACACTGGATAATATGATCCGAAACTTCTTCAGCAGCCTTCCCCACCCCGCAACATTATCTAGATCGCCTGGTACCGGGGGCGCGTACATTTCCCAACAGATGCTCCCCGTAGTGAACCTCGCTGCTCTCGCTCAAATCACTCTCCATTGCCCCTTCCGCGTTATTGCACGTACCATCTAATAGAGTATGTGTGGAGACTGCCATCCGCGCGGTGCAGGCTTTGAATGGAATGGAAGCTCCGAAGATTATGAATCCTATTTGCGTAGTAAGTAGAGATGTGGTTATCAGTGACAGACGAAGTGATGACGGATCTCATGCAGATGTCTTGGGGGGTTTTCTTCTTTATACTTCAAGGTGAACTCGATCGTCTTCGTTCCAGGCCCTGGCAGGGTTATGGTTCAGCATCCACCGATCAGGGTCCGAACGAAGCGGGTGAGGCCGACGTCGTGAATGCGCTTCGCAGTCTTGCTTCGTTTTCGGGATCGTGGTCCGGCCAGTACTCCCTTCAGAGTAAGCTCACTTTGCCTACTTTTCGCACCATATGACGTCGCTCACGAAATTTCGAGTGACAATCCGTGCAAAGTTGCAAGCTACATCGTCGTCCGTCTAGACCGGATGAAGCCGTCCAACTTATGGAACTCTTGTTCATCCGTCTCAGATGATCTCCCGGCTACCGGGTAATGTCTCTTTCTTTTCTCTTTTCGCGCTAGATATACCTAGCCTCGGACACGATACCCTGGTTCGTAACCCTTCGGTACCTGAGTCCCTCAAGAAGCATACTACCCTTGTGCCTGACACTGTACTACTACTCACTACAATACCCTACCCAAACAATTTTCTGTTAGACTATCCGGCCTAGACTAGAAATCACAGGTTGTTGTCCAGCATCGCAAAAGGGGATGAAGGTGGCGGGGCTAACATATGTTTGGTAAGAGAGACTAGTCCAACACCACCACCCAGTCAGATGACGCACAATTGGGTGAGTACACCGTTCGGAGGTTGCGCAAATTTACTTGTGCACCATCCTCCGTCTTTATCGTGATCGGGGTGGCACCCGGCACGAATGCCTTTGCAGTAGTGTTGAGCGCCTTGTTTGAAGTCGTGGGAGACACAGTGGAGTGGTGTTCGTCTTCCACGTGGAGCGTGTGAACGTAAGGGGCGAGCTCTTTCCACGAGTCTTCGTCAAGAAGGACCCTGGTTGAATCGATGGATCCATCCTCGCGATAGAACGTTGCGGAGGTCACTCGCACACTATCAGGGAGATTCATGGATGCTTTGATCATGCTGATGACAGCCTGTGTTCCAGAAACAACGATCGGAAGAAATACAGTCGATTAGAACTGTCATAGCGGACCAAGGACGTGTTGTTTGCGACGCACTCGAAGAGGCAATCTAGAAAGCAGTGTCCTCCCAAAGGCCTTGACAACGGGCGATCTCAGGGAGCCAGTATATTCTACCATGAGAGGGTAGGCCCTGGGGAGGGCAGATATGAGGCGAAGTGCTTCGATGCATTGCGCGATGCCTGAAGAAAGCTCGTTTGGAGACGAAGCCAGTTGGGAAAGTATCCTTTGCTGTGCACCACGACTCATGATGTCGACGATATCGATTGGTTGGATCTAATAGACGCTATCAGTCGCATCTGCGTCGGTCGCGCCCCATAGCTACGCTTACCTCACCGACTGGCCGGTCAGGCGAATGCTTTTTAGAGAGGGATGGGTCGTGGAGTGGAGGGGATGAGCGAGACTCTTCCATTTACCTCGCCGTCAGTTGAAATAGGTGCGGAAGAATTGCGGTGAGTGGGTGACAAATAAAATTGGGCGTCTACAGTACCGATAAGGGCCTTGGCCAGCTAACGGCACCAGCGTGGCCATGCCGCGAGGCAGTCATGCGATGCGAGACGCAAGGGTCATACTTGGAAGGAGGGGAAAACGTGAGGCACTGCGCAAGGCAGAGGCTGCTATCTTCGTGATAAAGTCTTGATGGAGCCAAACCTCCGTCCTGGTGATCAGATCTTAGATGAGAGACGCCGTGTAATCACATCCAAAGGGATTTGGAGGGGGGTTTTCAAGAGGGATCCCAATCCCATAAAGTGCGTACATCGATACCACGTTGCTGTGTGAGTACGCTTAACCCATCCCAGCGATTGGTGCGGGTGAGGAGTCATGCACGACTCGCCTGTCGTAATTCCAGTGCCACTTGGACTTTCTTGGACTTGTTTCCCCAGCGTATACGTGTGCGTGTGGAGATCGTTTGAAGGGTCTTGGCGGTTCAGTTCAGACGCTCGTCCATGGACTCGGTTGCATCATATATACATATAGAAGTCGTGCGTGGCAGCGGAGGCAATAACTTATGCCCTGGATACTTAAAAAACTGTCTCGGCGAGCTGATCTCTGGTAGGTCCAACAGCTGGTGATCCTGTCACGTCGCAATGGCCCCATTTCACTGCAGCGTGGCATTTTCGGCAGCGGTTGGACAATGTGGGGTACGGGAGTAAAACAGCTGATGCAGAAACAGGCAAGTCATTAGTACTGCAACAACTCTACCGGTAACTAACACTTAGCTGTGTCTCTTCGCAACTTGACAACGTGGGGTTGTAGCGTCTTACCTTCAACAGTTCCGAGTCGGCAGGCTAAAGCTCATACCATTCGCGTACGAGACGGGCATGACTATGAGTTTCACCAAGAGTTATCGAACACTATGGCCATTGGTACTGGTCTACGGAATTTATGCCGACGCACCACGTTTATCATGATCGCTATTGGACGTGGCTCCGGTCTATCAGCAAAAATAGGAAGGAACTTTCGGATGCAGTTCCCCACACGGTACCTTATGGTGCGACAGAAAACCTTGCAAGTATAATCCCATGGGATTCCGTTGCTGCGATCCGATCTCGCCAGTATGATATTCGGATCGACGATCGATGCCGACTATCCCACGCAGGCCGCGCTGGTGCTTTGCAACGTTGTTGCAATAGGGGGCTCAACTTGCGAATATTCGCTGCAGCTTCGCCGAGTCGTCCGGTTTACGGTCGTGCAAACAGGTACGTCCACGAATGAACAGGGCGTATTTGTTGGCGTGCCTACCCATACAAATGGCCACCCGCAAGTGTGTGGGAGGTACATTCAGTTAGTTCGATGTTACGCTAAACGTTAAATCATTCACTAAACCATGAACTCATCATCGATACGCCGTGGCCGCAGGGTGACTGTTGGATCGCGCATTTCCAGGCTGTTTGAACAAGCTAACTTGGGGACAGGACCCCTCCCTAGTCTTGTGGCCATGGAAGCTGCGTATATTGGTGTAACGAGTAGCGTACTATTAGACGTAAGGTAATATACTCATTATTAGGGTGCTCAGATGTTAACCATAAGGGTGTAGTAGGCGTACTATCAGCGGACCAGAAATTAGTCAAAATCAGTCACGAACCAGTTGTGTCCAGTCTTGGGTTTAAAATGGGGAGAAGAGAAAGCAAAGAGGCACACTCTATCACTGAAAGATCGTGGAAACGACCTAAGACAGATGAAAAGGAATTCTATAAAATCAGAGAGCTTCACTCGGTCTAGGTGGACGACGCTGCAGCTTGCAACTTCGCACGGATCGTCACTTGAGAAATCCGTGAACAATATATTACGAGAAGTAATCCAAGGCAAACTTACCCTGAAGGGGGTACTGACCAGACCACGATCCCGAAAAGGCAACAAGGCTGCGAAGCACATTCACGACGTCGGCCTCACTCGCTTCGCTTGCACCTTGAGCGATCGGCGCTGGACCATAACCCGGGCGGGACTGGGATCGAAGTCGACGGAGTTCGCCATGAAGGACGGAGAAAAAGACTCCCCAAGATACCTGCCATAAGATCAGTTATCACCTCGTCTTTTTCACTGATAAACGCATCTTTAACTTACCACACAGATAGGATTCATAACCCTCGGATCTTCCAGTCCATTCAGAGCTTCCACCGCGCGGATGGCACTGTCCACGCATCTTCTATTAGACGGTGCATGTACTAATGCGAAAGGGCGATGAAGACTGATCTGAGCGAGAGCGGCGAGGTTTATTACGAGGACCATCTGTCGGGAAGTATAGGGGCTTCCGGTACCGGAAGATCTAGATAATGTTGCGGGGTGGGGAAGGCTGTTTAAGAATTTATGGATGAAATTGTCTAGTGTAGTAAATCGACTGCGAAAGTCGGCCGACTGCGAGATCGATGGGTCTGAGAGTTGGCAGCCAACCGGATGAGCAGGAGGCACACCTTGAGATCTGAGTAGATCATGCTCACCTTTGTGGTAAGCGGCAGTGATGGAGTGCGCCTCCCCGAGGAGGGCACTTGCTCTCGCTTGGAGCCCAAACGGTGTTTCCTCCTCGATCCTAAAATCCTGAGCAAGCAGGAATTGGGAGATCGTATCTCGTTTGGCACCACTCGGTACGAGGTTCTGTCATTAACCGAGCACGGTTTTAGCATCTATGAACAGTAACGATAAGGGGGATACATACGCCATCTCTTATCACGCCAGGCCAACGCGCAGTGATATGGACCGTGCTGCTAACAACTGGAGGCCCAGCACAAATCGTTTCGGTAAATTTCACGAGGGAATGAACTGTCCACCATGCATCCACACGCTCCTGCTCTTCGATTGCGTCGCCGGGGAGAGGGAGTCGAGGGAGAAAATTAGCAATAAAGTCGAATAAACCCGCGGCAGGCGCATCGCCTGACTTCGTATGAAGGCCGAGGCAGACAGCCAACGACATCGCTGCGTTGGCGTGACTCTGAGCGATAGATACTCTGCCCATGTGTAGCAGGTGGTAAACGAGGAGTACTTCCGCTTGTAAGATTTGCATATAAAATTGGGGACCAAGTCTCGGGTTTGCGACGACAACTGCATCGACAAGTGTATGCAGCAAACGCGAGATAAGGGTCTCTATCGAAACAGCCTGTTCTGGAGCCGATGTCCGCGTTAAGTGGAAAGAACTAAGTATTAAGGCGCTACGCAGAGCAGGCGTGATGCTCCCGGGCTGAGCGCGAAGACGTGGTAGAGAAAGGAAAATACCCAGATCGAAAGCAAATGGAACGAGGGTATCTATCCTGTAAGTTATAAAATCAATGAGTAATAATTGATTGATATGCCTGGACATGTAGAATGCTCACAAGTACTGCAAATCAGAAAGGGAACCGAAGTCATCGTCAACGCCATGTTGGGCAATACCTGTAAAGCGCACCCCATTTTCTCGGGTTAGGTGTTCGAAAATGGTTCACATTAACTAAAATTTTCGTACCAACAAACGACGAGTGATGTGGTGTAGATTGCTGAGGCGACTGGCTATAAGGGTGTTGTAGAGTAACGGAAGGTGTACTGGATTGCGGGTCCTCTAGCTCTCTCACCCTGGCCTGTAAACGAGCAATATCCTCTTCTAGTGCCAGAGTGCGGGGGCGCTGGTTGCCGTCCGTATATTCGCAGTCTATCGCTCTGTCGCCGCGAAGGCATTGTGTGCAAGTGGGCCGAAGACCATCACATCGCTAACGGCAGAATTGTTAGGGAAATAGCAAGGCTACAGGGCAAGAAAGGGCTCACCATCTTCCTACGGCTGCATCATGCAAAAGGTCAGTTATACATGGAACAAAAGCCAGTAATAAAAATGATACCTACCGACACGAGATGCAAGCCCTACCTCGTTGAAGAGGTGGGCTAGGGCTGTTAGTTCGGTGAGGATGTGAGGTAGTACTCATGACTTGTACGCTAGACGATGTTTATGTCCATCGGTGGTACACCTTCACGCATTTTATAGTGTCCCAGGCGAGTGCATACGCAAGCGTTGCTCTGGCCGTTCTGTGTATGTCAGACGAACGACGAGTCAGAGAAAGAGATGCGGCAAGTGTATCTGTCATATCAGATCTATATCAAGCAACTCACAGTTGTTCGAATGGAACCAATGCAGTGTCTTGACGAACATCCACGCTTCCGCTGTTAATTACCGTTTCATTTCTCATCGAGTGTTTGTCAGCAAAGGGAGTGGATGGCGGGCTACCCACATAGTCTGCCGCCACGACCCCAGCTGGCACGGGCGTTTGCAGGTTAAGGTTGTTCAAGCTGTTCGGTCATCAATGACGTTTTGTCAGCTGATCTTCATGCAATGACGAGGCTGTCCTCGTATCCACCGAGGTTATCGGGAATGAAGTCTTGGTTACCAGGACTTACTTGGATGGTCGTCGAAAAGATGCAAACCCGATGATAAATCACACGATTTTATTATTTTATTTTATTATTATTTTTTGTATGTCAACCGACGAGTCAGTGTGTGTCTACTAGCAATGCTGTGAACACACAGTTGGTATACACCGGCCCTCCGGGCACCCCAGGACGCGTTGTATTCTTTATGGTACAAGTACAAAAACTACTGTATGAAGAACGACGCAACTTATTACCTGTAAGAGTGTGAATAGTTGCCCCATGGAGATGTTGCAGCAACTTACTGATTACGATGTTCGACGACGATGCAAGGGTAGGCATATAGGCACAGACTGACCCTCCGAGGCGCCATTTTACTACCGGCATGGGGGGTTCTTGGTTGTGAATGCATTTTTCGTGAGCAGGACAGCTAATCCACATGCTCAATTCATCGGCAGTACTGCGCAGATGGTTTTTCCAGCGTTGGCGCTCCTCGTGTAGTTGTTGACACGTAATATATTGAATATTTCGTTTAGCGTATTTGACGAGTGCGACCAAGGTGGATTGCTGCAGTGGCTGGCTATAAATGATGAAAGGGTCGATTACGGATAGTTCCCGTAGCCTCAGGTCAGGGCAGGCACAGAACACTGAGTGTGCGGTTACGAAGTTCATGAGAATTGTGCTGTGAAACTGAAAGATAGGGGAAATGGCGGTAGTTGAGTTAGATACGATGACATCGATTTGGGTTGTGTTTCGATCGAGAGTGCGAACCGAGTATATGTGTGACGATGGGTACGGGGCATTGTCCATTATCGTTTGTGATATGAATTTGTATCTGCTTGCCACGAGAGTGCTAAGTAGGCGTTGTGGTGACGCATTACAGATGGCACGTCGAACATCGGCAGGCAGCTGCGAGTGGGCGTAATACTGAAAATTCGCAAGGGAATCCTTCGGCTGACAAGGAGGATGAGATCGTACAGCAGAAGAACATGAAGGACACAAATGCAGAACAGCCAAACTACAAGTATCAAGCTAGCAGAGAAGGCGTATGTGCCAGGTGAAACCCAATCTGGAAGACATGACCGTAGAGCGAAAGCATGGAAAAAAGGAGCATACGCAAGCAAGGCGTCACAACTGTTGCAATTTCAAATCCCGGCCCGCCGGTGCGTCACGGGAGATGATGCCGATTGTCACCCATACCAGGACTGCTTACGCGTCCTGGAACGTTTTCGACTCGGGGTACCGCTCTCCAGTGGCGACGGAACAACCTCAGTCTATCCCGCGTCCCACTACTAAGCCTTGTTCAGTCAGACAAGATCGGGACATCGATGATCCCC
Organism: Pisolithus albus; assembly: GCA_024613165.1. Classification (NCBI taxonomy): domain Eukaryota; kingdom Fungi; phylum Basidiomycota; class Agaricomycetes; order Boletales; family Pisolithaceae; genus Pisolithus; species Pisolithus albus. The sequence goes on from JANFAB010000080.1 coordinate 111,786, forward strand.
TGGCTGAGGCCGCGCCTGTCTTTGCAATCGAACTACTTCCATGACTCTCTGATTCTTCACGTAGTGGAGCTACGAAGAGTCAGAAGATCTACGGTGTCGGCAACAGTTCAACCGATTGGATGTCCGGCGACGGGTTAACGTTGTTGCAGTAGGATCAACTTTGCGATTAGGAATCTACTCGGCTCCACGTTCACCGCAGCTCTGCCGTGCATGGTGCCCTCCATAGTCGTGCAGGCAGCAGCGTCCGCGGAATAGGGGATACGTTCGGTGTGCCCGCCCATGTTAATGACCACCTGCAAACACGTGGAAGAGGTGCATCTAGGTCGCTCTTACGCTAAATGTTCAATCATCCACTGACCCATGAGCTCGACATCGCGCCGTTTCCGCAGGGCAATTCATGAATCGCGCGCTTACAGCCATTGCGTTGGAGCTGCGCGATATCGCGTGGCTGTTTTGAACGTGCTAACTTGGTGACCAACCCCGTGCCTCGTGTTCATGGAACCTGCGGCTGTAATCCAGTGCTGGCAGTCCAGAATTCTCATTACTGACGTCGATTACTCCCTTCCTTAAAAGTGTTGCTCCATTCTTCTCCACTTGCTTCGTAACATCATCATCGTCTTGTCTTGCTGTATTACAGCGAACTGTCAAGAACCACGACATGACAGATTACCCAGACTTCAACTTCTCGCAACCAGACTCGAGAACGGACATTCGGATTGACACCAGCTTCACTCGCCCACAGAGTGGTGGGCGGGACATCCCTACCGAGTCCTCTCGGGATCGGTACTCTCGTCAGAGCAATCAAACGCGTGCGCGAGACGTCACATGGATATCGGCAAACTACTCTCAAGTGCCCTCGTCGCATACGCATACCCCGCAGACAACGCGGTACATCCCACCACCTGGTTTTCAACAGGTCCGGACGCCCACCCCTGTGCTACACAGGTCAGGACCAACGTCAGACTCGGACGTGGATTACTTCAATGTCACTCTGGAGGAGGGGAGGGACGGATGCGATGATGACGGTGATGGGCATGGGTACGGGTTCAGTGAGGTGGCTCCTCCAGAGATTCACTGCAAGAGTGAGAAGCGGAACTTCGTCGGGGGGTTTGTCAACGGGTTGCGGCGGCTACCTAAAGTGATGTCTAGAAGTCGATTGAAGGACCACAAGCCGGATCGACATGGGATTTTAGGAACCACAGAAGCGAATAGGCCGACCATACCTCTGTACCATCCTTCTACGTCTCCCATTCCTAAAATCAACTCGGACAACATTCCAGCTGTTGAGCGGCTCGGGACCCCACCACGTACCATCTCTGCAACGCCCCCGCAGCGCCTGTCTGCGGTTGATGAGAATACCTTTGATAACGACCATAGCCGATCTTCAGATGGACCTCAGACGCTGTCTGATATCGGCACATCCATGTCGAGCCGTGCTTTCGAGCCTCGTTTATCTGGGCCCCTCGCCATCTCCACTCCAGTGCTTGCCGAGCCGCGCCCATCCCCCGACTTCCAAAAAATGGAAGATCCTCGCCCACCTCCGGAAGAGTCAGTTGCATCACAGCTGGCCCGAATCCGTAGGTTTTTCCGTGATCTGAATGGTCTTCCTTGGATCGCACCAAGAGGCATTTCGGAGCCGTACCTCCCTGGACAAACGCCGCCCAGACGGAGGTACAGTCGTCAAAGGGCTACGAAACAACCAACGTCGTGGTATACACCACGGAACCCCCACTCCCTAGACCTGTTAGCTGGTCCTTCGACGACAGGACTGCTTCCTGCGCAACAACCCACTCCCCAACCAGTTCCTCCACAGACACCTCAGTTCGTACTTGGTTCGAACGCGAACCTCATCTTTACCCAACCTCCTCCGGGGCAAGCAGGGAGTCGAGGCACCGGTGGTGGTTCGCGCTCGCCTACACATGAAGGTCCGCTTTCTACGGACAGTCACGGCAGCCAAGGTCCCCCTGTGTATGCCCCTGCTTACGTTGCGACTCCGCTCTTCGTGTATCCATCAGGTCTTCCACAATCAGGGAGCAACGCCTCTGGCACTCCCCCAGAAGCGCCTCGCCCCGTTTACATGGTTGCTTCGTCGTTACCACAGTTTATGGACGCGGGGAATCCATCTCGGACGTTCGTGCCGCAACCTTCTGGTCTGCGCACTCCAGTTTTGTGAGGTCTCCCTAGCGCCAATGTGTGTTGTGGCTTGCGTTTGCGTTTGCGTTTAAAGCCCGTTGCTTGTTAGACGGACGTCTTTCAAAGTGTTCTCTGTGCCTCTTCTATTTCTACCTAACATATGAGACGGTCTATGTTGTGATTAGAGGGTTAGTGACAGTCAAACGTGTATTAGTTTTATCAAACTACGACTCTGTGCTATTGATCGTAAATTATGTAATCAACATATGAGCGCACTGCAGCTGGCTGGCCGACCTCTGCCAACTGCTCGTCCAAAATGTTCGACTCACTGCAGCGTTATGTATACGACCGACGACGAGGTCTACTGGATACCGTCATGACGATGGGGACTGCATATGCAGCCAGTGCATATTTCCGCGAGAGGCTTGAAGAGGTGAAACTAAACGTCATGAGGCAGAGGGTGGCTAAAGAAAGGTCAGCTATACTTGCTTCAACATGCGCCTCTTTCTCTCCGTAGCGGCAGAGATATAACTGACGGATTCTCTGTGGGGTTATGAATGTTCTAGTCTTCGGCGACGCTTTCAGTCGACCCATGATGATACCTGTTTCACGATTATGGCTCTCATACCTACTCTCGCTACCCAGATCCTCGAAGAGATGGACGTCGAATCGCTAACGAACGAGCTCCAGTCGCTTTCGACTTCTTCAGGTGCCCGTTCGCCTTCTCAACTGCCACCAGCACCACCACCACATGCGCACGACGTTCAGTCGATAGCAGAGACGAGCTCTATCTCCGATGCGCAGTCAGAAGCAGGTTCGATGTCGATGTCGTCCCACTCGGGCTCGGGCTCAGGTTATGGATATGATGTAGAGCGTGCGTCAGGGGCCGGTTCTGCTAGTTGGGTCGAGCATATGTCGGCTTCCGGAACTTCTCAATCCCCGCATACCTTCATCACGCCCCCCGGAAGCCAGCTTTCCGATTCGATACTGTCGACGGCTTCTTCCCTAAGCCCTGACGCTTCACAGTCCCTGTCTAATGCGAACTCCCCATCCCCGTCTACGAAAAAACGGAAAGCACAGCTATGGAAGGAAGTGAAAAACCTTAGTAAGCGCGCATCCTCTTCGTCCGTTATATCCGGATAATCAGCTATTTCTTCTTTACAAGCATTAACGCGTGCGCTAACGACGCTGTATACGACCACTCTACTGAGTCTCCTAACGGCTGCGCAACTCAGCATCATCGCGCGTAATCGATATATCGCTTCGGTTCGCGCTTCCGAACGTGCCGAGCGCGCACACGAGCGCATACCACACCTTTCGCTCACCGGTATCCTTGCTAGAGAAGCGTTTGCAAGGGTCGTCGACGTCGAAGCTTTGTGTTCCGAGTGGCTCACCGAAGACGACGATCTCGAAAGCGAAGAAGATGTGGATGATATTTCGGAAGGAACGGAGGCGAGGTATCTGACTCTATCATGGTGGATCCTTCATGTGGGGTGGAAGGATGTGGCTGAAAGGGTTAGAGGTGCTGTGGAGAGCGTATTTGATAGGTATGGTCTCTCCCCCGTTAACCTGTGTTGTGTCTGCCCCATATGTCGCTTGTTCACCGTTTCTTCACCTGGCGTTACCCCTAATCTGTTTAACAGTGTGTCCCTCCGAAACAAACTTTCGTGCTCTGAACTGCATGCGCTGATACTCGACGTACGGAGACACGTCGAACTAGACGGCGCAGCGGGACGCCCTCATTCGAGGTATGTTGTCGAATGACTGGTTCATGCAAGATGGAATAAAGGATATTTCGATTCATCTCAGGTTTTATCCATGTCTACTTCCTCCTACACCAGAGACCACCGCCCACGTACTGGCACAAGGCGGAGCTCCCCTCGTCCTTCCCTCGCCATCCCAGCAAGACCGCATAACTGTACATGGAAAGGAGCGGGAAGCCGATCCGTTCGACCCCGTAGTGGTTCAAGACGGATTCTCCGCCGAAACCGCCATCGATATATCAAGCCCAAAGCCAGGAGTGGTCAACCTTCCGTCGCGCGATCAAAAATTATCCTCGGGCTCTTCTCCATCGTCTCATTCACGCTCGGTTGTTGAATCAAAACGGTCTTCTTCGATAGAGGCACGGCAAGAATCTGCATTACTCGATTCGCTACGATCAGACCCGCGGTTCATATCCCTGCTTGACGAGACACGAGCGTACCTATCGGGCCCCGATTTTGCATACGCGCTAACCTGTGCACTGGACCGTGCGACGGGCGTACTGATAGACCACTTGCACAAACGGGTATTTGTAGATACTGAGAACAGTCTGGGCCCTGCAGAAGAGAAGACCAACGATAAGGGCGGGCGAGGGGACGTTGAGGGCTCGAGCGTTACGGATGCTAGGGAAGAACTGAAGATACGACTGGTGGGTCTGTTACCAGGCCTCGCACGATGGAGTCAGTTGGCTCTGAATGCGACTCCCAACGAGCTGGTTGATGTGAGTCACATCTTTGGCGATTAGATATATGTATATTTCAAGATTGCTTATTCCGTTGCAGAACATCATGGCTGTCAGAGAGGTGTCTGCTTTGGAGGCCATCATCATCTCAGATTACCAAGATCGCTATCCGCCGATTTCATGAGTGCGTGGTCCCGGTTCGTCCAATTTGTGGATTCTGGATAGGAGGTAGCTATATTATTACTGTCGCCCGTGGAAATGGAAATGTGGTGAGCTTGCACATGCTTATACCGTTGTAGGTTGTGTCCACTCGGTAAGTGCTCGATTCCTAATCACCGTCTGTCATTGCAATGGGAATGGCACCTAAACCACCTAGTCCACGGATATATAAACGACCATACATGAACTATCAACGTAAAGACATACGACCAGTCATCACAGCGTGTACCTAAAGCTCCCCTTCTCCGTGCCTAAAACTTCGCCTGTATCCACCGCCTGTCGCTCGAAAGTGTCTTTCCGAGCATTCATGCGTCGGTACGTCAGCGCTATAATGGGCACAACGATCATCCCCATTCCCAAGAACATGATTTCGATGCCGACTAGTATGTTATATAACTTCAGTGTTACCGAAGCTCGACTAGAGAGTTAAAAAGCGGCACGCACGTCCAAGGATATATCTCGGTGCGTCTTGGCTGCGGAAGATGTTAGACGCGATCGCTCCACCCAGGTTACCCATGCAAATCACTATTGCCATTCCAATCGCACGTTTACACTTCCCTTCCAAGTTGTTTGCCAACCTTTGACACGATACGACACGACACGGGGTACCGACGTTATTGTTATCATCGTTCAAAGTGAATCAGAGCTTACCATATTATGGAACCTGCCCCTCCAGTATATGGTCCAGCCACGCACAGGTAAGTCCCAAAGTACTTGACGCCATTTGGTGCATCGCTAATGTTGATGATAAATCCCACGATGGCTATCAATTGCGAAGCGAATATGAAAGGTGAACGGAGTTGCATCTTATCGGAGAAGTACGCGACGACGAGGAGAACGATGACTGAATTGGAAGTCAGCATGTAAGCCCTTTTTCTAGTGGTATCCCTAGAAGCCTCACCGCCGAAGACGTATGGCGGAGCGGAAAGCAATTGACTCGCTGATGTGCTGTATCCGAAGCTTCCAGCAGTTAGTAGACGCGTGCCTGGGAGGGGAAGGTGAGGCATACTTGTTGATAATCGTCCTTTGCTCTTGTCAATTCACCAAATTTCCAGTACAAGATACGGAACTCACGGGAGAAAGTATGTGATGCCGTAAACTGGATTCCATTCAGTACGCATTCGGGCTCGAGAAGCCTGGAACTAATGTACTTACGGGGCACCGTGATCGACATTTGCACGATGGACATCGCCCATACCTTCGTCAGAACGTTAGATCGCCTATGGGGTGACGAGTAACACTTTACTATGTACCTGCCAGTCCACAAGAGCTGCCAGTACTTCTGCAGTCACGTCACCCTTCTCATCCACCTCAGAGAACTCTGTAGTCTAATTACAGGGCCGAAATGCACCCGACCGGTAAAAGGTGCTGACCTCGTCTTTGGATGATACATTGTTTCTCGTTCGGCGTTAAGAATTTGGCCGTCGAAGGGTAATCCACCATTACTGTCCCTGGTTTATAGCCATTTTTGTATCCGGTAGAAGTCATGAACGTACTTAACAACGCAACGCAACCCACGACGACTGTGGCCACGCCTTCAATGATCTAGGAAGGGTGTTTTGTTGGCGTGTGAGGGAGTGACCCCTATCACGGTACAGAAGACGCACAAAAATCCATGACCACCCCAGATAGCCGTCGTCTCCGTTCATGAAGTTGATTGCATATGCCAGTATACCCGAGAATGCACCTTACGAAGAGTAAGTGACCAAGATTGAATGGAGGTATGTATCGCGAGTACCAGCCGAAGTTGCCGCTCCAAGGAAAATGGCGAACCGGCGCTGAAGCATATACTTGGGATACCACATCGTGAGGCTCAAGGTCGCAAATCAGAAGGGTGCAAGAGGTAGATGGCAGTAAACCACGACTTACTAGTATGTGACTCCTGAATAATAACCGCTTTCTGCAATTCCAAGACAGAAACGCACTCCGGCGAGCTGCGGGTAGCTGTAAAGTTGTTAGCACAAGCAGCTCAGAAAAGTTATGTTCACTTTTTAACAAAACCCATGAGCGTCCTAAGCATTAGTGATGAGCACAACGATATAGCATGCAAATCGGTATTCCTACATAATGAGCCCCCAGAGGATCTACTTATGAACGTCAGGAGCAGCAGAGAAACGGTAGGTGCAGCTCAACATACCATCGTGCCCGGAAGCCACCTTTGGAGTCCTCAGACGGACCCTTGTAATGCCAACGTACGCACTCACCTGGAAGGCGGAACGAATTGAATGATATAGCTTGTGAAGACGGTCAGAGATTTCGGATTGGGTCACACGTGGGATACACACTTGGCAGGGCAGTCGAAAATTCCGAAAGACTGGACAACGGCCGCATTGCTTGTAGTCCCACAATTCAGATATAAGGGAAATGACGTACTATGAAGAATAAAGTCTGCGAGGACGACCTTCGTCGAAACCAAGTGGTTCTCTTGAGAGAGTCGTGCACTCACCAAGGCAATATTGTATTGATTCCCATCAAGCTTAAGTTGCGTCGTTAAGCCATCCAGCTTGGCATTACCTGGAAGGAATATGGGTAGACTATTTGCTAGCGGTGTTCAGACTCACCGATATTTCCTGAGTATGCCATGTTATACCACCGTATTCGCACGAGTAAACGACGTACCGCGGTCCATGAAACAGAGCAGATACATCAAAGCAATGATGGGCATGAGCCTCAGATCGACTTTGAACCATAGTCGAGACTCCTCTTTGGGGGTAAGGGGAGTACGAGCAGGACGGGGCGACGAAGGAGCTTCAGTCTTCTCGCCAACGGTATCCCGCTGGGCGTCGTCAGAATCAAAAGCGACCACCTGCTCCATGAAGGAGGAAATGTGAGGAAGGGAACGGTGCTTACTTGCACCGAGACCCTTAACTACTGCGCGAACCTGACAGCGCATCGGGAGATTGTGGGTCCCAAGTGCTGGATATAGGTCAAGCGAGGTCACGATGCTGATAGAGAGCAATGTGTTCCACGCTGATTGCTTCCCTTCCGGGCTTAAACAACCGCGCTAATACCTTTACAGAGGCGTGCACGCGCTCTGGCATTGATGGCATGATGCATCCGGCACTAGAGAAATGGAGAGTTTTGGCCGAGTTTGCAGTTTGCAGTGCCTTCTGTAACACGCTGTTTACCATCCGGTTACATTTTGGCTTCCATTCAACGATTCGGAGACGCCGACTGTGTCGGCAGAAGCCCTGTCAAGCAAGGTTTTCCTCCAAGAGTGGTGCGTGCCTTCGGGGCTATGCATCCGGCAACCAGTAAAATGGTGAGTTATAGTTCAGTGGCACGGCAGGACACCATGTGCCAATTCGAAAGAGAGGAGTTTATGACCTTAGTTGTTACAAGTTGCCCCGTGTCAGCACACGGACTATAGCGTGGGCTTCAATTCTTCTGGGCTAGCTGGCACTCGACTGGCTTTCCTGATTATCGGAGCTCGTTTCTAGTACTTCAGTAAGCATCATGGCCAACTTCTGCCTACGAGTCTTTCTATCCATAGCTCCAAAGCTGCGGTGCACTCCTTACCTTCAGCAAGCGATTCAGCTACTAAGTTTAGGATGCATCACCAGCTATCGTAATCCACCACTCGACCCAGCAAAGAGGCGTCAATCGAATGGTCACTGGCGGGCGATAGCAGCCATTACCATTCCTCCCAATGCAAGAACCGCCTGACCCATCCGAAACCGAGTTTCGACGCCACGTCGATGCCAAGAGTAGTTTTGCAAGTGACCAGCGAGCGCTTGTCTGCCGTCGTTGCTGATTGTCTGAAGCTTTGCCACCCTCCGCTCGACATCTAGCTTGTTTCCCCCGTGCTCAGATAACCACTGCGCCGCAGCCGAGAATGCGAAAACATGCGTGTTCACGACTTGAGACGCAGACGATCGGAAATACAGCACACTCGTTATACGGTTCTATGTTATTGACAAAAAGTAATATGGCGGACGCGGGATAGCTCTACGAAAATTACACCTCTACGTCTGCTTTCAGCATCAGATTCCTATCAGACCCAGCTTCAGTGATGATATCGACACTAGGTACATCGATCCGCCTTACTTGGAGTTTCTTCCATCCCTCGGAAGCATTGGCGGGTCTGCGAAGTGAAGCGCACTGATGTTTAGGATGGAAACGGTATTCGAACCCTGGGACCGAAGGTGTTCCCGGGCGTTCAGTGATGCTAGAAGGGAGTTGGTGTATACTATCCGGCAGTAAGATGAGATAGTCTGTCCGTCACATACAAGGCATGGAAGACTCACGCTTTCCCATGATGAAGTTCAATCCCATTGTCCAAAAAGCTTGCTGATCAACGTTCTGGATGAAGGGTGAGGGCGACACAACCATCCTGTAGCGTATCATACATACTACGGCGAGCTCGCTAATGACGACGAGTCTACCGGGAAAGTCTGATCTAAGTCACAATTACAAAGAAAAGAGCGATCAAACTTACAAAGTCAGTAAACACCGGTTGGTAGCATAGGTGATAAGTGTGTTTATGAGACGCTTCGTTCTACGTAAAGTTCGTTAAGAATGAACCACCTGCGAATACCGGAGTCACCTTGGACATGAAGAGTAAAAACCGCCGTCGTACAAAAGTACGCAGAGTGATACCGTAATCAGAACCTCAGCTACTGCGTCGGTGGCCGCGGAAGGTGTAACGCTGTAATACTAGGAATGACGAGTGAGCGGGTGCACCAGTTTCTTTCTCGAGGAACATACCCAAGTCTGTGTAATGACGCTCATCCTGGTATCGAAGAGCCTGCACACAGAGATCAGTACTTCAGTGGAAAGGGTTCGTCAAACTGGAGTACGTTAAAATGGTCACTACTGCTCGTTGGTTAGAATAGGTATCACGTAGTGGAAGAAGAGCACAGACCCATGCCAAACCCTGTGGAGACATCGTTAAAAATCTCTATTGAACTCGGTGAAGAATTTACCATAGTGAGCGAACACGAATAGTAGCTATTGTGAACCTGTTACTGTACGATTATTTTGCCATTGTAAGTAAATATACTCACAATCGGGGCGGTCACCAACCATTTTACTCCGCGGCGACAAACTGAAGACTGATCGACAAGTCCCGAGAGAGAGTTGAATGCGACATACGGCAATGTATTTTATGCGTAAAGAAGCTGGGAACATTCAGTTTATGAGTGTCGACTCACAAAGCGGAGTCACTTACAGTTGCACCATAACAACCACGAGTAACTAGAACGCTATTTGATCACATCATGCAGGCTTATGAGAAGGGAGCGCACATTCACCACAGTTGATGCCTACGTAAGGAATACTCAAAAACAGTGCTTTGTAGAAAACTGGGTATGCGTACCGGGTATGACCTGCTTGTCTTATCAGCGGCAAGCACGTTTGAGAGGGTACGCATACGAACCAAACAATGTACTTCATGCTCATCGGTACGCCATAATTGGTTATCTGCAGCAATTGAGCATGACGAATAGAAGGAGTGAACCGTTAGGCTTCACCAGGTAATGATACAACGTATGGCACACTACTTGCGAGTTAGAAGTGTATTCCTTAGAAACGATTGAGTACCCACTAAACGCGACGTGTAGGGAATCCAAAATGCTGATTTGGCATCAGCATATCCGACTGGCACTTCAGGGTAGCCCAACTCACCATGTGGCGGCAACGACAAATTTCACGGTCGAGGTATCCTCGGAGCAGTACGTCATGTAATACACATAGGTCTAAATAGCTGGTCGTAAGTGGAGCACTAACCTGAGCATTCCGTTTAGCACTCCCCTGAAGTACAGTTATGCCATATAACCTTGAGGTGGAACATCAATAAGAACGTCAGTGGGAAACGGCGTGACAACATTAGGTAGAGCAACGCGTACATGGCAGAGATAAAACCCGCGATAAGGGTACATCCTATGTAGAAAAATAATTAGCAGACAAGACCACGTTCATCGAAGAAAAGTGTTCACCGAACCCGCCCGGAATGTCCATGTCGTTTGGGTGGGCTGTATGGGATGAACTCGAACTTGTAGCGAGTCGTGGATAGAGAAACAACCGGGGAAGGCAGGATGAACGTGATAGTAGAGCAACGCAGTCCTGTTTTAAATGTCGAAGGGCGTCTGGAGATTTACCGCCCGGGCTGCATTGCTACACCGGCACACGAGTTGGTCGACCACAGCCTGCCATTCAATACTTCGACTGCCAGTCTTGCTTAGATCGAAAAGGGCGAAGTCATCGCATTGTTCCCCACGTTCCTACTCGTGATGTCGTTACGATGCTGTACATACTTACGTCGTTCTTGTTGCGGATAGTGTTTTACACTTTACACGTTCTCACAGACCGCAGGCACATCGCCACGTTACAACATCGTTTGACCAACGTTGCTGAGGTCGGGTCATTCGTGCATGGCTCAAGCTGCGGGTAATAGTAGCGCATGCTAGAGGTATAGTAACACGTACGCGCGATAAAAAAAGTTGGCTGATGGTCTATCACGGGTTGCCCAAGAACACTCTTGGGTGGCACCTGCGAATAGGGCCGGTTTTATTTTGTAGTATGGGCAAAGGGTCGACTTGCGTAGCGTCCACGGGCTACCCGTTCCTCATCCAGTAGCACAGCTACTTTCCTTGTAGTCACTAATCTGTGGCTTGCCAAGCGATGAAACAACGAGCCTTTCCCTTCGGACGTTACAACAGTAATTTTTTGTGCACTACATACCAATGCTGCGAGGCACCAACACACAATACCTGGTTTGGAGTGATTGAAACCGACCAACGAAGCATGTAGGGAATGATAGACACTACATGACACAGGCGCGCGAAGAGGTAGGAATGGGCGGCACAACACCAACGCAGCGCCACTGTCCACGCAAACTCCCAAAAAGGGTTTCAGTCACGGCGCAACCGGGATTGAGCGAACCTATCAAAAGCGGGGAAGGTCACGTGGCTGGACACGATCGGGAGGGACTGGTGCTTATAATATCTGACATATGATAGTGACAGGGGTTTGGATATATATCTCAGTGCACGCGTACCCAAAGCCCAATGATGTACCAAAAACCAATTACAAGCCCGAGATGCGTTAGCATTTATTCCTCTGGATGATACTTACGGGAAGTGCTGCTCAATTATGTAGTCAGTTTAGAGAGAAGACATCTCCGCCACCAACCTATGTCGTTTTTCTCGCAGATAAGTAGGCGACTGAAAGCGGCCGCCATCGCTTTGACGTTGCTCGATGGCCGATGTTTGATGTGTTTAGAGACTATACGCTCGAAGTCGTTCACTAGCATCTGCAAGGCGTAGGAGAAAAAGCCGAATGGAGAAAACAAGAGGCCTGGAAATCGAGCGCGACCACTACTCCGTTGTCCCTTTTTTTAAAAGTTTCCAGGAGTTATATCGGAAGGGCACAATAGTAGCTTCGTGTCGAAAGTTACCGCGTCCTTGCCTCGAAAAGTACGGAGGATCTACCATAATTCCAAGTCATTCTGACGTATTGGGAGATCAGTAGAGTTCACTTACGCCGTTGACGTGATCTTCGAGCTCTTTTACTGTCTTATATTTAATGCGACTATCCCAGTCCTCGAAAAAGTGATGTGTTGTCGGACCTCTTCACTTATTCGAGGACTGGGATAGTCTACTCTGTGCAGCCGTTGTACGGCCGCTGCGACGAGCTTGCGATCGCCATTGTCGCAGTCGGGCAAATAGATATGTTTCATGACGATGAAACCGACGTTGAATTAAGGCTTGAGAAACAATCCAGGTGTCGAAGACGTGGGGAACTCGCACTAAGGCGGTTGGATCGGCAGCGAGCTGCCTAGCTACCCACTCCTGCGTAAGTGCCTCAGGAGTAGTGACCTCGACTCCATATTTCGCCCAAGCAATAATATCTCCTTCCGAAGATTCGCGAATAACGATTCCGCGGCGTAATTCAGGCATTGTGTTTCTATTTCCTCGCGAGAAGGCAGCTGGTTATTGCGCTGGAACTCTAATATGGATAGGGTCATGTTCTCTGCTGTACGCCCGATCAAGAAAAGAGCGACGAACGTTGTTGATCCATGAATTGAGAAGGTACGTGCTTGGTTCAGCACGAAGCTCATCACAGCGAGCCATGGCCCAACAGGAGATCCCTGAAAAGATCGCATGGGGCTGTGGGAAAAATGGGGAACCGACTTCTGAGCAGTGCAACATTATGTAATCCGCTCATACACTCTTCTTTGCTCTTTCGTATCCATTGTGCCCTTGTCGCCTCTCCCATTTCCGTGAATCACATCAAGTTTGGATGCCGATTGTCGACGTCGATTACACTTATACCGCCGTTCCCCCCAAATCTTGGATATACCCATCAAGGGTTGGGAAAAACCCTGTCTATGTCGATGTCCTAAAGGTTGGTCGTAAGGTTGGCGTTTCTCTAGACGAGCGGGCTGCCGAGGGTAATCATTGGATTTGGAGATTATTACTTGACGGTCCAGGTGGCTTGATAGCCAACTCCAATTCAGCTATAATCTTCAGGAAATCCAAAGCGTCGCCTCCAATATTACTCTGTACAGGGACAGCAGCCGCTGGGGTGGAACCTCGATTTGCGAACGATTCTAGCAGCGATGAGGCGGGAGTCCATGCTGATGTCAAGAGAAGCCGGCCACCATCGACATTGGCAGTCTTGGGCTCAAGCTACCGAAAAATTCAGCGTCAACGACGACAGCTCTGCTTAGCCTATCGTGCCCAGCATTCTCTCCTCTACCGGCAATGGCGAGTTTGTGATCAAGGATGTTTACTACATACTCGTGAACAAAGTTAAGCACAAGAACTATGGACATCTTACGACGTGCATGTCGATCAAACAAGAAACCTAAATAACGTACAAATCCATGGCATACGCAGCCTCGCTGATCCCCTCTCTCTTTGCACGAGCAATCTTGGAAATATTGGCACTGTGGTATGAATACGTCACGGCGATCGCCGCAAGTAAACCTAAGCACATAAACCCAATCGAAATGGCGACTATATATCAGACATTCATCAGTATATGCTCGTGATGCGATGTCAACGGAAGACAACTCACATCCAAGTATAAAACGTGGCTCGTCTTGTACTCGGAAGATATAACTTGCGATGATGCCTCCAAGGTTTCCCATTCCGACTTGTATCGCCATGCCGACTGCTCGTTTATACCTGCCGTGGAGATTATTCGCTAGCCTATTGTGTTGTTGACGCGGGAGTTCTCCGTTTAGTCACTAAAATTCGAGGTAAGGAGATACACTTACCATCCAACGACACAGGGGACTCCTGAGTACAGTCCAATAACAGCAAGGTACGTGCCAAAATACTTGATGCCCGCGGAGGCATTCGTGATTTGGATTATGTACCCAACTAGACCGACGCATTCCATAGCAATTATGAATGAGGAGCGTATCTTCATCGTGTCCGAGAAGTGCGCAACGGCGATCATGATGATCGCTTGTCAAACAAAGAGTCAGTACCATGGCTATGAAACATCTACCGCAAGCTTGGACCTACTTGCTATCACGAAAATTGGGACCGTCAGTAACTGACTGATGGGCACGCTGTATCCGAAACTATGGAGGTATTAGTACATGCCGCTGCAAAGCCATGACAGCTGGCGCACTCGTTCAATATCGTACTAAACAGCTTTTTTTAGTAATCGGTGCGGCCGCTGCAGCGGAACAACCTACGGCAAGAAAAAGGTGATACCGTATGCTGGTGATTGCTGGAGATTATCTGCCAGGCTTTTGCAACTATCTCACTAACCTGGTGCCATAAACGACATTAGGGTCAGAGCCGTCGCCCAGATCTGTAGGTAGGGATGTGTCACACAGCTCGTTGAGACGATTATGAAGGAAAACCCACCTGCCAGTCTAAGAAAGCAGACAAGACACGTTGTGAGACGGTACCCTCTTCGTCATCCCCGATATCGAGGGCTGGAGTCATTTCATAAGTGAGTGGCCAGGCGATAGGAAGAAATCAGTATACATCTTTGCTTTTCCACGAACTGTAACTCCTCAGCAGTAAGGAATTTAGCTGTGTCCGGGTAATCGACCAGCACTATAATCGTCATCAGTAACCCGCGTCATAAATAGTTCTCGAACGACAGACCGAAAACGCCAATGACACTTATGGTTATGGTCACCAAGCCCTCGATTATCTGATGCCAGAAGTGTCAGCCATAACTTGTTTAGGACATCAATAATTGCGTACAAAAATCCAAGACCATCCTTCAAGGTGACCAGTGTTTATAAAGGAAATACCATATGCGAACAAGCCAGAAAATGCCCCTAATCGAGGTCGGTGAAAGAAAACCCGCAGGTGGTGAGTTGTCCATACCCGCTGCCCCCGCTGCACCGGTGAATAGGGCTATACGATACATCAACTTGTATCTTGGATACCACATGGTCAGACTGCCAAAAAAAAGTAAGCATGACACGTAACCCATAAAGCAAAGACGAACAGAAATACGACACCGGGGAAGAAACCAGCTTCTGCCACTCCAAGAAGAAAGCGAATCGCGACTAACTGCCCGAACCTATAGTCTTTTAGAACGAAAAAAAAAACTGTTCAGAAATCAGTCTAACGTACGATTTTGCGAAGCCCATGGACAGCCTTTCGTTGATGGTTGTAAGCGACGTGACGAACAGCAAGCACCCACACTCACATGAGAATACCCCATGTGAACTATATGCACCTTCAGTAAGACAAAGGTTGACACCGAATTCAAATGCTACTTGCCATTATTCCAGATAACCACCTTCAGGACTACGTGTTAGCCAAAACTATCACGAAAATATTTCTACTTGCCTTGATGGTCGGAAAAACTGCATCGCTATACTAGAAGGCAAGGAGTAATGCGTCTCAGACAGGCAAAGCGAATTAGGCCAGAACCTACTTTGCAGGGAACTCGAACAAACCATAAGACTGCCAAGCGGGTCAATCATGGACATATGAGGGATCGAACGGAAACCTACTATGAAAAACACACTCTATACTCGGAGTAAGTTGTTAAACGAACGTCTCTTGTATATGGTGTGAACTAACTCACCAAAGCAACGTTGTACCGGCTTCCAGTGAGATTAAGCTGAGTCATTAATCCCTCGAGTTTTGCGTTACCTATATACATTAAGCAGACCTCATGAAAGAAACGCACAGCGACTCACCAATATTCTCTGTTTTTATCACGCTTCTCGGCAGAATGTTCGAGTGTCAATGGGAACACTCACCTCGATCCATGAACGAAAACAGATACATGAAAGTGATAACCGGCAAGAGGTGAAGGTCAATCTTCCGCCACAGTTTACGCTCTCGCTCAAGATCCAAGCCCGCTTGGGCTCGCTCTCGAGCATCCAGTGATAAATAGGGGTCGGTTAGAGCGTCATTTTTCTCCGGCATCGATACCTTGTCCGAAGGTAAAGTCATTATCGACAGCGGGGCTCTTGAGGAAAGAGACGCTTTCCATCGGAGGGGGGAACCGCGAGCTTAACTTATACCGCAGTGGTATCAGTGTACCACGTATTGGACCACGTCACGCGGTGGAAACCCTTACCGTTACAGGACTTCGAGGTGTCCCGGTACCAATGGGAAAAGAAGGAAGCACGTATCAAAGGCATTCGAAAGGCCCCGGGCCTTCGAATTTGACGGGCCCCACACAATTGTCTTTCGGGTTCCTGTTATCTAAAAGGCCTCGTGGAGTTATGGTCTAGATATTGTTCTGTGACAAAAAAGCTAGATGAAGGGGCCGAAGAAACAAGATTTGGCAGGTCGTTCATGGCTGAGGGCTGCCTCAGAGTTCGTTGGTGACTTGCGTGCGATCCGATTGTTCCGCCAAGCCGTGAAATGCAGGACCTCATTACGATCTCGAACACGGAAGACGACAGAGAGAAGAAAAACCTTCCACGTTGCAACGTTGGAGTTCGTCCGTATTTGGCCATAGGTTTGATCGTGGCAAGTGATGGATGATATCACCGCGGAGGTCCTCGCCATTAGGATCCGAGGGATTAGTACTACCAAACCTACATCAGTGGGCTGGGTTGTCATCAGGACTAGTCTGGATTGCGCGGAGCCGCTCGAGTACCAACTGGTCATTTCACCGATGCACTACATAAGTACGTCGTCTTGACGGTCACCGCAGTATGTACTTACTACTCCTGGCTGGGTACTAGCCCTGATACACAGCATAATTTGTATACGCCAATTCCTTCTGCCCAAAGGCGCATTTGCCTCCTAGGCTACCACCACATTCGGATGTCGCCCAGGCACCAGAAGTGCGTAAAATCAACGCGACCACGAGTAAACGCGTACGGGAGTCGACAGACCACTCACATACATATACCCCAAAGTTGGCGACCTGACTCGCAATGATACTATCACAAGTACCAGCTGTAAGCGCTACGTGCCCCGTCCTAAGAGCTCCGTAACCCGTCAACCGCCGAAAGGATCGAAATCTCCGATTCCCCGCAACTCGTACAGGGAGGGTCGTTGGCGGCGAAGCATTGCAACGTCCCGTACGGCTCATGAAAGACGAGGTGAACAATGTTTCGTTGGAATAGAAGTGCGACTTCTGTCTATCGTTGTAGATCCTCAAATTTTCGAGTCAGGTGGAAAGACTTCACTACCAGGGTCACAGACGCTGTGGGGCGTATTGATTCATTAGGCAAAGTTCAGCCAGCCATCCGTCAAAAAACCTGCGTGAGGTACGAACTCCACATGGCGCCGCTTCAGTATATCCACATGGCTGGAGGATCTACTATCGATAGGACGTTTTGACTAGCATTCCGATGGTCGTTCCGGCTGAGCAATGCAGACAGCGAGGAGTCATCGAAAAGGTATGATCAGGTGACCACTCATATATGTCTTACGGCTTAGTCAGCAGAGACTCGCCAGTCTTCACCGTCCCTCCCGCCGCTCCCGGGCAGTCATACCGAGGTTCACAGAATACCAATGATATTCAACAGCAGCTCGAGAGCATCCTTCGTCTCCAATGCGACAAAATCCTTGAATTTCCCTAATCTGGACAGTGCATCCGCGTCGGGGAACCCTCCACCCGCAGGGATCAAAACGCATTTCATTCCGAGTGCGAAGCTTGAATATGGACCATAAAAAATCACACTGTATGTGGGAAAATGTATTGGAAGGCACATTTTCCCTCCCGATATGTGAAAACTAAATGACATAAAAGTCAACAGTATATTTAGCGTCATCTTTCCCATCCCTCTTCGCAGGAGCACTCCTGGCTCTGTTGGCACGATGATACGCATACGCCGAGAAAATAGTCACGATCAACCCCATGCACAAGAACCCAATCTCTATGGCGACTACGCATCGCCCGAAGGTTCGTTGAAAAATACGCTCATACTCGACAGGCGGTGAATATGACTCACACGCAAGTATGAATCGTGGCTCGTCTCGTGTTTGGAAAATGTTGCTCGCGATAATCCCACCGAGATTCCCAATTCCGCCTTGTATTGCCATGCCACCCGCCCGTTTGTATTTGCCGCGGAGGTTGTTCGCGAGCCTATTGCGTTATCACGGGAATTCTCCGTTCACTACTCATCCAAACGCAAGGTTAAAGGGAACCACTCACCACCCAACAGTACAAGGGACTCCTGAATAGGTTCCGATAACGACGAGGAAAGTGCCGAAATACTTGACGCCCGTGGAAGCATCCGTGATTAGGATAATGTACCCAGCCAGGCCCATGAGTTGGGAGACGATTATGAACGGAAATCGTATCTTCATCCTGTCTGAGAAGTGTGCAACGCTGATCATAGAGATTGCTCATTAGAAGTTAGTACTAGGGCTTATGAAGACGGGCGGAAGCTCAGGCTCACTCGCTCCTACGTATACAGGGACCGTCAGCAACTGACTGATCGCCGTATCGTATCCAAAGCTTTTACAGCGTTAGTAAATTTCATTGTAAGGTTGTAACGCCCTGCATACTTATTCAATATTGTGCTGAATGACCTTTTAGTAAGGGATGTATGCGCTTGGTCAGAGCGACGTACGGCAAGAAGAACGTGATTCCATACACTGACGACCACTTCGGGTCATCCTACCAACCCTCACAACACCATCTTAACTCACCTGGTACGTCGAAAGATATCAATAGAAGGGCCATCGACCAGACCTATAGGTGATGGTGTAGCATCACGTAAGTTATTGGGATGATACCAAGGATAACGAATCAAGAGGTATCATACCTGCCAGTCTGCGAAAGCAGACAAGACTTGTTGTGCAACACTACCCTCTCCATCGTCGTCTTCAACATCGAGCGCTGGCGTGTTAATGAGAAACGGTCCAACGAACAGGTGATATTCGAATGTAACGTACTTCTCTGTTGTTTAATGAACCGCTTTTCCTCGGCACTGAGGAATTTAGCTGTGTCCGGGTAGTCGACCAGTCCTGCTCTGCAATCAGTAACCAATTCTATAGACATCTCTGGAAACAACAACCAAATACTCCAACGAGACACACGGCTATAGTCGCTAAACCCTGGAGTATCTATGCCAGGGGAATTAATAGTTTACATATGGGAAGATATCGAGTGCATACAAAAATCCAGGACCATCCTTCAAGGTGGCCTACGTTGTTCATGAAACCGATAGCATATGCAAGTAGACCAGAAAATGCCCCTATTCGAGGTCGGTGTGAGATAGTGTCCTATAGGCGACGAGGTGTCCATACCCGCTACCGCTGCTGCGCCGGTAAAGAGAGCTATGCGATAAATCAATTTGTATTCCGGATACCACATGGATAAACTGGGGGCGGAAACGTGAGAACGATGCGATAGTCCATTGAAATGGTGGGTACGAACTAAAACACGACGCCCGGATAGAAACCAGCTTCTGCCATTCCAAGGAGAAAGCGCATCCCAGCCAATTGTGGATACCTATACCTTTTTTCAGAACGAGGATGGCTAGAAATCAATCTAACCTACGATTTTACGAGGCCCATGAACGTCCTATGGATACACGTTCATCAGGGACGCAACGGGGAGCAGCAGCCATTGTTACTCACATAGCAATACCCCATGCGAACTTATTCATTTAGTAGAATAGGCGCGGAAATAGCTTCGACAGGCACTCACCATTATGCCAGGTAACCACCTTCGAAATAATTTAAACTTAACTGAGACTATCGGGGAATGTTTCTAACTTGCCTGGATGGCCGGACGAATTGGAGAATGACACTAGACAACACTAAAAACACGTGATTCCAACAGTATCAGAAGCAGAACCTACTTTGCAGGGAATTCGAACAAGCTGTAAGACTGGATGCAGTCGGATATGAGCATCTAAATGTACGGACAGCGATAACTCACTATGAAGAACACGGACTACATAACTCGAATTTATCAAAAGACCATGGGGGTTAATCGTCGTTGTTCGACTGACCAAAGCGACGTTGAACTGACTTCCAGTGAGATGAAGCTGGGTCATTAGGCCCTCCAGTTTCGCATTACCTGCCCATATCGAGTGGGTCTTCCGATGGAGACGTAACGCGACTCACCGATATTCCCTGTTACCGTCGTCATTCCACGTACTGTAAGACGCCTGAGCGCCAGAACAAAACCAAAAACTCACCCCGGTCCATGAACGAAAACAAATACATGGAAGAGATAATAGGTACGAGGCGAAGGTCGATCTTCCGCCACAATTTCCGCTCTCGCTCAGGACCTTGCAAGCTCACTGGGGACGGTTCTTGGACATTCGACACATCGGTGGGACAGAAAGTTACGAAGTTCTTGTCCGGCATGGTATCTGACAGTGAAGAGGGCATCGTCGGCAATGGGCCCTTCGGAAGAAGAGGCTTATCGGTGACGGGACCAAGGGTTTAAGTATCCCACCAGTTTCATTCCTTGGAATTAGCTATACCATGCGGAGTAAACCCTCTCCACAGGGCGTCACGATATCCACGGTAGAAGAGTGAAGCGTGCCCCAGCGTGGCATCTGGATCTTCAAATTTGACGAGGGAATCAATGAAATCTGAGGAGTGCCATGTGACAGCCTTCCCTAAGTATCTTTTCGGTTTCCTGGAGAGGATGCTTCGGGGGCCCGAGTCTGGTCTTACACGCATAAAAAGAAAGTAAGATAGAGGAAACGGGGACGGAAGCGTTCTGGTGCTTCTTTTGAGAAATCCGTCAACACACGAGGGTGGTGATGAACGATGTGATCCGAGAGTTCGGTAAGCTTTGACTCGGCGCGAACAAAGAGTTGAGTATGTTCGATCACACTTGCGCTACTAACCGTTGAATCTGATGGTGATAAGTCTGCACTGACGGATTAGTATAAACGAGAGGATGACAGAAACTTGCTGACGCCCATCCCTTCAGCTATGATAGTTTTTTCAACTATTGTTCATCAGTAGCTGATAGCTGGTCGGTGTGAAAGATGCTACCCTCACGAGCAAGCGTCGAACTCCCCAGCGAATGCTGTAAAACCTGCATAGTAGTCGTCTGTAAAGTGTTCATACAATTAAAGGACTAGTGAATTCGAGGGTGAGTCGCACTTGGTTTCGTTCGGCAGGTAGAGCACTCGCATTCCAACCGTGTAATCTGCTTGCTATCATCGATCTTAGCGATTATTTTATCTGGCATTAAGAGTTTTTCTGAGAAACTCACAGGATGACGTACCTTCCGTAAGTTATTACACTGCGGTTACTTATAAGATAGCAGCATGGATCAAAGTACTGGAGGGGGGCATATCACGCAGGTTTCCCAGAAGATTCGCGAAGGAACCTGGAAGTGAATGGACGAACCCCGGGTGGTCGAACCTTCATCATTATTCGTTTCCAGACACTATCACAATTAGAGTTCGCATATTACAAGGGAAACGAAGAGCGATCATCCAGTGTTCGCGAGCCCAAAATGAGCGCGCACAGTAATCCCGTGAAGGTGCATTCAACTGAATGTCAAAACAGCGACAAGGGGACACGCATACACGTGCCCTTGGCTGACGGACATGCGGGAGGATTCTGCCTCCTGATCCGTTCTAGTAAAGTTGATTGGCGTGTTGATTGCCGCTGCTCTGTACGTTGTAAAACTGCAAGGGGACTGCGACAAACCTCGTGCCAGAAACTGGTGACGAATATCGACACGTACTTCTTACCATGCATCATGCATACGTGGCCCAGAGATACACCGAACACTGCCAGTATTTAGCAGGCGACGAGGAGCGATTGAGCGTCAGTAAGATAATTGAAGTCCTTCAAATCCACGCACGCATTCCGTTCTGTCTCCACCTTCAATTATGCCCGCATTGGCTCCGCAAGCGAGAGCTCAGTGCGGGCGTCGAAGTGAGAGTCCAGAATTGCATCCGACTCCCCCTTTCCGAAAGCAGCGACTGTCACTATAAAGCCGACCGGTGCAGCTGAGCTCTCCTCTCACCAACCATGTCTGACCAGCCGTCAGTCCCTAAACATCCCGTCGCACACAGAGTCAAGAATGGCTCCAAGAAGCCACACGTCGGTCCTGATATCGACGCATACAAGGCTGCTCACTCTGAAACAGTGGGCCACGAATCGGACAAGTGGTGGGCAAAGGTACGCAAGTGATTTTACGATCGCAATCGCTGGATCACTCATCGCTTGTCCCTTCCTTTGGATACATACATAGATCGCACGAGAATTGCTGCACTGGGATCGTCCCTTCCACACCGTGAGATCCGGCGGATTCGAAACTGGAGACATCGTATGGTTCCCCGAGGGAGGTCTCAACGTGTCCTACAATTGCGTTGACCGCTGGGCGTTCAAGCATCCGGATAAGGTGGGCATGTTTTGATGTTATCTGAAGCACCGGCGGGCGCATCTCAACCCCACCTCTTCCTCAGACGGCTATCATATACGAAGCTGATGAACCGGAAGAGGGATGCCTCGTCACATACGCAGAACTACTTCGAGAAGTCTGCTCCGTCGCAAACGTGCTCAAAAAGCTTGGCATTAAAAAGGGTGATACCGTTTCCATCTACCTCCCCATGGCATGGCAAGCTGTTGCAGCCCTTCTCGCTTGTTCGCGTATCGGTGCCGTGCATTCCGTCGTGTTTGCAGGCTTCAGCTCGGAATCCCTCCGTGATCGAATTATCGATTGCAAATCACGCGTTCTCTTGACAAGCGACGAAGGTCGTCGAGGTGGAAAGTCGATCGCTACGAAAGCGATCGTAGATGCCGCCCTCAAGGAATGTCCCAACGTAGAACATGTCGTCGTTCTCAAGCGTACCGGCAATCATGTGCCGTGGACGGAGGGACGAGACATGTGGTGGCACGAAGAGACCGCAAAGGTACCCAACTACTGCCCACCTGAGATCATGTCGGCCGAAGATCCTCTTTTCATTCTCTACGTGAGCAACTACTCTCTTCTAATTCCATTTCGGATGGCTAATGCGCTTTTCAAAGACATCTGGCTCAACTGGGAAACCAAAGGGCGTCGTTCATACCACTGCTGGATACCTTCTTGGTGCAGCGATGACAGTCAAGTATGTCTTCGACGTACACCCAGACGACAAGTTTGCATGCATGGCCGATATCGGCTGGGTCACAGGTCACACTTATATCGTGTACGGCCCACTTGCGCTCGGTGTGTCCACCACAGTGTTCGAATCAACCCCCGTATACCCAAATCCGTCTCGATACTGGCAAACCGTGCAAAAGCATCAAATTACCCAATTCTATTCGGCACCCACCGCTATTCGCCTGCTTCGTAGGCTCGGCGCTCATCACGTCGAAGGTCACGACCTCAGTTCCCTCCGCGTGCTGGGCAGTGTCGGAGAACCGATCAACCCTGAGGCTTGGCATTGGTACAACGAACACGTTGGAAAGAAGGAATGCGCAGTCGTAGACACGTTCTGGTAGGAGCGTTATCGGCACCCTCGTGATATGATATGCTGATCGCTGATTACCTCCAAGGCAAACCGAAACTGGCTCTATCATTGTGACACCGTTCCCGGGTGCTATCGAAACCAAGGCCGGGTCGGCAACCGTTCCTTTCTTCGGTATCGAGCCCGCTATTCTGGACCCCGTTACTGGGAAGGTGCGTAGCATCTCTTGTCTTGATATATTAGAATCGCTCACTGCGAACCAGGAACTGGAAGGAAACAACGTCGAAGGTGTTCTTGTCCTCAAACGTCCCTGGCCCTCGATTGCTCGCACAGTATTCAATGACCATACCAGGTATCTGGATACGTACATGAAGGTGCGTCTTATCATCTGTTGGTCCCTCACTTTTACCTATATCGGTTTCTCAGCCCTACCCCGGTTACTTCTACACTGGTGATGGTGCCGCCCGCGACGAACACGGTTACATTTGGATCAAGGGTCGTGTTGATGGTGCGTCAATGGGGTCTCTGGTAACGTAAAGACTAACTAAATTATTGTGCCTCCTCAGACGTTATCAATGTGTCCGGACACCGTTTATCGACTGCAGAAATCGAGTCAGCTTTAATCTTGCACAAGGGAGTCGCTGAGGCTGCAGGTAACGAATCTCTCTTCCTCGCAGAGTATCTGCCAGCTGCGCACGTTGTTAATCTTTTATATGTTTTACAGTGATCGGCACCACCGACGAACTGACCGGCCAAGCTGTGTTTGCCTTCGTGACGTTAAAACCGTCAGTCACCCGTCTCGTTAACTGTTTTCAAGCACTTAAATGCCATCTTTCCTATGTATCAGAGAGTTTGCATATAATCCAAACGACGAATCGTCACTCTTGAAAGAACTCGTACTTCAAGTGCGCAAGGTCATTGGTCCCTTTGCTGCACCGAAGAAAGTGATCATCGTTCCTGACCTCCCGAAAACTCGCTCGGGAAAGGTAAGGCAGAAGTTGCGACGCTTTTCTAGTTTCACTGACGCTGCATTTTGCGTTATCTTATCATCAAATAGATCATGCGTCGTATCATGCGGAAGATCGTCGCTGGCGAAGGCGATCAACTTGGTGATCTTAGCACCATTGCTGAGCCTGGTGTCGTCGAGGTCATCAAGAAGAAGGTAGCGGAATCCGTGTGATGTGCATATGTATATGGCTTGATTGGTGTAGCGAGTATAGACAGGTGAGAATTCGTGTGTCGCTTAAAAACTTGTAATAGTGTATGCTGGTTAGGACGGAATTTATTCACCGAGGTGGTGGCACATCCCGAGTCCGCGGTTGCATTATGTAATCAGGAAGAAAGAGTGGTGTCGGACGCCTGCTGGAACGCCCACCACCTTCAAGCTTCAAGCTTCAAGTCCCAGACTTGCTGTGCGATACATAAGATGGACCCCAGCAAGGGAATTATGTTCAACAAACTACCCAACATTCTCCGACCACTCCTGCACGCGCATGGAAAAGCCTTCCGGGAGTCCAAAGCCGCTCTTCCCCGGACTCCTGTTCCCCGGATTTTCGGAGTGTTCACAGATACACGCCGGTTGTCTGGGGAGAACTGTAACATTGGCGCTTGGTGCTCGGTGGTCCTCTCTTCCGCTAGTAACGAGGCCACGTTGGGCTGTCGTGTCCTTAAAGTGAGCCGATGCAAGGTGCGGCGTGGCGCACAGGATGAGTTCTTGTGGTTTGAAATCATGTCCCCCTGTGGGGAGCACACTTCCATTCTCATTGTCGAGAAGTATATAGGTGGAACTTGCAAGGGTTTTTCAGGTGGTCACGTTCTCATATGTGATCCGTTGACTTATCCACTGATAATTTTATAGATTTCAATCCTCTTGCGGCCAGGTGTTTGCCCTTTTCATTCTCCTTTTCATTCTCTATTGCCCCCAATGGTGGATGTCGTGTGGATTATGGTGCCCTCCTCATAACCAAAAATACTAAAGCCTACAAAAATCTGAGAAGGAAATTGGCGAAATGTCGTCACATGTGTACACTAACGTTTTCTGGAGAAGTCAAGCCATCTGCACACGAGCTAGCGACGTTGCTACGTGTATTCTCGGAAGACAAGACGATGTATGATGTTGGCGATACGCAGTGTCGCTTGTTCGCTGGAACCATGTTCGATGCACTCAAGAACCTATTTCCGGATGCCATGCAAGATACCCATCAGCATCGAGGAGGAAAATGTAATATTATGACGGTCCACACTAAGGACGACGTGGACCAGGTCTGTGAAAAGTATCATGAGGCTCGAACTGTATGGGCCACAAAGAGGCAGAGAGAAGAACAGGTAACGCGCATCTCATTACTGCTTTCTATTTGTATTTACAATAACCTCAATAGAAAGAAAAAGAAATGCAGCAGGTACTCCACGACCTATATGAAGCTACGAAAAGGGAACGTGAAAGGCTTCGGGCAGCGGAAGAAGAGAACGCGAAGTTACGGCAACAATTGGAGGCGGTAATGAGAGAGAGGGGAATTACTTCTTAGGATTGACGGATGGTAATGGGCACACTTATCACTCACAACAGTCTCACTTTCTCAGATCGAGCGAGTCCATGTGGTTTATATGACACCCTCAGCTGTGTACACACTGTAAATGTAGCCTTGGACTTTCATAGCAGTCTCTCATTCCTCCAATTTTCAGTCCAGGTTGCTGTGTAGTACTACAACTTTTGTATGCCTTTTATCATGATCCTGTTTGACACTTAAATTCACAATCGCTTGCATGTCATCTTGCAACCATGATGACTTGTTATCCCCCTATCCACCATCAGACAATTCTCTCAAAACACTTCCACCAATCCTTTCCATGGGCCATCTGACTCAAGTCCAACTCCATGCAACAGCCTCTGGGCATGACTGTAGTATTCAACATTGAGTAAAATGGAATCCTAAGTGCTGGAGGGATCCAAAGCAGCAATCTTCCTTGTGGACCTTTCATCCAGCCATCATCCTGCAACTTAACAGGTTCAGCCCACATAGTATCATGCTGCATGAACCCATGAACTAGTTGGTCACTGTTAAGAAGAGCATGGGAGGGGATTGATGAGAAGCAAATGTGATATCTCTTGACACCTATGGCTATTGTGGGTGAAATCACAATGCAAAATAGGGGGTAGTACTTACCATCTACAGGGGGAAGTGGGGCAAACACATGATGGGGAGTGGGTCCAACCAGTTTCAATTTCTTGTTTGTCCAATCCTGACAGCTTTCAGGGTGCCAAACATCTGGATTTGTATCTGATGCGCCTGAAGCAATCTTTTCCTGATCAGGGGAGAATGCAGCTGAAGTGACATCCTCAGTTTGGCCCTGAAGAGGGCTGCCAATCTGCTTGCCTCCCTCAACATCCCACACCCTCACAGTCTTGTCCCTTGAGCCTGAGACAATCCTCTTCCCATCAAAGGAGAACCCAACTGAAGTGACAGAAGAAGTATGGCCCTCAAGAGGGTCACCAACCTGCACACCTCCATCAACATCCCATACCCTCACAGTGTTGTCCCAGGAGCCTGACACAATCCTCTTCCCATCAGGGGAGAATCCAACTGAAGTGACATAAGAAGTATGGTCCTCAAAAGGGTTGCTGATCTGCACACCTCCCTCAACATTCCACACCCTCACAGTGTAGTCCACTGAGCCTGACACAATCCTCTTCCCATCAGGGGAGAATCCAACTGAAGTGACTTCCTCAGTATGATCCTGAAGAGGGCTGCCAATCTGCACACCTTCCTCAACATCCCATATCCTCACAGTGTAGTCCACAGAGCCTGAAACAATTGTCTTCCCATCAGAGGAGAATCCAACTGAAGTGACATCCTTAGTATGGCCCTGAAGAGGGTTGCCAATCTGCTTGCCTCTCTCAACATCCCACACCCTCACAGTCTTGTCCCAAGAGCCTGAGACAGTCCTCTTCCCATCAGGAGAGAATCCAACTGAAGTGACCCAAGAAGTATGGCCCTCAAGAGGGCCACCAAACTGCACACCTCTATCAACATCCCACACCCTCACAGTCTTGTCCCCTGAGCCTGAGACAATCTGTTTCCCATCAGGAGAGAATCCAACTGATGTGACATAAGAAGTATGGCCCTCAAGAGGGCTACCAATCTGTACACCTCCCTCAACATCCCATATCCTCACAGTGTTGTCCCTTGAGCCTGAGACAATTGTCTTCCCATCAGGGGAGAATGCAACTGAGGTGACATCCTTAGTATGGCCCTGAAGAGGGCTGTCAATCCACACATCTCCCTCAACATCCCACACCCTCACAGTGTTGTCCCTTGAGCCTGATACAATCCTCTTCCCATCAGGGGAGAATCCAACTGAAGTGACCCAAGAACTGTGGCTGTAACACCAATAATCCGAAGACTATTATCGGTCACTCCTTGACTGATGAGAAGGCTGAGGATGTGGAACTGAGTTAATGCGCAAAGCACAAATGAACTCGATTGGCGTGTCTACGACAAGAGAGACGGTATTTATACTAACTAGAGTGTTTGTACCGTGGAACCTCGTAGAACAAGCCAAACAAAGAGAGATAAACGCTATTGGCTGCAGCGCTCCATGCTGAGTCAATGCGGCTACGCTGACGAATCAGCTGACTAAGTAAAGCGTCTATGAGTGCGTCTAAGTAACCCTAACCAGAGAGTGGATAAATAAGGTAAACTACGCTAAGACTACGCTACAACGAGTAGTGAAAAAGTACGGGCCGTTACAGTGGCCCTGAAGAGGGCTTCCAATCTGCACTCCTCCCTCAACATCCCATACCCTCACAGTCTTGTCCTCTGAGCCTGAGACAATCCTCTTGCCATCAGGAGAGAATCCAACTGAAGTGACCCAAGAACTATGGCCCTGAAATGGGCTGCCGGTCTGCACACCTCCTTCAACATCCCACATCCTCACAGTGTAGTCCACAGAGCCTGACACAATCCTCTTCCCATCAGGGGAGAATCCAGCTGAAGTGACCCAAGAAGTATGGCCCTCAAGAGGACTACCAATCTGCACACCTCCCTCAACATCCCATATCCTCACAGTGTTGTCCCTTGAGCCTGAGACAATTGTCTTCCCATCAGGGGAGAATGCAACTGAGGTGACATCCTCAGTATGGCCCTGAAGAGGGCTGCCAATCTGCACACCTTCCTCAATGTCCCACACCCTCATGGTGTTGTCCCTTGAGCCAGACACAATCCTCTTCCCATCAGCAGAGAATCCAATTGAACTGACAGAAGAAGTATGGCCCTGAAGAGGGCTTCCAATCTGCACACCTCTCTCAACATCCCACACCCTCACAGTCTTGTCCTCTGAGCCTGAGACAATCCTCTTCCCATCAGAGGAGAACCCAACTGAAGTGACACCCTCAGCATGGCCCTGAAGAGGGCTGCCAATCTGCATGCCTCCCTCAACATCCCACACCCTCACAGTCTTGTCATCTGCACCTGAGACAATCCTCTTCCCATCAGGGGAAAATGCAATTGAATTGACAACATCAGTGTGGCCTTGTAGGACAAGCTGAGCTGCTGGCCAATCCCTTAGACCCCCTACAGCAACTCTAGCAAGGCAGGAGAATTTTGGTAGAAGCACTGCTGATAGCAATGTGTTTGGAGGAATGAAGGGCAATGCTGAGACATAGAGGTGAGGGGTGCTGTGCTGCATCACACTGCCAAAGTTCTGGATGAACTTGATTCCATCTCTTGCCAATGCCAATGTCTCCTTGAAATCACTTTCACCCTTCCATGCCATGTCAGATGTCATCCAATAAAACTAGCTAGGCATGAAGTACTCACCAGTAACCATGTCACAGCAGAGGTAAGAGCATCTACACCCTTTCCAGCCACCCCAAGAAGACTCATCATTTCCAACCAGAATATAATTCTTTCACTTCCAATAAGATCCTGCACTAATTTCCCAAGTGCTGACTCATATGTACTCTTCTCCAGATGCTGAGCCCAGAATCGACAAGAGTAAGAGAGATGAGGTAGAATATTCTCATTGATTCTTTCCAACAGATCCAGTACCTCCACGTTGGCCAAGTAGGAACTTTCCAAGCCACAGATGTTGAAGCGAAGTTCATCATGAAGAGTCTGCAATGTAGCGAAGGCTAGGTCATTTGTATCAGAGGTGGCAATGCAGTAGATGCCACTCCGTGAATGATCCATCAAGAAGTCATAGAAGGATGCATGGAGGGGTCGGACAGGAGAGTAGTCTGTAATGCCACCAAGTACAGGAGCCATGAACTCGAGGATGAGAGTCATATCATAGTGGTCCTCCTTGTCCGGGAATTTTTTGCGCATGCGA
This sequence comes from Pisolithus albus, assembly GCA_024613165.1. Taxonomy (NCBI): domain Eukaryota; kingdom Fungi; phylum Basidiomycota; class Agaricomycetes; order Boletales; family Pisolithaceae; genus Pisolithus; species Pisolithus albus. The sequence continues at coordinate 141,686 of JANFAB010000080.1, forward strand.
TCCAAGGCTGTCAAAGGAAGAGGCTCGAGCGTCATCACAATCTGGTGCATGACCGAGCGGTACCGTTTCAGGCCCCTCCCAGACTGCGGTATACCTCCGTTCAGGATTGCAAAATAAGTCGTATCCAGAAGTGTTCTTCCTTCTTCGGACTCGACGGCCATCAGGTCGTTATAGCGTTCTTTCGGAGTCTCTCCAGCTTTATCTGGCTTGATGAACGCGCAAGCCAGACGAGCCCACTCAAACAGACCATCAGACTTTTTGACGACGTTCTGAATTTCCGCCGCCCCAATGGTTGGAACGCGCTCGAGTTTTCTGTTAACGTAAAGCCCAATATCACGTTCCACCAGCCACAGAGGAATGTCATCCAAAGAAGTTGCCTTCACATGCGAAGCAGCTCTCAGGGAATGTTCTATGTCCGGCAATGCCCTGGACGTCAATAAGATCCGGAAAGGCAATTGTGCGGCTTCAGGGGATGTCAGAAGGTGTAGGATATCCTCTCTCGATGGCGGCAGCCCACTTTCGTCCAAGGCATCAATTACCACGACTATGTTCCCAGCCATCTCTCCGTTAATCTCGGATAGTGGGTCCAAAATAAATCGTTTCCACTGCTGCAGAACATCAGATGTGGTCTTGAGAGAACTGTTGTTCGAAACGACGTTCGACAATGCCCGCCGGAATGCAGCCTCATGATCCGCCAGGTCACGGGCGATGGTGGTCAGTATCTTTCCCTCCCTCCGTTCGGCCTGTCTGTCGCGAGCGAAGCGGAAGCAGGACCCGAGTACCCCCAGATCTTGGGCCCACGACGCGACTGTATGTGCAATAGCAGACTTTCCCCTTCCCGCTTGCCCGTACAGCCACAAGATGCGAGGGGCCTTGTCATCATAATCGGTAATCCAGTGGGTGATTTCCTTCAAAACTTCCGACCTCGTGCCATCGAGGCATTTCTTGGCCGTGTTCAAGCCCGCATCACCTGCGTAAGCCATGCCATCGAGGTTCAGATCCTCAAGGACGTGATACATGTTGACCTGGATGTCCCGGACAGCACGGTCCCGGTACTGTTGCATTAGATCACCTAGATTCTTGACATGAGCACGGGCAATGGTCTGTGGGTCATGAACAATGCTGTCTGCAATTCGTACGACTGACAATGTACTACATCAGAACATGGAAGGCAAATGGGAATGACATAACGATAAGACATACCGAAGTTCTTCCTCCGGGTGTATTTTATGACGAACTCCGCTGCATCCTTTATCTCCTGCGAGATCTTTCGTAACGTCTCTTTCATGCTATCAATATTGGCGACAGTATCCTTCTCCATGAGAAATTGGTAAACATCCTTGACCGTGCCGAGGAGGCCAAACACCTCGTTGTCTAGGTTCGCTTGATTGATGAGCAACTATCGGTGTAGGGAGGGAAGCCTCCCTACTAGGGGAATTATTTTATTTCACTGTTTTTTACCTACTGATTGATTCTTATGTTTTATTTTACCTTTTACTTACTATTTGGACGAGTTTTGGCTTACATAAGCCAGACTCACACTTAGGATACCTTGTACTTAGCAGAACAATAATAGACGCATTCGAGAGACGAGTAACAGACGGAATTCCGAGACCGAGGGCTCGGAATATTATTCCTCCACCCCCAGACGCTCTTTAGACGATTCTTGACCTTCTTTTGGACTTACTGGGCGCGTTTTGGCTGTTTTCTCCACTCTCTGACCACCCTACCAGGCACTCTAGCCCCCTTGGGTCGAACTGACCCACTCATTTCCAACGGGAGACCTCTCAGGTATCTCCCCTGACATTCCTTATTCATTCTTTTCATCTGGAGCCCACCGCGAGGGGGCTGTGTTGCTTGGTAACCCCCTTCCCCTCCTACCTTCGAGCTCGCACACGCGATTTCTCGCGAACCGACGCGTCCACCCTCTCGCTTTTCTGGAATCTGATTCTACTCGACGAAGGCTCTCAGGAGGTATATCTTCTGTTGCTATAGCCTCAGTGGTTCCGGAGATATCGCACATTTTGTGGAGGAAGGCACTGTAGCACGGTTTTGGGCATAACTTGGGATTGGGTGCGCCAATCCTCTTGTTTCTTCGATCTCCCAGCGCTCCCAGAGTCCCTCTACGACGTCCCCCAGTTTCGTGTCGCTCGGCCCAGCAGTTGTCCAGCAACGCACTATTGTTCCCCCCCCCTGCCAGCTGTACACGTGTTTTCTCGAGAACCGACGCGCCGCTCCTCTCGCAAATTTCAGGTATAGTAGAGCCTGTCGAGACCTCCCGGAAGGTGCCTTTTCGTCGCGTCCGCATCAATACTTCCGGAGATATTGTGCATTTCATCGTAAAAGGTGGTATCAGACCATTTTGCGAATATCTCGGCATTGGGTCGACGGATTCTGGTATTTCCTCGTTCGCCCACTTTGTATAGGGCCCTACTACCATCTCCCGAAGTTTCGCACCGTCTCGCCCAGCGGTTCTCCCCCAACGCACTGCCATCCTCCCCCTCCTGCCACAGCTGAGCTCCCTGGCACCTCCCTTCGCATTTTTGTGCTATTTTGAGCTGTAGGAATCCCCTCCCCACCTCTTAGAGTCAGTTGACAGCCCCTTCGAGACCTCCCCAGTCCCTTCGAGATCCCAGACGTTTCGAGATCCCCAGACGAACCCCGAGCCCTTTTCAAGACGTATTCGAGACAGTCAATCGTTAGACGCACCTGCATTCATTTACAGACGTAATACAGACGATATCTATCAATTTCCTTGCGCATTTTTGGCAGTCGAGCGAGGCTGCAGTTTGAGTATCGAGCCTTCGAGTCACACAGCGGTGACTAGTTCAGTTTTCAGTGGTCGGACCCACTTCGAGACGAATATACGAGACACCCCCACCCTCTCCTTAGACGTTCGAGGTCGCATCGAGGCGACCCCACCCTTTGTTTTCCCCTTCGAGGCTATTCACAGACACGAGGGTGTCTGTGGCTCGTTCTGTGCTCTACTATCACCCATAGTTGGTTCATTGTGAAATATAGATTCGTTTTCAGTCGTGGAGCCATTTCTCAGGATGGAAAATAGGTATCGAAGGTCTCGAGGCAAAGTCAGCAGCCCTCGAGCATTTTCAGGTTACATGCGAGTCTCGAGCAGCCCTCAGCCTCGCTCCGACACCCTCTCTGGTGGTTTGTCATATAAGGGACCATTTATTCGAGACGAGACAGAAAAGGGAGAATGGTATGACCCCCTTCCAGGTTATACATGGGTCTATCGAACTTCGAGTGACCTTTCGAGAGGCCGCTCATCCTCGCCCTCGACCAGCTATTCTCGAGATGCCCCTGTGCAGGAGTGCTCTTGGTCTCTTTCTAGAAGACACTCCCAGGGAAGCTCGAGCATGAAGCTCCCCCCACATCCCCCCTTCGAGGCTGCCCCTCGAACTTCGAAGTATCACCCTCACTCACCTGGGCTCGCTTCGAGCAGCTCGTCCCCTCTCGAAGTCACTCATGCAGGCTCGAGGCACCCTGCTCCTCCAGGTTGGAGTGCCTCGTGTGAGCAGGCTGGTGACTCACCTTCGACCCAGCTTCGTAGCTCGAGAGAAGATCAATACTCGTGTCAGTGGCTGTCTCGTGACCTCGGTTCGCCCTCGATTCAGTACCTTCGACCTCGTGAGCCCTTGAGGCCCCCTTTGAACCCCTCGCCTCGCCTCGAATCACCCTCGAAACTCCTCTCGAAGCCCTCCCCTCGTCTCGAGACTCGTTCGAAGCACCCCTCGCATCTCGAGTTACCCCAGGGAAGTTCGTTTTTACTTTGAGAAGCCTCTACTTCGACTTTGAAGCCTGCCCCCACCGGTTTTGAGTCGCATTCAAGAGCGTCAAGAGGTTTGTCACCTCTTCGAGAGCCTATGGCTTCGAGTGAGCCACCCCCTTTGTTTCGAAAGTCCTCGAGGCACCGAGTTCCCCCTCGAGGGTTTTCTTTTTGCTTCTTCTGTGGTCGTGAAGGGCACATTCGAGTGAAGTGCAAGGTCTGTACTTCGTATCTAGCAGCAGGGAGGTGTAGATTGGTTCGAGGTCGAGTCGTGCTGCCCACAGGTGAGGAGATCCCTCGAGAGGCTCTTGGGCGCACTCTACAAGCTCGGTTGGACTTCTGGGCCCTCGCTCGTGGCCCAGGAGGTTTTGTTGACCAGGTACCACCCCCTCCTTCGAGTTCGAAGTCGTTCCAACCCCCCTCATCCCTTCGAGTCGACCCCAAGCCTACTGCCAAGCACCCTTCGAGTTCTGAGCCATCCCCACTCCTCGTCTGCCCTCAAGGTGATCTCGAGACCGCCCCAGAGCCACTTTCGAGTTCGAGAGCCCCCGCTTCACTGTCGAGAGGAAGCCTTTCCCCTTCGAGCACCCCCCGGACCCTCGAAAGCAAGCTTCGAAGCTTCGAACCAAGCCCGAGTCGAATCCCGAGACCGGTCAGAGCCTCTCGAAGGTCCCTTTCCCCCCCTCCTGTTCCCACGAGTCGATCCCCTCCCCCAAATCGCATTCCGAGGCCTGTCGAGCCTCGAGGTATGTCTCGCCTTCGATCCCCGCTATGCTCGAGGAGCTCCCAGCCTCGAAGCCAGTCCCTCGCACCCCCTCATTCCCCCTCGATGTCGCTCTGGCTCCCTCTCCTGCAGGCTCTTGTGCAGATTCTTGCTCAGAAGTAGGTTGTCTCCCCTTCGAGTCGCCTTCGAGACCTTCGAGAGACCCTCGAACCCCTTCGAACCCCTTTGAGGCTGCTTCGAGCCACCCCCGAGCCACCTTCTGCCTTCGAAGGTCTTCAGTTTACCTTCGAGCTGCCTCCCCCATCAGCTGAGTAGTGGTTTTTGTTTCTTTTTCATGGTCTCTTTCATTTCAAGTTCGCATTTTTGAGATTCTACTTAGGATTTTGTTTCGAGGATGATACCCTGGCCTCGTCTTATGATACAGCTTGGTATGTGTTGACTGGGGACAGTCACTATCTAAAGCCACCCTTGGATGTAGGGAGGGAAGCCTCCCTACTAGGGGAATTATTTTATTTCACTGTTTTTTACCTACTGATTGATTCTTATGTTTTATTTTACCTTTTACTTACTATTTGGACGAGTTTTGGCTTACATAAGCCAGACTCACACTTAGGATACCTTGTACTTAGCAGAACAATAATAGACGCATTCGAGAGACGAGTAACAGACGGAATTCCGAGACCGAGGGCTCGGAATATTATTCCTCCACCCCCAGACGCTCTTTAGACGATTCTCGACCTTCTTTTGGACTTACTGGGCGCGTTTTGGCTGTTTTCTCCACTCTCTGACCACCCTACCAGGCACTCTAGCCCCCTTGGGTCGAACTGACCCACTCATTTCCAACGGGAGACCTCTCAGGTATCTCCCCTGACATTCCTTATTCATTCTTTTCATCGGAGACTAGGTTTTGAGTAAGGAATAAACCAAAGGAGAAAAAGAAACGTACTTGAGAAGCACCGGTCAGAATTCCCAGTGCAAGCTGGACATAGGGATGAACCTGCGTGCTTATATCAAACATGCAAGCGGGGAACGATAGATTGGTTACATTCGATAAAGTGGTGACGAAGGAGTTGAACAACTTGAGAGGTTGAAGAATGGCCTCAATATTTTGAATGCTCGTCATAACGGTATCAGCCTGTCCAACCAGACCGACCGCCACTTGCAGAACTGGATCGATGGGATTCAAGCCATCCATTGCCTGTTTTGCAGCTTCGACTTGCTCGCCAGGACTTGCATCAGCCACCTTCGTCGTGGGACCCTCTACTCGAGTCCGGTGAGACCGGCAGAAGATATTGGAGAGAAGATTTCGAGGGGTATTCGCCGGCGTGTCAGTGCTTGAGGGGGCTTCGGGGGTGTTTTCAGGGGCGTCCTGGTTCTCCAAAGACAGGCCCGTAAGTGTCATATCTTTCAAGGAAAGAAACACGTACTGAGGGAGGCGTATGTGACTTTTTGGTGAAGCGCAAGATCTTCGGCTGCCTGCAGGCTGCCATTGCAAGATGCGTATTCCGTGCGCGTGCGAGGTTTGGATGTTGAGGTGGGCGTTGATGGCGTAAAGATGAAGCCAGTTAGAGATGAGCGCTGTGGTGGTAGGCAGTCGGGCACGTTGCGGCTAGAGCGGCTCAGACTACCAGTCAAAACCTAACAGTAGTAAGACAAGATGGGTGCCCACCCTTCCTATCCCATTTCTATCTCGACGCAATTCCTCTCGTCTCATCGTGTCCGTAGCGTGGTCGTTTGAGGAGATGCCGATGGAGTGGAGATGGCACCCGGTTTCCTCGTCCTTCTCTTCCCACTTGTGTTTATGACACAGTTGAGGTACTCCGAGTCAATTCCATCCTCTAGACCGATACGCATCCGTAAGGATTCGGTCCAACGCCAAGGACCATATGTCTAGCTCACCTGAGGTTCCCACTTAATGGCTTTTATTAGATTTACTGTTGTGACAGGTGTGTCAGTCTAATTTGACCAGTTTGGCTTCTTTTCCTGCCAGTATGAATAAACATGGAAAAATCCAGTATCTAGCATGAATAAATATGAAAAAAAAGTAGGTACCAAGACATAGTTGCTAGTGTGTCAGTCCAGTACCAATAATCACCAATAATCATACTGTCCCTGATGTGATAACTGTCACAGCAATGTGGCTGTGTGCATTCCCACTGCCCCTGCCCTATAGGTTGACACAGCCACTGAGTGAGGGGTGATTCACAGCCACAGAGAGAGGGGTTGACACAGCCACTTAGTGAGAGGTTCACACAGCCACAGGGGTGGGAAACTGCACAGCCACACCAAAAACAAAAGTTGTAGCCTGGGACAAGAGGATCACAGCAATATGATTACATCAGCGAGATCTTGTTTTTTAGATTAGATATGAGTGAAATACTAAAATTTTCACGAGTCTTTTCTTTTTTTGCACAGCCACTCCACCTGCAATGTGTGCTTATCTAATCAAAAAGCACAGCCACACTGAAAATGAAAGTTGTAGCCTGAGACGAGAGGATCACGGCAATATGATTACATCAGCGAGATCTTGCTTTTTAGATTAGATATGAGTGAAATACTAAAATTTTCACGAGTCTCTGCTTTTTTTTGCACAGCCACTCCACCTGCGATGTGTGCTTATCTAATCAAAAAGCACAGCCACACTGAAAATGAAAGTTGTAGCCCGGGACGAGGGGATCATGGCAATATGATTACATCAGCGAGATCTTGCTTTTTAGATTAGATATGAGTGAAATACTAAAATTTTCACGAGTCTCTGCTTTTTTTTGCACAGCCACTCCACCTGCGATGTGTGCTTATCTAATCAAAAAGCACAGCCACACTGAAAATGAAAGTTGTAGCCCGGGACGAGGGGATCATGGCAATATGATTACATCAGCGAGATCTTGCTTTTTAGATTAGATATGAGTGGAATACTAAAATTTTTGCGAGTCTCTGCTTTTTTTGGCACAGCCACTCCACCTGCCATATGTGCTTATGTAATCAAAAAAGCGGACCAGATACCAAGGTTGTTGTTGCTGTACCACTCCTCCCCTCTACTGTATGATACTTTACTGTGTTGCAGCATACTGTTGACATGCAGCCTACCCATATTCCACACAATTTGTATCCCATCCAGTGCTTTCTATGGATGTGAATATAAATAGGGGTAAAAATGCGGACTCTGCTCCCATTAGTGCAGTTCTTGACATATGGACTTGAAAATTTCACCCCACCCTCCCCTTGCATATGACTACAACCTATCAAAATTACAGACCATAAGCCTCAGTTTTTGTGGGGGCAGAACCAGATCTCCTCCTCCCCAATGTATGTGCTACAGACATGGGCACTGCACCATTTTGGGTATTCTGATCCATTGGGACCATGGAAGATATGTCATACAATGTCCATGTAGAGGGACTTTGGTGGTTAATTTGGTGGAATGGATGTAACACCACCTTGTTGGTTTTTTGGTGCATGGCCACCACACCACACTTCCAAGGGTATCATACCATGTAATGCCATGGGTACATTCTACACATATATAGCTACCCTCATTCAAAGTTTGAAGTCCATCCATCAAGAAATGGGTGAGCTAGAATGAAAATGAGAGCTGGAGAGCATGGGAAAGTGTGCGATGATTTTAGGAGACTTAAGAAACATATCAAAAACTTGTCATAGCACATTCCCCAGTGGACCTGGTCTCAAGAGGCTGTGGGCAATATGTGTGAGAGCATATCTGACCATTCCAATACCATTTTAAATGTAGTATGATTACCCAAATACTCAAAAATGCGAAAAGTTGGGAGGTTGCATCCCATGTATGAACTGCAAGAGTGAAGCAGGCATCTAGGAGGTTGACACCACCCATACATGCTGGGCAGGATTGCCATTGCAGAAATGGTGCAAGAGAGTCCAAATTGCAAGTAGGAACTCAGCCATCCACTTATCTTACTCACTACTTCACTCTGTGATGTGCTATGACAAGTTTTTGGTATGTTTCTTAAGTCTCCTAAAATCATCGCACACTTTCCCACGCTCTCCAGCTCTCATTTTCATTCTAGCTCACCCATTCCTTGATGGATGGATTTCAAACTTTGGGTGAGGGTAGATATATATGTGTAGAATGTGCCCATGGCATTAGCTGGAAAGATACCCTTGGAAATGTGGTGTGGTGGCCATGCACCAAAAAACCAACATGGTCGTGTTACATCCATTCCACCAAATTAACCACCAAAGTCCTTCTACATGGACATTGGATGACATATCTTCCATGGTCCCCACTGATCAGAATCCCCAAAAATGTGCAGTGCCCATGTCTGTAGCACATACATTGGGGAGGAGGAGACCTGGTTCTGCCCCCACAAAAACTGAGGCTTATGGTCTGTAATTTTGATAGGTTGTAGTCATATGCAAGGGGAGGGTGGGGTGAAATTTTCAAGTCCATATGTCAAGAACTGCACTAATGGGAGCAGAGTCCGCATTTTTACCCCTATTTATATTCACATCCATAGAAAGCACTGGATGGGATACAAATTGTGTGGAATATGGGTAGGCTGCATGTCAACAGTATGCTGCAACACAGTAAAGTATCATACAGTAGAGGGGAGGAGTGGTACAGCAACAACAACCTTGGTATCTGGTCCGCTTTTTTGATTACATAAGCACATATGGCAGGTGGAGTGGCTGTGCCAAAAAAAGCAGAGACTCGCAAAAATTTTAGTATTCCACTCATATCTAATCTAAAAAGCAAGATCTCGCTGATGTAATCATATTGCCATGATCCCCTCGTCCCGGGCTACAACTTTCATTTTCAGTGTGGCTGTGCTTTTTGATTAGATAAGCACACATCGCAGGTGGAGTGGCTGTGCAAAAAAAAGCAGAGACTCGTGAAAATTTTAGTATTTCACTCATATCTAATCTAAAAAGCAAGATCTCGCTGATGTAATCATATTGCCGTGATCCTCTCGTCTCAGGCTACAACTTTCATTTTCAGTGTGGCTGTGCTTTTTGATTAGATAAGCACACATTGCAGGTGGAGTGGCTGTGCAAAAAAAGAAAAGACTCGTGAAAATTTTAGTATTTCACTCATATCTAATCTAAAAAACAAGATCTCGCTGATGTAATCATATTGCTGTGATCCTCTTGTCCCAGGCTACAACTTTTGTTTTTGGTGTGGCTGTGCAGTTTCCCACCCCTGTGGCTGTGTGAACCTCTCACTAAGTGGCTGTGTCAACCCCTCTCTCTGTGGCTGTGAATCACCCCTCACTCAGTGGCTGTGTCAACCTATAGGGCAGGGGCAGTGGGAATGCACACAGCCACATTGCTGTGACAGTTATCACATCAGGGACAGTATGATTATTGGTGATTACTGGTACTGGACTGACACACTAGCAACTATGTCTTGGTACCTACTTTTTTTTCATATTTATTCATGCTAGATACTGGATTTTTCCATGTTTATTCATACTGGCAGGAAAAGAAGCCAAACTGGTCAAATTAGACTGACACACCTGTCACAACAGTAAATCTAATAAAAGCCATTAAGTGGGAACCTCAGGTGGTCTAGCTGTCAAGCTGTGCGACAGCACTCCAATTGTTATTTTTCTTCGCTCCTACGTATCCAAGCATGGCTTCTGAGTATGCTTGTGTCTACAACAGACCTTCAAGTCTTGGAGTCGGCATCCTAACTATCACCACCACATTATTGGGCTGCATCACCCAATGTACTGCTCAGCAACGCAAGTACTCTGGCCGTCCAATGACCTTTTTTACGACTCATGTTCGACCCGCTGGTCTAATAACAGGCGAGTACTTGACACTCTCACCTCGACTATCCAACGTATCCTGAGAGCACTTTCGCATACCGGTTGTGAGTTATTTGCATCCGTCTGAGCTGTCGACGGTATGCAATTTTGATGGATGCCCAGAAGTAATTGGCACCTGTTGTCAACAACGTCGTCGAGTGATCCGCTTTCTCTCCGCATCAGTGTCGCTCTCAGCACTCCGGAGTGCGAAGCTGCAACCCCTGGTACTAATGCATAAACACGGCGGACTGAAAAAATCCGTGGACGACCCGTCCGCTTGCACAAGGTGATGTAGGTGCGTTTCGGAGCGGTGCACCGATCTACTCCACCATCTTGGTTTTGCGAGTACCGCAGAATATTGCCTGGGGATGAGGACGCATGCGATCGAGATGGCGAAGCAAACTCGTGAGAGTCACTGTTCCCCTCATTCTGAAAGAGTTTGAATCCCCACTCATGACTGCGTAGCGGTTTCTTATTCCGTACAGGGTCACGTTTAATTGTTGTGTCGGTTGACTTCTGGTTGTCCGTACACGTAGAAAAGATACGCCGACGGTCGCTGCACTGCGACTTCATGCAGTATCCCCGCCATCACGGAGGATTATACCAATGCGACTTAATGCGGCCGACCAGGAGCCACTCCGTGCCGTCAAAACCATCTACTTGTCGTCGAAATCAATCGAGCTTACCTCAGTGATGGTCCGTTCGATCTGCTGCAATGGCGAAAAATCCATCGGGCTTGAGAAGAAATAAACGAATCGTAAGGTATCTGCGATGTTTCCATGAAAAAGCAGTCCACAACATGTTTTTGCACGTAATCGTTTAGGATAATCCCGTTTTCATATATAGCTGATTGCGCGACGTCACATCAATCGACATCACAGAGAACTGCTAAAGTGAACGAGTAAACCCGGAACGTTGACCGGACGTAAGCCAGAGATTGATTTGGCTGAGGCTGCCAAATGCGAAGGGCGCCCACGGCCTAATAGTGGGCCCAGCACTGGGTGTGGTAAACTGGGCGAGAAAAGTTAAGCACCTACGCCCCACGTAGAGATATCGGGAATCTCGATTAGTATGCTGAGCTGCTCCGGAAAGTTGAGAAGCCCTGCTAACGTGTCCCATACCTTGCTTTGCTCTGGCAATTGTATCGGGTGGAGATGAATCGCAGAAACGAGAATTCGTGGAAACCGAGGATCAAACGCACGTGGCGCAGGGGAGCATGGTCGTGGAGAAGGCGGAGGGGAAGCACGTACATGCTGTAACATAACGCGCGCCGTCTCAATGAGTCGCAGGAAGCGGAAATAATCCTTTGACAGCAAGGCTGAAAAGAGCTCAGCAAGGGTCTACTGTGGGGTCAGAAAAGGGATGCAACGGGCATCGAGAACGACCTTTCGAAGCACTAGGTGGTGGGAAAGTGCAATCCTCCACGTCGACCGCACTAGATCGAACGTGTTATGGGGGGCATTTGGACAGTAGTTCCATCCTTACCTCGGGAGGATGCCCAAGATGCGACTTACAGGATAAGTCTCTGACATGGGTACATCGCGTTTCTCGCTCTGCCAGTCCTCGCACCACCCAAAAGTGTGAGGTATGAATAATACAGGAAGAGTTGTGCGACGAACATCATAGACGTTGCCCTTGACGAGTTCTCTCCACGCCAGATCGCAGCATTTGAGCAGGAAAAGTACGGATGCTCTGAGAACAACACTAACCAACCCGAAAGGTCTCGTTCTGTCAGAATCATGATGGTGTGATCGAGAGATCGTATCCGGGTCAATGTCGGGCAAGGCGTGGACGTATAAGAACGAAAGGTCGGTCTGAGCCATCCGAGCCGCAACCCCTCAGAACTCCGGAGTTAGAAGTATGAAATCGCGCGACGGCGTACCTGGCAAGCCAGTGCACGGACAATCATCCAGCTTCTAGAAAGAGTGGCGCGAGGGGATCGAAAGGTGGTCGTGAGTCGTCCGAAAGTGCCAGACTGCTCGAAGCGGGGCTCGCCGATCTGTCGTGGATCGCTGAATACGGACTTCGAAAGCGGCCCATCCCCGTCGAACAGTAATTACTGTAAAAGCACCAGGTCGCATGTCTACAAAAGATGAATCAGGATGAATTCAGGACGGCACTATCATAGGTTCCGTTCACCTCGACTGGACTGCTCGAACAGTGCAGTTGACATTTCGTAGTTGTCGTCATAGAGCATAAATTGGTATCCGTCGTCCATGACCGTCCGAGTGAACTGCACGATCCCTATTACATGCTGTGGCGGGTAGAGGAGACACACACTTCCACGACATTGGGACTGAGAGCATATGCATACAACATGAAGTGATTTGGTATAAGTGTATACGCGGCCATCGCCGTCCTCGCCTTCGAGTCCTCCATTGTCCGTGCACCTGCAAAAAGCGGGGGTTAGTAGAAGTGTACGCGCGGCCACCGCCATCCATCAGGCCTGTCCGGTACTTGCACCCGCCCCCGATGCTTCCAGCTGGCGCAGCAAGTTCGCGACCCTTTCTTCTGCCGCCCGTGCCCTTTCCTCTGCAGCCTGGCGCTGCTCGTGTTCCCTTTTCGCGGCTTCCTCTGCAGCCTGACGTTGCTCGTGCTCCCTTTGCTTTTCCTCCTCCACAATCCGTGCCCTTTCCTCTGCAGCCTGGCGTTGCTCATCCGCTGCCCGACGTTGCTCGAGTTCCCTTTTCGCGGCTTCCTCTGCAGCTTGGAGTCGCTCAATTTCCCGTCGCCTCGTCTCTTCTCGCTGTTCAGGTTATGGTAAGTGTAAATGGCGAACTCGAACAAGAGAATGGGTACCTCTTGTTCAACTCTACGCTCCTCTTCAATCTCCGCGTCCAAAGCAGTCCGAGCTTTATCATACTCTCCGCACACCGCATCCACGCTCGACTTTTGCGGGATCCGAATCCGATAACAGCTGCCTCCTTTATGTTTGGTGATATCTTGCTCGGCACCAGGGAATAGGCGCTTGCTTGCCTCAAACACGGTTGCAACAAACCAGTAGCACTGCGTGTGCATAAGCTGGTACATTGGTTCGAGTGCGGAAGTTACAACGAGCAAAGTCGCTATCTTGTCTGCGGACGGCCCAGCGTTTTCAGGGAACGTTAGTGTAGAGATGCAGTCAGCATCCTTGCACTGCTGCTCCAGCTCAGCACCGGCTGTGCTATCCAAGGTTGCATGAGAGATCGCATCACGGGCCGGCAGCCGTGAAGTGATGTTGGAGGAAGACGAGGCATTCGTGGACGATCGCTCCGCCTGGGGCTTCTTTTTCCCGTCGGTCGCAGCAGATTCACCTCTGTCTATATTAGGGGTGGTCTCGTCGGCACTACTCTCAGTGGAGTCACTGGCGACGTCTGGCGAAGCGATGGGTGGTGTGGTGGTTACCGGTGGAGTGCTAGGACCTATCACAGAATCCGTTGGATTGACTGGGGGAGCAGTAGCATCAGTATGCTCCGTGACACCTATAGAATAGTCAGCGGGTTCAGTCGAAGGACAGAACAAGAGAACTTGACCAGGACGCCTATCCTTGCCCTTGATGCTACCACCCGTACCCCTGTCGGCGATGACAATGGCGATGTGAACCTTGTCAGGAGAGAGGATGTCGAAGCGTAAAAATTCATGTTGTACATTTTTCCGCTCCTTGTACCAGCGAATTGTGGTGACCAAACACCCCCGCGTAATGAGGTTTTTGCGGATATAAGTGTCGTTCCACAACTCGACGTTGGTTATCGTGACGGCGTAGGTGGTGCCATAGCCGGTGAACAATCCGCGGATCCTGGGAGGTTCTGGGGCCATTCGGACGAACCAAAGGAGTCGTCGTAGAAACTTGGGGAGTTTTCTGTATGTGTTTCTCGTGTCGGGGGCCATCTTTATACGCGAATGAGGTTGGCTGGTGCTCCGTCCTGGAGTTATCAAACAAACCAGTCGGTGGGCGCACACAGCTCCTGCTTACATAATGCAATTGAGATCGATAAGGGTCGCCTCCGCGGACGTCCATGGATGTACTAACTTTACGTCCTTACAAGCTTGTGGCCGTGTGGCAAATGAATTCAGTTGTGTGATCGTTTATCATGTCTTTGGCACGATGTCATCACTCGATGACGAGGGGCCAGAAAACAACAACGGTGACGACGCAAACCGATCGAAAATACCTTTTTGTTTAGTCGAGGATGTACCTAGCGGAGGTATAAACCTGCCAGGACGTGAGAGGCTGCATAATTTTTTTTCCCGTAGAAGCCCATCGGGTCGCCTTCAAAAGACATACCAAATGATAACCAAACCGAGCTTTGGCGAGATGCTGGGGAGATTGCGATGGGAATCGTCTCCTTGAGTGGGACGGTCTTGATTACCAAGAACTCGAAGCAAAGTCAATACGTTCACCACAGCGATGCATTCTTTCGGGCCGTGGCTAAACCATCAACCTCGGGTATTGCAAAACGCCCCAGTAACAAAAGGGCCCGCTGTCATTTTGTTATTTCGTCATGAGATAATCGATGCAACCCATCGCAAATTATTGGAACGTCGAGTGCATGGGTGTGCGGCTCATCAGAACCACGATCTGAAAATCATCATCATCCATCCCGTTCACGGGCAGCCGAGAGATCGCATGATCCAATAAGCGCGCCCGATGGAAAAGAGCCGGAATCCAATCTATGTGATCACTACTCAAACGGGAGACCTCTGATGGAAGATTCTGCACCTACCAATGAAGAAGCTTCTCGGCAGAGCACGACTGGGCGGCAAGGGAGCTGCACATCTACGTCTTTGGAGAGCAGTGTGAGACAAGGTTGGCGCGTCAACCACTGGAGAAATTGGGGATTGGACGAACAAGTAAAATGAGGTCGGACAGTTTGAAATGGTGGTTCGTTGCTGCGATTGTGCTGATGACGGAGCGTCCTCCCTGGCCCAGACTTACCAGTGGGTAGATACTGACGTCGAAGCCCCCCTAGTGATACGAATGGTTCATCGACGTCGCTGGATATGACGTTTGTCCCTGATTTTACACAGCAAGGGCCACGCTAATTCGGGGGATACAGTATGTCAGAAATTCACTCGCGGATACCGTTGAAGTGGTAAAAGCCCGACTTGTCGCTAGCACTGTTGCGAGCTCCATAGTAGTAGGTTTGAAGCTTACCCTCGAGGACAAGATAGACGACCAACTCGACCAAACGTTTCATGATCTCATTCTTGTACGTCCATGTTCAAATTTTCTTTGGAAGGGGGTAATGCATACCCCCAGCATCCCAAAAACACGAGGGAACGTCAGCATCCCAGCTCGTCGGCCATACACGAATTATGACAGGCTCACACAGTAGTCATATTTCCGTACTCCCAGGAGTTTATGAGTCAGACAACGACCACCAACCTCGACTGAAGCTTTTGAGATCTCAAACACGGCATCCACAAAGTCCAGCATCGACGCAGTACACAGGCCACCGACACCGGCACCCGAGATTCCGATTTTTCAGGTAAAAAGCGCAGTGTATCATTGGAAATGTCAAAGAAATTACGCCCATCGGGGGAAGCTTGGGTAGGGAGAGAGGTATGATAGTCGTTCATAACGTTTTCTCTGTAGAAGGCTATCAGGTCGCCTTCGGAAGGCTTAGCAGATGATGGTTAAACCGACCTTTGGCGAGATTGCGATGGAGATCGTCTTTTTGAGTGGGACGGCCTTGACTACAAAGAAGTCGAAGCAAAGTCAATACGTTCACCACAGCAATGCACCCTTTCGGGCTGTGACTAAACCATCAAACCTCAAGTATTGCAAAACGCGCAGTAAAAAAGGGCCCGCTGTCATTTTGTTATTTCGTCCGGAGATAATCGATGCAACCCATCGCAAACTATCGGAACGTCGAGCGCACGGGCGTTCACGCCCTGCATGCAGCTCATCAGAACCACGATCAGAAAAACCATCCATCCTTCACAGGCAATCGAGGGACGGCATGATCCAGTAAGCGTCCCCGACAGGAGAGCTCTGATGGAAGATTCTGCATCTACCGGTGAAGAAGCTTCCCGGTGGAGCACGACCGGTCAGCGAGAAAGCCGCACACCCGGGTCTTCGGACAGCAGAAAAATGGAACAGATCGACCAGGATTTCATATTGTGGAGACTAGAGAATGGACGAACACCTAATAATGGTTGTATTACGGTTGAGACGGTGGTTCCCTACTTACGAGTGGATAGATGCTGAGTTCGAAGCCTTGCTAACGTGATATCGATGGGTATTGTTCACCTAACCAGAGACGCGCCAACCAACCGATGGGATCGCTGACGGTCAGGCCAACTTTCAACTGGGGAACCCTCGGAACTTCGGGCTACCGTCGGAGTGGGAGCTTATTTCCTAATTAGGCTATTTCAGGGTTTTCCACGCCATATGACAAATCGAGGCCATGGATTGACGACCGCACTCACAGGCTGACAGCACACTTCCAAGCACTTCTGGAAGTACGTTCCATGTGGAAATTAGCAGTCTACACTCCCTCAGCGATCCGTTGTTTGATCCTTCACCAGCATCGCAGGACTGTGAGTACAGTATCCCAGGAACGCAGTTTGCTTCTGATAATATTCTGCGGTTTCGTTATACCGCGTCGAGAGCACAGAAACCTATCCCCATAGGTCTGTATGATTTCTCGCGAACTGTACATCGGGTAAGTCTGACCAACACACATTCCACTGGGCCTTGGTGAGTATCTGCATTACTCGCCTCCATTCTGTTTGCCACACTCTGCAGCCCTCGGATTGAGCCTACCGTTCTCGGAATCCCTCATGGAAAATAAAAGAAACAACTCATCAGATAATTGCATACTGTTCACACGCGTAGCACCTCTTTCGTTTACTCCCGGGCTGAATTAGCGACGTCCAGCCCGTAATCCATGACGTGCTCCCTGAACATGTTCTCATCTCCAAGACGCTCGATTCGACATGTGTGTGAGTGGGCTTCCTATAGGTTTGCCTTGTACCCAGCCGTTATTTTAGGTATTCCTCTCATCTCTGGTTTCCGCAATATGTAACCTAACCTTGTCTATTTCATACCATCCTTCCCCGAAGACCTCGTGTTCTAGTTCTCTGGTTTCTCGGTGGTGCTTCACTGAAGGACTATCCCGGTATGCATAGAACATTCTATCAGACCTCTCCCGTTCGAGTAATGATCACATAGGTTTAGTTCTGGCTCGTTCTACCGAACTGCTCATTTCCATCGTGATTCCGATAACCCACATTCATGCCATGGACCCGAAACTCTCAGCGTTCCGATGGCTCGAGATGGGTTGTATGGATAATCTCCTGACAATAACAAAGTGACAGCGAGCCTTGTCATCACCTTGTCACGAGAACGCTTGTCTTTCCCAGGTAACTTCGAAAAATGCTCGTCCAGAAGCTTTCCCTCACGACACTTTCCTCCTAACGCTTTCTCAGGTAAGAGGGAACCCTGGGTAAAGAGTACCACCAGAAATGTTTCATCCAAAATGCCAATTCCTATTGGCTTGATTGAGGGCCAGTCTGGCGGCAAATTCTGATTACTGCGTGAATGCAACCACTGCGGATGGTGTGTATGACGGAGAAGTTGGAGACTCTTCTCAGCCGGTCAGGTCGGCCCTTGTAGCAACGATGCGTGAATACATGGTTGCGCCCATATATTCGCAGTAAGCATTGAGATCTGAAGTGATGTGGAGCTTGACGGCCACATGTTGATTTGAATCGATCCTTCTTGCACGCCGGAGGCTCTAGTTGCTTCTCCGTGTCTGAATCTATGCGTGGATCCAAGAACAATACCATCAGTCGAACGTGGTGATTAGCAGTTCGTATCCCCCAGAGACCCCCCGCAGGGACCGCAGCATGAGTGGCAGCTGGCGTTTTGTTCCTATGATACATACCTTGCAGTGTTATGGTGTATATGTCGCGTGATCGCGCAGTAGACGGTACGAGTGTTGGCGTCTCTCCATGGACCCCTGTATCCACTTACTCCAACATCGGACAATCAATCAATCAGCATCCACCACGTTCCGGGGGCTCTGATCGAATATTTGGTTAGAGCCGATGCAAACCAATGGCAGACATTACATAATCACCTCGTCTGTCAGAGGCACATCACGTGTATTCAATGGTTACTGCCAACCTTTGTAATGACATTGTATTTTCCGGAAAGGTCGCAATCCTCATAATTATTACATGACATATTGTAGAACATTAAAAACCCAGGCCCTTCGGCCAGCAGAAAGAATTTTGTGTTCTTACGGAAACCTAAAGCAGGATGCTGGGCAGTTGAAGAGGACATTGGATGGCCCAGTTTTTAGCAGATTTGCCAGATTGACAATCATGAGTATTTGTCAGTATGGTGGGACCGACTCAACTGACGTGGCGTTTTGATCCTACTGAGGCATGTCGATACTTTGTATGGACCATTTTATGGCAAGTTGCCAGAGTGTTGGATGTTACGGACAGGGGTAACCAATACGACCGGTTGGTGCGAATGAAGAATCCACCCAAAAAAGACTCCTATTGGTGCAGGGATCAATGAAAACCATCCCCCGGGCCCTCTGGCCAGTAGAAACAATTTTGTGTTTTTGCGGAATTCAAAGCAGGATGCTGGTCAGTTGTAGAGGACATCGGATAGCCCGGTTTTCAGCAGATTTGCCAGATTGACAATCACGAGTATTTGTCATAATGGTGGGATCGATTCAACTGACCTGACATTTTGACCCTACTGAGGCATGTCGATACTTCGTATGGCGAGAGTGAAGGTTTGAAATGATCTTAGCCATTGTATGGCAAGTCGCCCAAGTGTTGGATTTTGTGGGCAGGGGAAATATCGGTGACCCATATTGTCGGTTAGTGCGAATGAAGAATCCACCCAAAAGGGAGACAAGCCAACATCTAGCGGAAATTACTTGGGAGCTCCCCGTCGTTGATTCGTACAACTGCGTGAATAGTAAAACATAATACTACACCATACATCAGAGTGGTTATCCAGTCATAGCTCTGTCTCCATGTCCGGAATCATGTCTTCCCATAATGGACCCAACTGCTCTTTCGTGCCGCTTCCTCAGGGTCGAGGCGACCGACTTCTTCCCCGTTGCCTGTGGACGGTATGCAGACATGTTCGTGCGGCCGAAGACGGAGCTACCGGACGTTTGATAATTTGAACGTAAGTGTAGGCAGACACATACCGGTTCCACCAAAGCAGAAGCTCCGCAACTTCAGCTTTATCCCATTCAGTGTGGCAGTCTTCGAAGAAAGTAAGTATGTTATTGTAGAATACCCCATAGTCAAAATCCTCGTCGATGATGCGCCACGAGGTACAACTTGACAGAGCAAATCGTAACTTGACATCCAGTCAGCCGCATCCACCAGACATTTTTTGTAGTGGCCCACGCACCTGTACAGCAGTATAAGCAATGGCGCGAGGAGCAACCGACTTCATCCCAATAAGGGAGGCTACATGAGCACGGCTGCGTCTGTCACTGGGACCCTTCCGGCGCTTGGGAGGTGGTTCAGTGGACGATACTCTGGAGTCGTCGTCAGTGTCGTCGGGTACACTGTCAAAATCGGTTGAACTCGGAGAAGTGAAGATGTGTTTAAAGGCCTGTAGAAGGTTAAGTTCAGCTTTCGAATGTATGTCAATCTCCGACCTTCACGAGGAGTGCGTTCTTGAACAGCCCCTTCACAGGGGCTTCAGGATCATAATTCTCGTCCTTGTAAAGGAAAAAAGGCCAGCTGTCGGCGGTCACAAGGTAGTCAGGATGGTAGTTACGGATGTTCGCCCTGTGCCTACCGTTACGACCTGATGAGTATCGCATTCACTTGAGTAGGTAAACGTACTGGGGATTAGACCAATCGTAGTCTACCGGACAGATTAGCCGGGCAGTTGCATCGTGATAGAACCCACGACCCAGCTTATGCCGCGGCTCCAGTGCTGGCTCTGGGGTCGGTTGGTCGCTCATAAGCCATCCCACGACAGCTATCTTCAGTCCGGCAGCATCGTCACCACGTGCGCCATCTGCGCCTTTGTTTAACTTGGTAATGCTCAGCAGAAAGTTTGTGAAATGTCGAGCGACACTCACATTTTTCATGATCAGTCTTACCTCGTAGTCTTCTGACTCAGCTGCGAGATCTGATTTCAAGGACGGAATCCATCGGAGTAGTTCTTGGTAGCCGCGGTACAAGCGGTCTTCCCTGGGTGATATGTCAGCAAGTTAGAACGCATTACGACAGACTGAGCTTACTCTTCTGAAAGATCAGTCCATCTAGGATCATCGTCCGAGTCGGCCTGCTCCATGCAGGAGCGGCGGTCAGCTTCGCTGACCAGGTCCTCGATACGGTCGTTGAGTGTGACAACCCGTCTGATCGCACGCCCAGCACTAAGGTAAAAATTATGGCGCCTAAGCAATGATCAACATATATATATATATATACACGTGTCAGCCTGTGCAGCAGATGCGGAGCAAAGTAAGGAAATGACGCGCTCACGTTTTGGGTACAGACGCCTGAGCACCACGTAGCTCACGGTTTTCTTCTTCCAGGCTACTGATACGACGTTTAAATGCGCTAATGGAATCGTCGGTCATGGTGTTACTGTCGGGCTGAGCCATGTCTTCGCGAGTGGGGCAGAATGCATACAATCGGATCACGATATCTGGATTTTTATACCCAACTCCAGTCATCGCCCCGCGGCAGGGACCTGCCCATGCCAGCCTTCAATGACCTGAGTCAGAATCATCTCCGAATCCGGGAGATGGCGTAGACCTGTCATGTTTCAATTTGGAGCTGCTGATAGGCTCACCGTGCATCTCCATTTCAAGTGGGGAGCTGTTTACTATATGCCGGGGGGCAGCTTGACTCATCAATGTCCGAGTCGTTGTGGGACACTGCTAAGCATCTCTGACAAGTTGGTCCGTGGAACGGATAAAGGCGGAGGACGTACGAGTGGTAAGTATTAGGGCCGTTCACGAAAAGATGCAGGCCCAGCATACGTCGATCTTGGCTGATGGCTGGGACTCCGAGATCCTAACTTTCCCCTGCATTCTATATCCATCGTTCGAAGATTTCCTGGCAGAACTTGACCATGTCGAGCCACACCGGCACTGGTCAAGGCAATTTCTGATTCCACTGGGAATAATGGGGGTGAGGTATCTGGACGACATAGACTTAGCAACACCAGAAAGCCTCCATATATTGTTCGGGTTGCCACCTATTCCGATCATGGACCTCTTCGTGAGCGTCGACGATGCCATCCAATCCATCCACCGCGCTCGGGCCAATTCTACTAGCAGTAGTAGGACTTCGGAAGATATTACTCACTGGCGGTGTCACTAATTCCGAGAGGTATGTGGCGCTTTCAATACTGGCCGTGGGGCCGACGTTGTCACTAACAATCAACATGATGTCAGTGGCTCGCACATGCCAAGGTCGCTTAGTAGTACACCACACGTGCCGGTTTTCAGCGTCTAGTACCCCGTTTGTTATCGCAGATGGTATCACTTCCACAGAACTACTAAGTATGTACTAGTAGTATGATAATTTCCGTGGTTTGAAATGAAACAATACAAGAGGGCGAAAGTAGCTTTTTGCCTCTCATTTGGCTTGAGTTCCGCTCTTATTTGGTCCCACTAGGTGCAATGAGAATAGCACCGCCACTGGGAGTGAGGTAGATGAGCTGAAAGAACAGAGGTGGGATAAGCCAGTACCGTCATTCTTACCTTCTGAATTTTTGACGGGGTGTGACCACTTGCCAGAGAGCGAGCAGCGCTGAATTAACACACACGAATTATCCGATGGGAAACGGGGACATACTTGCAGATACCCATAGACGGAGTGGCGCCAAACAGGTAGTCATGAGGGGTCGATCACACCGCCGGCGATTCTGTTGAGGCGTGCGAGTTCGGCTGCAGCTTCGCCGGGTGCCATTCTCCGCTCAAAACCAAACTTTTGGATGATGTTCGAAGTTCTTCGTACCCGTCTTGAGGAAGCGTGTTTCCGCAGATGCATTTGCTGCGTTTCACTGCGGGATGTTTGGGGCCATCAAAGGAGAAGAGCTGGAGTAAGATTCGAATTCTTCGATGACCACCCGGGTTCGCAAGGAATCCATCTGAGACTGCCAGGTCTGTCAGAGCGTACCTCAGTAACTAGTCCAAGAACCTCAATAAATTTTAGTTGCTGGCATCGTGTCTACAATGACGCGCTTACCTCCTACAATCCTGCAACACCTGTTGTTGCCTGATGCTCACCTGCTTAGAAGAAATCAGGTTTGTCTCGGATTTTTACGTACGTCAGCCAACTCCCCTTCCGTCAGTGGAAATTTCGGATTCTGACAGTGCAAGTTGATTTGTCGTAGCAAGGGGTCCCCGAGCGGAGAAGCTGGTAAGGGGTAAGCATGAAATGAGTGTGACGCGTTGAGTGACCCGAGTGAGCAAATGAATCGCACGATGTGTCATTGCCACCTCTTGTTGTTTCCATTCCTGCAGCAGCCGGCACTGGCAGGTGCATGGAATCCCCACAAAGTATCCCACTTGGTCATACTTCGAGAATTTCAGTCGGTGATCAGGACTGATCTCAGCAGAATCGTAGCTAGGGTGGAGGGGGATATATGAATGTAGCCCGTTAATACTTTCTGTTGTGGCGCATCTGCAAACAGGATACGCACAGATGCCCGGTCGTCGCATGCTATCCCGCCGCATATAGACTCGGTTCATACTATTTGCCATTCATTGTGTCGAGAGTGATTTCGTAGCCAAATTTGTATCGTCAATCCGCAGTTTTCTGTTGAGCATGGAGTACCAGCGCCTTGACGTCAGCTGTATAATGCTAGTCAAATGGAAACGTAACACCGATGCCACATGGCTCATGAACGGTGCGGAACTCCGTAGCCATACGTCTCCTTAAACAATTGTATGAGGCTGACATATGATATCTGACCGACCGAGTTGAAGGTGGCACGCTGCACGACTTCGAAGAATGAAGCCCGGAAACACCGCGGCAATCCAGTGCATCCCTAGGAATTAACAACTGCATCCGCGATGTCAGCTTGTCCCGACGTGGGATTGAAGCCGACATTTACCTTCAGTTCGGGTAAAATGCGATCGCCGATAGTACTGTTTGCGGCACTAAGCACAGCCCGTAGACTTGAGGTGGTAATGTCGGAATCGACACCCATGCCCTACGCTACCAGCTTCGCGAGGACCCGCGTGCCTCTTTGATATCGTCGGAGGCAGCGACCAGCTCAATGTATGATGCAGCCTTGGCACTTTCGCCATCCCTAGTGCTGGTATGTTCACCGTACTCACGAAGAGTAAGGTGTATGTCCAGGTAAGTGCGAAGAGCGTTAAGAAGAGCAGATATAGGACCATTCCATCGCCCCGAACAATCCGCAGAACACCATCGACCTTGATGGTCCCGTTGAAATAACGCCGCTCGTCCCGTGTCTTGTCTTCATCCGAGGGCTGAGCGAAGGCTCCGTGGTAATATTGAAAGATTTCAGCACCAGCCTTCCTTCGTACTTCAAGCCACCGAAGTAATAGGTATTCCGAAATGCAGTCGTTGTAACCTCTACTGTCATTTCCCGAGCCTCGCTGTCAGCTATAGCCTGCACAACTTGGTAAAATGCTATCTGCATCTTGCGAGGTAGATCGAGGTCGAGATGTTGTTTGATCAGGTATGCAACGCCGCGTTTACTGGACTGCGAGTTAACCGCTTCGTATGTGCAGCCCAGGTCAGCTGGGTCTATCGGAAGATATGGCATATTCCAAATCTGCGGTTCACCGTTGGCAGAGTCCCGTGCACGACGTCGCTTCTGATCCTCGAAGCCCTTTTTGATAGCGTCCTGGGGAGAACCAGAGAATGCCGTGGAGACAAGTTCGCCAGCGTAAGGGTGGCGGGGATGGATAGGCAAATCGTTGCATTGGGTCACCACGTCGATGACTCCCTGAAGGTCACTAAAAACCAAATTGAGAGGGATGCCCTGCGTGTATAGATTCAGCGCAAGGCTGACGATGTCAACGTTTCCAGTTCGTCCACCATTTCCGAATAAACACCCTTCCATTCTATCGGTTTCACCGAGGACGGCCAGTTCTGCAGTTGCGATGCCTGCACCCGCCAAGAGGTTAAGTGCTGAACTTTCTGGCGATACGTAGCATACCCTCGACCATTATGAGGATATAAGCTCACAACTACGTGCTCGCGTTCAGACATGTTTGTGCAAAAGTACTCGATCTGGATAGGGTGTGTCAAACAGTTACAAGGGCATTAACCGGTGCTTACCTGGTCGGCGTAGTGATTAGGAGGAGCTACCTCGACCGTCACAGGGAAATTGAAAATATCAACCCCAGTACCAACCTTTCCCCACGCAGCTTTGACTGCTTCGCAAATTGCAACGGAAAAGTCCTCTTCAGTCTGGGAGAATGTCTCCGGACTATACTCGTATCGAAACATTGAGAGGGAGTGAACTTGTCCGAGAGGTCGCGTACAATCTTCGTGTGGGACACTGCAAGGTCTATCGTCTGCTCTTTGGAATTGCGAAAAACAACACCGCGAAACAATGGACGAGTTGCGTTGTACAAGTAGATGATAACATCATGATGTTTCGCACCAGCGACGGAATCCGAGTCGAAGGTCCGTCGAATGAGGTCTTCGCGCGCTGGTGCTAAGACCTATGGTCATGGCGTCAGTCTCGAACATCTGACTATGTTCAGTCACCGTTACGGACTTGGATCCAAACATCGTCAGGAATTTCATTGCTTTCTACGAGGTAGCGGACGAAATTGGAGTCGGGTGTGAATCACTAGTATGAGGTGGTAGTACTACTATAATAGATCTCCAAAAAACGCAGGACGCGATCAGGCGCAGAAACAATGTCACTCATACCCATTTCTCGTACTAAGTCAGTTTACCTACGCATGGTACAGTGCCTGTGCGCTGGAATAGTACAATGTATGGTCACTCGCATGTAGGGTGAGAATGCACAGACCAAAAAAAAAACTGGTATTGGCCATGGTAAAGCTCAAACTCTCCAATTGCCTGGATTCAACGCAGCTTCTGAACGCCGAGTGTAGCGTGGCAGCAACACTCCAAGGGGTTCTGCACTCGGCACATTTTCTGGTACCAGGGTACTTGGTGTGGGGCCTTCAAGAGCGGCAGCATACCGCCCACCAAGAACGATCTCCTGACTGATGTCATAGCACGGGCTCTCGATTTTGTGCATCTTCAGCCCCTTGACCGTGCTTTGGAATTTTCCAGGAGGCGGAATGGTCCGCAGCATTAACATCGTATAATAAGTTGTAATCGCGTCGGTGTCTTCGCAGATCCAGTCACTCTTTTGCAAGCGGGCGAAGTGGCCACGCTCCAAACAAAGAGCCAACTGTTTATATGTTTCTGCTGCTCTATGTTAACTGTAGTCACACCACTGTCCGCAACAGAATCAACTCACCTCTTCGCGAATTCCACCCGTGAGGTAGATCGTCCTCCGTGGCCCTGGTAGACACATCATAGGAGAGACCGTAGGTCCCACTTTGCATATTAATGAGTGTGAGATAGATGTTCGGAGGTATAGCCTCTGCCATAACGCAGTCGCCTGGGGGGATTTACCCTTGTCCGTCCTTCAACTTAAGCATAACGACGCGGGGTCTAGTAGGTGGCATTGCGCTGTCATCACGCTACGGCAGTACACCACCTGAAATTTCTGGGGTGGCGCAGGAATGCTCCAACCTCATTGAGTAGTTACAAAGATGAAATGTGAATCGGAGCATAGATTCATATACCTGACTCCATTATGGAGTCAACTTAGTTGTCCCGACAGGGTCCATGACGGAGTTACCATGCTTGGGAACCCGTCGGACGACTGAATGTTTCTCCTTTTCTGGATCGCTTTTTGCTGGTGGCGAATGGCGAACCTCCAGATGTACTACTAGTACACGGCCACACCTGAGGCTGTTGCCAAGCTCCACAGGGCCGCCACCTTTAGTCAAAAGAGGAGATCGAGTTTCTCTCAGATATGGAAGTGTTCCGTACCTGCAAAATCCAAAACACCCACTTGTAACCCCACCCATTGACATTCCACTTGGAGCCCAATACGCCAATGGACGGTAAAAACGGGTCATCCGGAGTAATGTAAATACCGTGACTGGAAGAAGCCAGCCACGCTCAGCGATGGCTCCACCAGAACGCCGAGAATTATGCAGGCAAATTCCAATTGATAGAAGCTGCACAGCAACTCAGGAATGAGGGGTGAGCCGGAGCTGGATCTGGAGCCCAAAACTGGCAAAGTTGCCGATGAAACCATTGGCGGCAGTGGGCGAGAAGGCAAGAGAGTACTCCCACAAGTACCACTGGACTATACAGACGGCATTACTTGCGCGAAACGACTATTATCAAAGATGGGAGAGACCGGAGTATAGGAAAGCTGAGAAGAGATAAGGCATTAGGAAACCCAGCGTGAACGAGGAGAAAATCAAACTTGCGAACCTATCATTAAAAATTCCATTGCGCCTACGAGGATGATAAGGAGAGATTGCCATGGTCGAATCTGGGGTAGATAGAAGACAGATAGAGGTGAGTTCCGATGGAGGAGCTGATGACTGACATTGGCTCACCGGCCGGAGTCCCCTGGAAGCGAGATAACGCCGCGAGCACTCAAATGCGGAAGCTGTCTATGTGGTGGAGGGTAGCGTCTTCTACTATTGGGGTCGGGTTTGTCTCGGACCCGGAAAATATTGTGCTGGTACCAGGCTTGGTATTGTTAGTCGGACGTGAGCACGCTGAACAAATAAATCCATGCCTGTTCATTCGTTGATAGTGGAGATTTCATTTGCTATGTATGATAGTGAGGAAAGGGAAACCACAGACCGCCCGAGCAACCGGCTATTACTCCGAGTCTCTTTCAAATGCGGGACGAACAACGCACATTCACTGCTTAGTAAGCACTGAGCACTCAGCGTAGGTGGAAGTAGGCGTTGGCTGTCCTTACGCCTCCTGATGGAAATCGACTTGGACTCTAGTCCAACTTCAACATGACTCGTCCCGTTGGTGTCTCTGAACCAAACCAAGTTTCGCGTTTTCCAGATGATATCGAACGTGAAATATTCTTTTGGGCGGCCAGCAACTCGGGATGTAATATGTATTGTTACCTACTTGTTGCGAAGCGAATTCATTGTTGGTAAGTAATGCAGAATCACTGCTAGTATGTCTGCCCCATGCCAGTGCCTATGATTGGCTCCTCGATCCTAGGTTAGAACCAATTTTATACCGGATGGTTGATGTCCGCCACCAGAGAATGGCCGAGTTACTCATATCGTCGCTACGGCCTCGACCGGCTTTTGCCAAGAGAGCGGTCAAGGTCCTCCGTCTGCGGCCTGCAGTTTTACCAGAACAGGGAGCATATATCCTTGAACTCTGTCGGGGGCTGCAGGAGCTGACCTTACAAACTACTGCTAATCAACCAGATGACGAGAATCCTTTGCGTGGGCCGCTCTGTGCTCTACGGCCAACAACACTATCTATGGATCTTGCATCTGCCTTCTATGGACCTACGGTTTTCCTTCCCGACCTACCTCTGTTGTGCCGCATTGAACGACTTCATCTGACGAACAGCTGGGTGGCCAGGCGTGGCCTTCACATCGGCCTTCAAGAGCTATGTCAGTTGACACACGTGTCCTTTCATATCCGTCCTCCTGGACAACATGTGACGCATATCGAAGTACTCTCTGAGATCCTGAGACGCTTCACGAGGCTCCAAGTAGTGGTTCTATGGCGGATGGAGTACCAGGACTGCAGGGAGACTTATACCGACCTGGAACGACACAATTTCCTAGATCGCAGGATTGTTGTATTCAATACTGCCCACTTTGCTGAACATGCAGGTCCCAGGAATAGTTTCTGGGAAGTCGCCGAGCATGTTGTTCAATGGCGGGAGGATAATAGAGGTGTGTTCGAACCAACCACCACATTCTTTTGTACTAGTCCTCATCACATCTGACATGGACTGACTTTACTTTCAATTACAGAGCAGCGGCTCTTCAGCGTACCCAGCAACATCTCCGAGTCATACCTGGACTTACTGTCGTAAATGGAAGCAGTGTAGCTGCCTGAGGGATCAGGGAGCGGAGCGGCAGTTATCACTAAATGCGGTGGGCGCAGAGAACTGACGTCATTGGCACCGCTACGGCTCAATACAGTGTCTCGTACGAGTGCATGGTATGGACAGGGTGCGTAAGCAGACCTGGTATGAATGAAGGTTCTTGTCAATCTCGTGTGAGGGCCCAGCGTATATTCTCGGAGAAACTGCTCACTGCCGACGTCGTTTTCCCCACCACGTCGCGGTTCATGCTGCTCAACAACTGCAC
Source organism: Pisolithus albus (assembly GCA_024613165.1). NCBI lineage: Eukaryota > Fungi > Basidiomycota > Agaricomycetes > Boletales > Pisolithaceae > Pisolithus > Pisolithus albus. Next base: position 170,306 of record JANFAB010000080.1, read on the forward strand.
GAGGGAGACTTGCAATGCTGGAAGGGCTGCCGCCTTCGCGGTGTTGACGACGACTCTTGTCTACGGATGGAAGGTTCTTTCCCTGAAACTTTCTTCGCTATCCAAGATTTCTCCGCCTTAAAGTGGTCACTCCACCTTCCAGCCTGACATTTCGTATCCGTATCACTTTTTTCTACGTCACTGTACTGTATTTTATGTCATCCCCTTAATTTGGTTTTCTGCGCCGTAGACAAAACTCGCATCCTGGCCCGGGGCTGCTCCAAGCCACTGTGTTACAAACAGTAAAAAACTCCCATGTAAGTGCCGTGTGTCCGCCACTGTCTTGCTTCGCACTGCCCACTGTAGTTTGCAACCTCTCCAGTCACTACCATGCCCAAGGTAGCTAACCCGGCTCCGCGTTTAAGCGTACGTCGCAAGATATCTGGCCGTGCTGACACTGTCGTTGAACGAATGGCCAAACGCAACGCATTATACTTGCAAATGTTCAACCAACACGCGGATCTCGTCCGAGGCAAAGACACTGAAGAAGTAATGAATGCGTATCATCGGGTTATGAGCAGAGGCATCGCGTCTGATAGTTCATTGATCACTGATGGTGAGCTCGACGCCATGGAGCAGATTCTTTGCAGTCCGACTGCCACCCTCGATGAGTACGTTTTCATTTCTCATTTTCGTATGCATGAGCTGACTGTCAAGTACACCAGTCATGTCTTCGTCGGCCTCACCGCCCACAGCCTCCTGCTGTCTCAATTGGAAACCATGAAGAAGCTTCCGTACGACGTTATGGTTAAAGTTGATGCACTAACCATTGACCTTAGGTGACCATCACTCATAACTGATGTTTCAACTAACTTACATTCTGACGCAGGTCCCGGGAGAGGGACAGAAAGCCCGCCTCGCCGCAGGACAAGTACGCACTTATCACACCGCCCAGCCCTCTTCCGACATTAAAGAGGCCTGTCGACGCCCGTCATATTCCGCTCAGCGATACTACCGTTCACGCCATGCTAGCTTCGCCATCTACCCTCGTTGGGAAACGATTTATCTTTCGGGAAATGGATATATACTATTGTATCGCGTCTGTCACCGTTTCATTGAAGGAATGTACTTTCAGTCTTCAATATGAGGACGTAAGGTATGGGTTTTATATTTGATCTGCAAAATTCAACTAATTTCCTTCGAGCTTTCCTTCTGAAGATGTCACCATGAGGGAGATGGAGGAACGCTTGACAAACAGTTACATGGTATGAACCAGTTTACAGTTTCGGATGTACACTAGTTTTCGACTCCACTATGCTGCCAGCGTGTATTTTCTTGCTTGGAAAGTTCCAAAAGGTTACTATGTATCATCATATGCCACTGTGACCTTCAATGTACGAAATTTCCAAGTTCTTCTGATTCTAGCTCGAGATTTGTGATTGTGACGAAGCAGGACTTTCTTAGTAAGTGTATGAACGGGTAAAGTAGGATCAAAGAAACCAGAGAAACTGCCGCCGCGGAACGACGCTGTCACATACTAGTACTAGACATACGGTCCTTCAAGTTGGCGTCGGACCGAATCCTTACAGTGATCATGCCGAGCAATGCTCGTCCATGTGGCAGTAGTCGATGCAGTCGCACCTTCGCGAACACTGCTGCTTTGACCCAGCACCGCCAACATTGTCCACATTATCGGGAACAGTTCTACCGACGCCGGCGATTCCTCAGAAGTGCTGCTCGTGAACCTCTACAAGAACCTCCAACGAAGCGCTTGAAGGCCAAATTGCAATACTCCGAGCCAGTAGTGCAAGTAAGCCAGTTATCTCATCTTCACTCCTACACGGGATTTCTAAGGCTGGGCAACAACTTGAATAGTCTCAAGGAGTTCAAGTGCAGAGTCCAACGATGTCTGCTTCTCATGCACCACATAGTTGGGGTTACGAAACTCCTCTGCCTCCGCCGGCGGTCCCATCCGACCATCAGTCCCGATTGGTGAGTCAGACGTCTCGTCTCGCTATGGTCGTCACGACCGAGTCTCTACACTAGTGCTCTGTTCCCTGTAGCCCCCACTCAGATGTCCTTCCACCACGAACACGCCGCCTTCCCGCTCGATATCGAGATTTACTTCCGGAGCCACTCCGCCTGGTTGATCCAGACCCGGTCCCTGCTACTTTGCCCCGAGTAATACTCCACGTCTTCGATTCATTCCGGACTAGCTTCAATACATTTGGGATAGCCCGCGAATATCGGCATCGACCCTCATACGATCCGGAGCACAGCATTTCAGTCCATGAACTCTCAGAATCCACTGACAATGGTAGTGCCGTAGTAGGCTCAGATATTCAATGTAGGCCGGCACCGTGGCCATGGCCGAATATGTCAATATGGAGGCTGATGGCTTGGCAAATGATGGGAAGTGGCGAGAAATCCAGTACTGAAACCACAAGACTGGTTCACGATGTCCTTCTTGCCGAAGATTTTAGTCTTGAAGATATCGCAGGGTTCAATGCCGAGACAGCTATCAAGAGCATGGACAGGTCGGAAGCTGCTCTCTCATCTGACTCCAAGTCCATATTAGAACAGGATGGTTGGAAGACGGATGTCAATGTCGATATCCAGGTCCCCTCACGCGAGAAGTGTAGTGAAGGAAAAGAAACGGTGTTCACGGTTCGTGGGCTTGCGTACCGTCCTCTCTTGTCTGTCATTCGGGCAGCGTTTACGGAGGCGGCATCGAAGCGGTTCCATCTTACCCCATTCAGGCGCATATGGAAGTCTCCACTTACGGGAAGGGAGCAACGACTGTATGATGAACTATATACATCCGACATCTGGATCAAAGCTCATGATGACGTGCAAAAGCAGCGGCGAGAGGATGGTTGTACCCTCGAACGAGTAATTGCAGGCCTGATGTTCTGGTCTGACAGTACTCACCTCGCTCAGTTTGGCCATGCGACTGCGTGGCCAGTGTACCTGTTTTTCGGGAATTTATCCAAGTATGAACGCGCGTCAGCCAGCCCAGGACCATGCCATCCAATAGCATTCATTCCATCCGTAAGCATTTGCGCAGCTGATTTTCACAAGACCGACGCTAACGAATGTACTGATAGCTTCCAGAATCGCTTACCAATTTCGTTAATAGTTTAACGAAGAGGAAGAGCCATTTGGATTTACTGGTGCATTGCAAACGGGAGCTTTTCCACGCTGTCTGGAAGACATTGTTGGATGATGAGTTTGTTGAAGTATATGGGAATGGAACCGTTATCAGGTGCCATGATGGGGTGCTCCGCCGCATTTATCCTCGAATTTTCACGTATTCAGCAGATTACCCAGAGAAGTATATCGAGTACCTCTTCTGCTTTCACAGTCTGAACTTCGTTTCCAGGATTATCGTTGCAGCTATTCGTGACAAGGGATTATGCCCTTGTCCTAGGTGTTGCCTTCCGAAGTCTTCTTTTAGTCGCCTCGGATTCACCTCAGATCGCACGGGACGGGTCACCTGTGCACGGGTCTATGCACGAAGCAAGATTTGTGCTGCGAGACGTGCAATATACCAGTTTGGAAACCCCATCAAGGGTATAGCGGTTGAAAGGATTCTGAAGGATTGCTCATTGGTGCCGACACTGGTAAGATGGATATCTTCGTGTTCACCCTTACCTCGTGCTAAACGCTTGAACAAGAATTCGTTTGCTGAACGACTTTCATTATTTCATTTTAACATATACCTCGCCCTCGTTGTGGATCTTATGCACGAATTTGAGCTTGGGATATTAAAGTCGGTTCTCAAACACTTAATCCGCATACTCTATGCGATTGATCCAAGCCTGGTCTCGACACTGAACGAACGGTTAGCATCTTTAGTAACTTTAATTCACATGCTGATGTGCTTTTAGATTTTTTGCAATACCGCCATTTGGAATTGACGGAATCCGCCGTTTTCCGCCGAACATGGCAGAGATGAGACAACGGGTTGCCAGACATTTTGAAGATATGCTGCAGGTGTGTAGTCTACTGGCCATCTTTTCCGCAAGGGCTCAACGACACAGTGCTCGATCCCGGCTTTCGAAGGCCTACTCCCTGCAGAGCACGATGCTATTGTCAAGAAACTTCTGTTTTGTCTCTCAGAGTGGCACGCCCTCGCGAAACTTCGAATGCATTCGGACGATTCTCTGGCTCGACTTGATGAGAGTCTAAAGAGGCTTGCGGCCGAAATTAGGAGATTTCAACGGACTACCTGTGATGCGTTCAAGACACATGAACTACCTAGTGAGATTGCTGCACGACATAGGCGACAACAGTCCGAATCCAAATCGGAATTCCCAAAAAACCCCACATCGTCGGCCGCTCGCCCAAAGTCCTTCAATATTCTCACTTACAAATTCCATGCACTCGGAGACTACACAAGATCCATCCGAATGTTCGGGACCACGGACTCCTACACAACGCAAACTGTGAGCAGACCATAGTTGACGATGTGCCATACTGAAAAGGTCATGCGGTGATCACCAGGGCGAACTTGCACACCGCTCGATTAAGAAATTTTATCGGCATACGAATAGAAGAGATGTCGCAACAGGACTTACGAAGCAAGAGAGACGGCAGACACGTATACGGAGGCAGCTTGGCGATCATACACGTCAGGAGACGACCCCCGACATCCTTTCACCGCACAAAATCGAACCATCGCCAGAACTCCACCACGTCATGCGTGCCTTACCACATAACGCCTTCAACCTCGCAAGTTTTCTTAGAGAGAACTGGTCTGATCCTGCAGTGAAGGTGAGACTAAAGTACGAGTCTATCCTCTGATTCTTATTTCTCCTGACACAGAACTTTATGCCGAAGATGAAAGATCATCTCTTATCTCGACTATACGGTTATGAGTATGATGGTGACGAATGCTCGTTCACTGACGATGAGCGCAACGATCTCCGGATCATCGGTGGTATGAATCGGGTGATCGAATCTACCATCCTTCGGGTTAATTACACGACCTATGACATCCGTCGTGAACAAGATGTCATGCGACCAGGACCTGGATGCTTCGTCATGACTCTATCACGGGAAGGAGAACCTAATGCGCACCCGTTTTGGTATGCCCAAGTACTCCGAGCCCTCCACATCGATGTCCTTCACATTGGTCCCAATGCGCGGTGTCGTTCTCCGCAGCATATGGAGCTACTATGGGTCCGCTGGCTTGGAGTAGAACCCCAGTATAGCTGGGGTTTCCGGGAGGCGCGGCTTCCCAAAGTCGGTTTTGTTCCAGAGGGTGACTACAATGCCTTTGGCTTCCTGGATCCTTCATTCGTGATTCGTGGGTGTCATCTCATCCCTTCCTTTTCTGATGGTCGGACGACGGCACTACTGCAGCAAGGGGCTTCTGTTGCAAGACATCCAACTGACGATGACGATTGGTGCTCATTTTATGTCAACATGTGCGTTACTCTCTACCCTCGTCTTAGCAGACAGTTGGATTACCAAACCAGATTCGCAGACCGTGACATGTTCTGTCGTTTCGCTGCACTAGGTGTTGGTCACGAGGTACAATATCCGATGCAAACGACTTCTAGTGCCCATGACAGTGGAGACGAACCAGACTCAGATGATGACAACAGCTGTGCTAGCACTAGCAGGTGCAGTGTGGACGGTATGATTGTAGATCGACCAAGTGACGGCTGGGATTCTGAAGGGAACTATGGTGAGGAAGACAATGATTTTGAATCCGAGGTGGAGTATGGGGATGAAAGTGATGGAGTTGATCCGGAAGACAGTAACGGTGACACCAGCGACGATGAAGGAATCAGCTTTTGACGAGCTTGTTTCATGTAGGTTGTTATAATGTCCAGGATCTCGCAACTTAGGCCCTCCACGTTCGAAGTTAGGACCACCACCATCAGGGGCTTCCGCTATGACTGCGATGTGTAATGCAGCGAGTGTAATTACTGTAGCATTTAGAGCCTTTATACGTACATATCAGGTGGCTCAACCCTGACGTCGGTATTGAAGCACGTAACATATCCCAGCGGTTATACAACACACTGCAAAGATACGACATCCTATCTAGCATCTTCCGTCCTTTTCAGCACGTAATACCACATTGTGGTCAGGTGTGATCTCCATGGGCTGAGTCTACGATTTCCACAGCAGTTGATAGAGGGAAGACACTACTTTGTATTGTGCGTGCTATCTGGTAAGCCAGCCCAGAGCAATCTAAACATTGGGTTTGTCTGGTAATGTATCACCAGCGTAGACAAAGTAGTGTCATCATGTGACATTTCGCTTCAAATCTCAAATCGCCCCCGGGCAATATCACCTCACGTGGTTCTACCTGATGCACTTTTTGTGGCGTAGTCAGCTGAATCTATCCCATCCCATCCCACCTTTTACTGTACCGTCGCCATTCCGTCGATGCGGCAATGTCCAACTCGGAGAAAGCCTATTTTGACATCTACAGCGTGCAAATACATGCAACAATCCGGATTCGTCCCCTCGTAGGATTGTTTCATGAATCCCGACCATTACTCGTGGCTGAAACGTAAATCCAGCCTCCGGAACACGCAAGCCCGGTTGGTGCCCTGCCAGAAATTCACTCCGTCTCATCATTCCCTGTGGCCACTTGATTGCCTGTCTCTGGTCACCTGGTCGTGCCACGCGTATGCTCTTAACATTCCATCGGTGGTCCTTTTATTTGCGTCACGTTCACGTAGGTGTCCGCTACCGCTCCACTGGCCAAGTGGTCTCCATGCTCATCTATATTTCTCTGATCATTGATCATGTCTCTGATAAGCCATATGGAGGCTGCAAAATCAAATCGGAACATCAGCGTACCGATCCTTTGGGAAGGATTGTCTCCATACGAAATGGTACCAGCTCCCTTGCTTCCTTGCACGACTTGAAGGCTCCACTCTGCCTCTGTAAGTCTGCATTGTTATGAAAAACACGGCGACCTGCCTCCGGGTTTTGGGTATTTAAGACAGCCCCTTTGAAGGGGCCGCACCCCAGTGCATCATCTACGACGCACACTCCACCAGCTCACTCAACTCAGTTTGACTCTTATTTGCTATTATGCCTTTTGGAGGCGACCCACTAGCCTTCTGCGGCAAAAGGATTATCGAAGATTATCACACCTTCCTTGCGGCCAAGCTCCCCAAGCCCGACACCAATAAAAAACAGTCCGTTTCCTTTGATATCTCTGATGAATTGCTGCGTTTTTTCCCTGACAGAAAGGTCGGAATTCTGGGTGCTGGCGTTGGTGGCCTTTATACGGCGTTGATGCTGGACTCTTTGGATATCGAGTATGAAATCTTAGAGGCTTCAGACCACGTCGGTGGTCGCCTGTCGACGTATCAATTTCCGGAAGGACAGAAGTATGACTACTATGTGAGCTTTTCCTCATTCATATACGCGTGATGAGATGGGATACTCATCTTCGCTCATCTTCTAGGATGCTGGGGCCATGCGTTACCCCCTTCCGAAGAAGGATGACAAGGGACGGTACAAGAATGGTATCATGAAACGTCTAGCCGAGTTGATCATCTATCCGCCGTTGAATCAAGGTTCGGATCGCCTCAAAGACAAGCTTATTCCGTACTACTTCAAGGCTCGCGAGGGTCCCAACCTGAAACCTGGCTTCTACTACTTCAACGGTGTCCGCGAGCGTATTTCTGATACACCTAGACCTTTCCGTGCTGATGAACTCGGCGTAACTCCCAACTATATCAAAGCGGGATCGGCTGCCATCCACACCGACGTCATTACACCATTTGCCAAGATGCTCATAGAAGATATAGAGCAGCAGAAGAAGGATGGATGGCGTGTGATGATGGAGAATGACTCATATTCCGTCCGCGCGTACATGGCATTCAAGTACATTCCCAGTGATAACCTCGATCTTCCTAAGCAGCATCTTGACCACAAAATCATCAACTGGTGCGAGCTTCTCCAAAGCAGTACCAAGTGGTACGACCGCGCATTGACGATGGATGTCTTCGAGTCGTTGGCATTCGCCAAGGTTGGGGGTACAGACTTCGGTGAAGTCGATTGGCAGTGCTTTGAGTGGGTGGAATACTCTGATTTGTATCTTCGTCCAATTATTCATCCCGACGTGGCTCAGGGGCGGATCACAGGTCCTGACGACAAAGATGGCAGAGGTCGTTAATCAAAAGGGGGAACGAATCCTTTTTGATAAGAAAGTTACGGGCATAAGTCAAGGTTCTGAATTGGTCATCACCATCCCCTTCGACTCCCAAACGGGCGAACTACCAGCAATCGTATTGGAGAGTGACTCCCAGGCTGGTACGAAAACAATCGCAATCCGGGACGCTGGCGTCGCGGTCACAGTCCACAAAGAATCCACGCCACGCGTCTACTCGCACGTCATTTCTACCATCCCTCTTCCCGTGCTTCGCACGATCGACATGACGGACGCGGGGTTGAACATCAAGCAGCGAAATGGTCTGCGCCAGTTCGAGTACGCTCCTGGCGTGAAGGTCGCCATACGCTTCAAAGAGCCATGGTGGACCACCAAACTGAACATCGTCGGTGGGCAATCGTTCACGGACCTCCCTATTCGCACTATCGTCTACCCATCTTATGGCGTCGACTCCGATACCCCATCCACGGTACTCATTGCCAGTTACTGCTGGACCACCGATGCAGAGCGCCTCGGATCTCTCACAATGCCAGACAAGATTGAAAAGATTAAGGGGCTTGTCCTCCGCAACCTTGCAGAGGCACATGGTTCTCCGATCACGTACGAATTCTTGCAGAAGCAGTACGTTGATATACATGTGAAGGACTGGTCCCACGATGAGTATACAATGGGTGAGGTCGAACCCGGCTCCGCTAGAAGCTTTCTTGCTGACTCTAGAACCCAGGCGCGTTTCCACTCTTCGGTCCCAACGATTTCCAAGAAATGTATGCATCTCTCACCTACCCTGCGGCAAACAAACGTCTGCACTTCGCAGGGGAAGCGATAAGCACTCGTCATGCGTGAGTACTCTCAGGCGGCTAAGCGAAAGATCCGGTCCAATACTGACTCTATCATGTATAGATGGGTCGTCGGAGCACTCGACGGTGCCTGGAGAGCCGTACACGAGTACCTTGCCGTCACGAAGCAAGAAGACAAGATGAAGAAATTCGTCAAGTTGTGGGGTTACAACTTGGAGTGGGGTAGTCCCCTGGCAGAATTCCCGGGCTGGGATTGGGCTAGTATCCCTTCAGAATTCCCGGATGTCAAATTTAACCTACTTCGTGAGCACCTCGGGCTGATCGACGAAGCTATCTCCGGTGGAGAGATTAAGTACTAATTCTAGTAGGTTTGGCATCTGTAACTGCGTACATAGCATCGAGTACTTGTTCGTTGGAATGAATGATCAGTTTCAAGCTTCGGTTGGGCTCTTGGAGTAAACGGCCAGGAAGCGGCTGCTTTCTCAATGGTGGGATCTTGAAGAGGTTCGGTGGAGAGCGACCTAGTACACCCCACGCCGCGCTGAATTATCCGCTACCTTCTTCCTAATGACCTCGAGGACACCGTCCTAAATTGATCGCCCATCTTCCAAATAATACGACGCATCATCCATTGTATTATGACATCGCGATCGCAGCGTTAGTACCAGGCGCTTGACACTGGAAGCACTAAAACGGGACTTGAAGAACAAGTCCCTGCAACAGCGCCATCTAGTCGTTGGCATTGTATATAAACTCCCCGATGACGGGAAAAAAGGGGCAAACTTTTATTGCTTGGATCCAGTACTCAAAGATGAACCGTTGTGATGGAGACGAACACGACTTACCTTGTCGATTCTTCGGCAGTTCCAACGCTTTGCGAGAGGTTTCTTACCTGCCCCCTCAGGACGCACCGTGCTGACCGCTGTGTAATATTACTGACGAGACTGACCCCTAGTCGCAGCCTCGGCGACACCCCCATGAAGGCGCAAAGCTGACTTGATTTCTGCAGTCGGGAAACGGTATCCATACATATTCATGAGCATTTGAACGAGGGCATTTAGTCCTGACATCACAAAAATGTCGCACGTACTACCGTAAACACGACCCTTGATCCACGAGTAACCGTGTTCACCACGGGCGACACCATCGCCGGTGTAGACGTGACCGGAGTAGGGCTTCGGTACGAAGTTGGAGGTTCTCTTGATGGTTCAGCACGTCTGCAAGGCTCTCCCCGTCCGCTGATCTCGCGGACTCAGTGTCTTGTGACTGTGTTGAAATCCGCGACCCGATGATCGATTGATCTGCGTATTGCTTCTTGTCCAGGATGCTCGCGGAGCAGGTGCGGAGTAATGCCACTGGAGTGATAAGACTATCCTGACTTGGGTGTTGCCATCTCCAAGTTTGATTGTAGCGGAAACGGGCTGGGGATCAACATGTACTGCAAATATGTATAATCGAAGGATGGTAAGAACCCTGTATTCGGGGGAATGCGCAGTCAGCCCTCAAGAAACACATGTTGCCTACCGGTCGGGAGGGGTCGTATGAAAACGATCCTAAGAGAGGAGGGGCCCACCCATTACCTGTACGACGAACTTACCCCAGTAATTCAATGTCCTAACCCAGCCAGGATAACGTGTCGCAACCATCGATGGTCATTTCTGCGTAACCACGCCACGTCGATATCTTCGTCAGATCAGTACAGAGAGATGTCAAGAAAGGCATGATGATTCCATCCATGTCGGGATACTGCTCTTTACGCGATCCTGTCCAATCTTTCAATGGTATGAGGCGGCGATGCCAGGAGGTCATAAGTAGACGTACTGCGAAGCGGGCGGCTAAGGCCGGCACCCGGTCGATACGAACCAAGAGCTACCTTTAGACTGTTGTCATTTCAGAGGAAAGTGTACGAGACTTCGTCCGAATCGTGACAGGTGATTAGTAATCGACATTTGGCGGATCACGTGGGAGGGAGGCAGTCGCTCTTGACCACGATGCACTCACAAACACACAGAATAGGCTAAAGATTTCAATCAGTGGTGTCCTTGGTGTTACAGTGATAATATACACGGTATAGACACAGTGCACTAGGATTGTTTACGACAGAACAGTCACTTGACGACTTCCATCACATACTCAACCCTCGTATGGAATCACTCGAGAAGAATGGCCAGATCAAGGTGTTCACGAAGTAAGTCGGACTTTTGACTGTCGGATCGTGTTGTCCACTCCACGTTGCCAACCCACAGGTCCATGAACCGCTTTATTTTGGCATTTTGCCTCGTGACGATGAGCTATTCGTATACAGCCCTCCAGGCACTGTCCAGCGCGCCAATAACTCATCTATATACAGTGGGGGTCAATGCCTCCGAGCTATTTCTTGGATACCCATGGATGGTTGGGGCTTACACCTCACCTGCGAAGTGCAGACACTTGTCCGCCCCAGGGTAAGCGAGGGAGGTATACGTATTTTCGAAGTCACCAGGACCAAAAAAGCGGGCACGCGCCTAAAGTCCGCTACCAGGGAGGTATTAAAACCGAGTCGTGGCCCAATCTTACCCATTGTCTGCGCATCGTGAGGCCAGTCGTTGACGTACATGTCAACGTATTGCCCCTCCAAGATCTTTACAGTGATTCGATCTCCGTCGACCCTTTTATCAGGTTTAAAGCGCAGTTTTTCGCTGGAAAGGTCAGCTTCATCGTGATCGCGTGGGGGAAGCTTGGTGGCGAGGAAGGCATGGTAATCTTCAGTAATGTTTCTGCCAGAGAAGGCCAATGGGTCGTCTTCAAAAGACATAGCAAGTAAGAGTCAAGCCGGGTTAGTGAGATAGTGATGTGAGTGTAACGTGCACTGATATTCGTTCCCTTCAAGGGGGCCGTCTCAAGCACCCAGAGCTCACAGATAGGCACCCGCCATGTGCTTCATGACGATGCAAAACTCACGGAAAGTAGAGAACCAGCCACCGTTTCGTGTGAAGAGTCCAGACACGTCTTCCCAAAGGATACTGGATACTTTGTCGTGCCGTGGTACTCACAGTCGTAACCGGTGACTGTGAACGTATGACGCACACTAAACAGAGACTATTTCGGTACGACAGAGAGGTTGATGACTTTGAGCGGAGCGACCACTGACGCCGAGGGTGCTCCTGGATCGAGCAAAAGCAGACTGCCGTTCTCCACATAGAAGATTTGTTTCACAGTCTCTGGAGCCATGCACACATTACAGGTAGTAATCGTGTTATATGTCATTCAGAAAGTTCAGGCTGCTACCATGAATATGGCCCCGTGTTGTTCGTACAGCGGCCTGGTGGAAAATACAAGAGGGTCGTTGCAGAGAACGCAACTGTCGTCCGAGGACTCGGAATCAATATTACCTCCAAGAACAATCGGAGGGAAATCTTGGAAATCCGGTGACGTGCGTGCGGGCTTTGCCTCACCTTCCCGACACGGGTCTTTGGAAGTTGGGAGCGACGATCATTAGACTTGGACAACGAACGCTTCAAGGACTACGCTTCGTCGTGGAGATTAAGTTTTCCAAAAACGCTCGCCTCGTTCACTGATCTCGTGCACTTGGCGTCTCAACAACCAGTTGACAGCGCCATTCGTCCTTCGGGGGACCTTTTGATTTGACTTCCGACTATTTCGGAGGGCTTGCGATCGGAGATCGGAGCCAAAATTGGGTTGTGGATGATCGCAGTTGGTCATTGGCTGCGTATGAGACTAATAATAGCAACTTCCGCACGTACCGCACCGATGAAGAAATTTGCAGGACCCGAGCGACGAGAGTCGGACTCCTATGTATTCAAGGAACTGCAATATGAATCAGACAAGGGTGAAGTGTCAACCTGGCAGATTGGGCATTGCAGAAACTCGAAATTGGACGAACGCGTAAAATAATAGTCGGACGGTTTAGAATGGTCGTTCGTTGATGCGGTTGCGCTGATGCCGAATCGTCGTCCCTGATCCGGACTTACTGATGGGTAGATACCAACGTCGAAGCCTCGCCACTGCGATACAAGCGGCTCAACGACGCCACTGGTTATGGCGTTTGCCTACAGCAAGGGTCCACACCAGTCTCGCAAAAATCGGGGGATATAGGTGTGTCAGAAATCCATTTGCAGATACCGGTGAAGTAGTAAAAGCCCGACTTGTTGCTGGGATTGTTGCGAGCTTCGTAGTAGTAGGCTTGAAGCTTACCATCGAGGCCAAAATAGATGACCAACGCAGCCAAGTGTTTCATGATCTCATTCTTGTACTGGCCATGTTCAACTTTTCTTCAGGAGAGGGTAACACATAGCTCCGGCATCCTAAACGACACGGGAATGTCAGCAACCCATCTCATCGGCCGCACTCCGAGTCAAATGATGAACAGCTCACGCAGTAGTCATATTTCCGTGCTCTAAAGAATTTGAGCGTCGAGAGGCGACCACCAACGTCGTCCGAAGCCTCTAGGATCTCAAACTTAGCATCTGGGGAGGCCAGTATCAACGCTGCGTACAGGCCACAGACACCGGTACCCAAGATTCCGATCTTTTTATCAAGTAGAAAGGGCAGTGTATCATCGGAAATGTCGAAGATATTAGTTTCACTGGTGTCCATCCGGGAAAGTTTGACGGTGAGAGAGGTACGACAGTCTTCCATAATGTTTTTTTCCCGTAGAAGGCCATCGGGTCGCCCGCAAAAGACATAGCAAATGATGACCAAACCAAGCTTTGGTGAGATGCTGGGGAGATTGCGATGGGAATCGTCTCCTTGAGTGGGACGGTCTTGATTACCAAGAACTCGAAGCAAAGTCAGTACGTTCACCACAGCGATGCACTCTTTCGGGCCGTGGGTAAACCATCAACCTCGTGTATTGCAAAACGCCCAGTAAAAAAGGGCCCGCTATCATTTTGTTATTTCGTCAGCAGATAATCGATGCAACCCATCGTAAATTATCGGAACGTCGAACGCATGGGTGTGCAGCTCATCAGAACCACGATCTGAAAATCATCCATCCGGTTCACGGGCAACCGAGAGATCGCATGATCCAATAAGCGCGCCCGATGGAAAAGAGCCGGAATCCAATCTATGTGATCACTACTCAAACAGCAGAGCTCTGATGGAAGATTCTGCACCTACCAATGAAGAAGCATCTCGGCGGAGCACGACTGGGCGGCGAGGGAGCTGCACACCTAGGTCTTTCGAGAGCAGTAACATGAATCAGATCGGCCTGGATTGCATATTGTCGAGACTAGAGAATGGACGAATGCCTAAAATAATGGTTGTATTACGTTTGAGACGGTGGTTCCCCCCTTACCTGTGGACAGATGCTGAGTTCGAAGCCTCGCTAATGTGATGGGGGTCGTGCACTCGCCCGGAGACGCGCCAATCATCTGACGGCATTGCTGATGGTCAGACCTGCCAATTTTCCACAGGAAACCCTTCTTCTTGGAAGGGGCTTCGGGTTGCCGTCGAGTTGTAGCCAGAGTCCAATATTTTCGACACGTCGCCCGAGGATTTTGCTAATTAGCCAAAACTATCGCGTGGTTTTCCACGGTCTTGTGCAAGCATATATAGACAAATGGATTCTAAGTCTGGTCATGAATGTGTAACACCCGGTTCCAGAGGACTCAACAAGTCTCTGGATTACTCGCCCTCATTCCGTTTGCCACTCCCAGCCCGCGAATTCAGTATATCATTCCCCAAATCCCTCATAGAAAAGAGCTTATCCAAAGATATTTACATACCGTCCACCTCTTTCGTTTACTCCCTCCCCCCTGGACGAAATGAACCAAACGACATCCAGTAATCTATGACCTGCCCTCCACAACACATTCTCATTTCAAAAACACTCGATTGGACATGTGAGTGGGCTTAGGTTTGCCTGGTACCCAGCCATTCATTTTAGGAATTCCTCCAATCTCCGGTTCGCGCAATATGCAATCCTGGTTGGCGCCCTAAACTTGTCTATTTCATACTATCCTTCTCCGAGGACCTCGGGTTCTGTCTCTCTAGTCTGCCGGTGGTGCTTCACTGCGAGAATACTCCGGTACGCACAGAACATTCTATCATGGCTCTTTCGAGTAATGATCACATAGATTTCATTCCGGATCCTTTCTACTGAGGCGCTCGTTGAGTCATGCGACCTCTCGGCTACCTCCGTGTACATGGATGATTCTTCCATCGCAAGCCATGTTCATGGCATGGACCTGCAATTCTTGGCGTTCTGATGGCTTGGGATGGGTTGCATGGATGATCGCCTGGCAATAACAAAACGACGGTGAGCGCTTTGCCTGGGCAATCTACAACACTCGAACGTGATGTTCACTCCCGCTTCTGCTCCATGGTCTGGCTTTTTAAGACAGCCCCATTCAAGGAGACGGACTCCATCGCAGTCTCTGCAACGCTCACTTCATCACCTCACTAAACTCAGTTTGCCAACTACTCGCTATGCCTTTTGAAGGAGACCCACTAGCCTTCTACGGCAAAAATATCATCGAGGATTATCATGCCTCCCTCATGGCCAAACTCGAGCCCGAAACTCCTGAACTCGAGGAACGTGATTACTTGATGATTTCTGATGAAAAGCTTCGCTTTTTACCCGAAAAAAAGGTTGTAATCCTGGGTGCCGGTGCCGCTGGCTTGTATACAGCGTTGATACTGGACTCTCTAAATATCGAGTTTGAAATCTTAGAGGCTTCAGACCACGTTGGGGGTCGCCTTTCGACGTACAAGTTTCCGAACGGAGAGAGATATGATTACTACGTGTGTTTCTCACCGTTTGAATGTGCCCGATGTGGTTGGATACTGATCTTTTCATATTGTATTTTTCAGGATCCTGGAGCTATGCGTTACCCTCTTCCGAAAAAGGAACAGGGGCAGTACAAAAATGGGATCATGAAGCGTCTGGCCAACTTGATCGTCTATCTTGGCCTCGAGAATAGCCTCATTCCTTACTACTACAAGGCTCGCGAAGGTGAAGGCAGGAATCCAGGCTTCTACTACTTCAATGGTGTCCGCAAACCAGTTTCGGAAGACCTCAAGGAAGATTTCCGCGCTGAGGAAATTGGAGTGCATGCTGACTATATTAAAGCGGGTGCTGGTACCATCACCAAGGACGTTATTAATCCGTTTGTACGGGTGCTCGCAGATGATCTCAAACATGGTTCAAAGAGAGGCTGGCAGATGATGAAGGAGAATGACTCATACTCTGTCCGCGCATACATGGCATCCAAGTACCTCCCCAGTGCTAACCTCGAACTTCCTCCACGGCATCTTCCCAACGACGTCATTAACTGGTGTTCGCTGCTTGGTGGCAGTAGTGGGGGATACGACCGCGCGTTGACGGAGTCAGTCCTTTCGGCGTTGGCGTTCGCCAAGGTTGGTGATACAGATTTCGGCAAGGTTGAGTGGAAGTGCTTCGAGTGAGTGTCGCAGACTAATTTCGTCCATGCACTAATCATCCACCAAATGTGATTCAGTGACGGATCAAATGTCGTGCCGCAGAGGATGGCAGAAAGAATCGATGAGAGGGAGAGGGGCCGCATCCACTTTGGCAAGAGAGTCCACGCTATATCTCATGGTCACGACTTGGTCATCACTGTCCCCTCTGATTATCCAACGGGCGAGCTTCCTGAAGGAGCGACAGAAGTCGTTGAGGGCGACAGGAAAACAATCACCGTCCCGGGGGCCGGTGTCGCAGTCAGAGTCACCTCGGAGTCCAATCCGCGTGTCTACTCGCACGTAATATCTACCCTTCCCCTTCCCGTCCTTCGTACGATTGATATAGAGGATGATGCGATGAGCGTCAGGCAGAAGAACGCCCTGCGTCAGCTCCAGTACGGTCCTTCCATCAAGATTGCCATACACTTTCGGGAGCCGTGGTGGACCACAGAGCTAGGCATTGTAGGTGGGCAATCATTCACAGATCTGCCTATCCGCACCATTGTCTACCCATCTTACGGCGTCGACTCTGATACTCCATCCACGGTACTCATTGCGAGCTACTGCTGGACCACCGATGCGGATCGTCTCGGCTCTCTTGCCATGCCAGAGCAAAACAAAGCGTTGGAGACACTTGTGCTTCGCAACCTTGCAGAGGCACATGGTAATCCAATCACGTATGAGTTCCTGCTTAACCAATTCCGTGGCATGCACGTTAAGGATTGGAACCGTGACGCCAATGCAATGGGTGAGACTTAACATGGTGGTTCAATTCGATGTCTTGCTGATAGCGTTCTCAGGAGCGTTCCCATACTTTTGTCCCGGCGACTTCCAAAATCTGTACACCTCTCTCACTTACCCTGCGGCGAAAGGGCGTCTTCACTTCGCAGGTGACGCGATAAGCGTTCGTCATGCGTGAGTATTGAAATGTGATCGAACAAATGTTCCGGTGTTGACCCTATCACATAGGTGGGTTGTCGGTGCGCTGGACAGTGCCTGGAGGGCTGTATACGAATACCTTGAGGTCACAGAGCAAGATAAGGAGAGGTTCTTTTACATGTGGGGTCGCAATGCGGAGTGGACAAGTCGGCGGGGCGGGGAAACGATTGACGACGAAGAGCCTGATTTACTTCGTAAACACCTTGGGCTGGTTCATGAGTTCAGCAATGCTGGACAGCTGTAGGTTTGTGCGACATACTGATACAACACCATAAATGCTAAGGATTGGTACTGGTTGAAAGGCATGCCTTATAACGTCGGGCATATTTCTGTGTAGCAACCCCGTCAATTGTTTGCAGCGTCCCCGAGCAAGCGCCCACACGCACAGCTACCTTTAACTTTTCTTGATTACTGACTGTGACATCTTACTATCGACTCGTTCGCCGTCATCACTTCTCGGCCCTTCCTCGTCTGGGGTTTGATATCTTCTATAAAGATCCTCGAAAATGGTTTAACAACCTCGCCAGCGATGGTGCCTGTCCCTGCTCTGAGTCCACGCTTATTTTTCCAGCACCGCCGGGGATCCATGCATGCTAGAAATTCATCCACAGACACCGTTGAAGTAACAAAAGCCCGATTCCAAGCCGCGCCCTTCGCCAGCCTAAGGAATCAGTTTGTCCTCGAGCCGAAGATGGATGATCGATTCGGCCAGACGCTTCATAATCCCGTTCTTGTACTGTCCCTCTGCGTCGTTCTTCGGAAGGGGGTGACGCATAGCTCCAGCACCCCAAGACACGAGGGAACGTCAGTATCCCAGCTCATCGGTCACACTCGACTGATAATACCAACTCACATAGTAGTCGTATTTCTGTCCTCCGGGGACTTATGCGCCGAAAGGCGGCCACCAACATGGTCTGAAGACTCTAAAATTTCAAACTCAATATCCAGAGAGTCGAGTATTAAAGCTGTATGCAGGCCACCGACACCAGGACCCAAGATTCCGACCCTTCTATCAAGTAAAAGGCGTAGATTGTCTTGTCCATATCGAAGAAACCACCAGTGTCAAGTGGGGGGGGGGGGGGGTTGGCGGCGAAGGAATATCAAGGTATTTTGGCTCAGAAGGCCAGTGGGTGGCCTTCGAAATGCACAGCAAATAAGAATCAAACTGAGCTTAGCGAGATGGCGAAGAGGACCGTCTTGGATAGTCCGAACTAGGAAGAGGTCGCCGCGTTCTTCGTGATGACGCACACTCATGGAGACTACAGGACCTGCCACCGTTTCGCGCGAAGACAATCCTTCCCGAAGGACACTGGTACGTTGTCCTGCTATGCTACTCACAATCATACTGGTGAGCGTATTGTGCACACCAAACAGGCGTCTGTGAGAGGTATGCAAGTTGCCGATCTCCATTATGAACGGTGTATTTGAGGGTTCGTGGACCAGGGATCCAGAGAGGCGATTGATGTCGAGACGATAGAATCAACATGCCATGTAGTTCCGCGTCATTTTGGAACTCGGAGCAGAGACCATGAGCACAACGTTCTTCTCATGCGATGTTGCTACAAGGGTCAAGCTGATCGCCTGAACAAAGCAGGATCCAGCTTCATAGACACCATCTCTTGTATTCATGCAGTGAGAACGGATTGGGAGGTTCCGTTTGCTTGAAATGTCGAATGTTGTGGATACTCGTAAGTACCTGAAAATGTTGATGAGCTGACACTGAGCCCCACTGGCTTCCGCTGGTAGAGTAATTATGCTTCATTTCCTTTGCTTGAAAATCGGGTTTGGGGCTTGAAGGTTTCGGACTCCGAGTCATAAAGAGGGCAACTCCTCCAAAGTCGCGGAAATAACCGAGGCTTCACGTAGTGGTATTGAGGGTGATGATGGAAACTCGTCAGCGCATTGATTCAGACACACATTGTTGAGATCACGATCAATGCTGGTAGCAAGTGGGGGTTTGTGCCCAAGCGCGACAGTACTCCCAGATCAACCGCACCCCGACATGTCACGTGATGAGCGGCAGCTTTCCTAATGAGGGAGGTCATTTGAGTCGGCGAGTGATGTTTTTTTCCCTGACAAGTCCTCACCGCATTTGCTTCTGAGATGGCAACAGCGATGACCAGCGACCGCCGAGCACGATGACGGACACCCGACAAATGACGACGAGGAGTGGCCGGTTTTTGACCACACGCCATTCGACCTCTCCGAAATCGAAAGCAACAACTTACTTCAAGAATATTTGGCAAGGTACTGTCCACACGCATACCGTAACTCTTTCGGTTGCTCCCTCTGCCCTCGGGAAACATCCAGTCCTCCATGACCTTCCGTCCACAGCATCTTCTCGTTTCAAGTTGTTTAAAATACGCACCGTGTAAAATGTGCGCGGCAGTGCAAGTGTGCTTCTTATAGGACTGCCTTGTACCCAGCCATTATCTCCGGTTTCCGCAAGATGTAATCCTGGTTGACGCCCTAACCTTGTCTATTCTTACTATCCTTCCCCGGAGACCTCGGTTTCCGGCTTTGCTTTCCCGGTGGTGCTTCAGTGAGAGACTGCTTCGGTACGCATAGAACATTCTGTCATGGCTCTCCCGTTTGGGTGACGATCTTACAGAATTCGTTCCGGCTCCTTTCTACTGACGCACTCGTTGAATCGTGCAGCTTCTCGTCTGCTTGTGAGTGCATGCATGCTGCTGCAATCGCGATTCTGATAACCCAAATTCACGGCATGGACCCTGAGTTTTCAGCATTCCGATGCGGCTCGAGATGGGTTCCACCGATGATCTCCTGACAGAATAGCAAAATGACAGCGACCCCTTTTCTGGGCGAACGTGATGTTCACCCCCGATTTTACTTCGAGTCCTGGGTATTCAGTAAAGGCCGCCCCATTCAAAGGGACGATTCCCTTACAACCTCTGCAACGTCCGCCTCACTACCCGGTGGAAGCTCAGTTTGACCACTATTTGCTACTCATGAAACGGCGCGTTTTGAAGGTTGTTGGATCCTTGCGTTGATTCAAAGACAGAGAGACGACTAGATTCGGAAGCGAGTAATAAGGATTGGTTCGTCGACAAGCCATGGAATTCTGTGCCATTTTGGAACTTCGAGTGGAGCAAGGAATCATGGGTGCAACATTCTTCTCATGCGGTGTTGTTACATGCAAGGCATTCCTGATCGCCTGAGCAAGGGATGACACCAAATCTACGTCACTCGGAGTGGAGAGCTCTGATGGAACGTTCTGTCGTACCGAAGTAGTCTGTTTGGTGTGTATCTTAGGCTCACGGTCACCGGTTACGACTGTGAGTACCACGGCACGACAAGGTACCCGGTACCCTTGGGGAAGATTTGTCTTGATTCTTCACACGAAAACGGTAGCCGGTACTCTAGTTTCCGTGAGTTTTGCATCGTCATGAAGCATACGGCAGGCACCTCTTTCCGAGTTCTGGGTACTTAAAGACAGCCCCCTTGAAGGGGACGAACATCGGTGCACGTTACCCTCACATCGCTATCTCACTAACCCAGCTTGACTTATTTGCTATGTCTTTTGAAGACGACCCGTTCGCCTTCTATGGCAGAAACATTACTGAAGATTACCACGCCTTCCTTCTCTCCAAGAAGAATGAGATCCCCCCGGGCGATTACTCTAAAGTCGACGTTTCCAGTGACGAATTGCGCTTTTTACCTGATAAAAAGGTCGGAATCTTGGGTGCCGGTATCGGTGGCCTGTATACAGCGTTAATACTGGACTCTCTGGACATCGAGTTCGAGATCTTGGAGGCTTCAGACCGTGTTGGTGGCCGCCTTTCGACGTATAAATTCCCGGGAGGACAGAAGCATGACTACTACGTGAGCTTTTCGTCATTTTTGAATGCACCCGATGAGGGTGAATACTAATGATCCTCCGTGATCTTTCAGGATGTTGGAGCCATGTATTACCCCCTTCCGAAGAAAGATGAACAGGGACGGTACAAGAATGGGATCATGAAGCGCTTGGCCGATTTGATCACTTATCCGCCCCTGAACGAAGGTCCAGATCGCCTGGAGGATAGGCTCATTCCTTACTACTACAAGGCTCGCGAAGGTCCTGGTCCCGACAAGAAGGGCCCGTTCTACTATTTCAACCGTGTTAGCCAACAAATTTCAGACAAACCCAAGGGACCTTTCCGTGGTGAAGATATGGGAGTGGATGCTGCCTATATTAGAGCGGGAGCTGATGCCATCACCAACGATGTCGTTGACCCGTTTGTCAGGCTGCTCGCGGAGGATCTCAAACATGGTACAAAGAAAGGCTGGGAGCGGTTGAAGGAGCATGATTCACGTTCTGTCCGCGAATACATGGCATTCAAGTACCTCCCCAGTGTTAACAGCGGACTTCCTAAACAACATCTTCCAGAAGCCGTCATAAACTGGTGTGCGCTGCTTTGTGCGAGTGGTGAAGGGTACGGCCGTGCATTGGCGGAGTCAGTCTTTTCGTCGTTGGCGTTCGCCAAGGCTGATAGTACAGACCTTGGTGATATCGATTGGAAATGCTTCGAGTGAGTGCGACACACTAGTTTGACCATGCACTAATCCTCCGCCGAACGTGATTCAGTGGCGGATCAGAAATCCTGGTGCAAAGGATGGAACAAGTTATCCATAAGAAGAAGGACCGCATCTGCTTTAATAGCAGGGTCAAGTCTATATCTCGGAGTCAAAGCTTGACCATCACTGTCGGTTCCGATTTTCCAACGGGCAAGCTTCCTGAAGGGGCGAAGGAAACCATTGATGGTGACCAGAAAACCATCACCATTCCGAACACTGGTGTCGCAGTCGAAGTCGCCTCAGAGCCGGATCCCCACGTCTACTCGCACGTCATATCCACCCTTCCTCTTCGTGTGCTTCGCATGATAGACATGAGGGACGCAATGTTGAACTTCAACCAGAAGAATGCTCTGCGTCAACTCCGGGATGTCCCGTGCACCAAGATTGCCATACAATTTAAGGAGGCATGGTGGACCACCAAGCTAGGCATCGTTGGTGGGCAATCATTCACGGATCTGCCTATCTGCGCCATCACCTACCCATCTCACGGCGTCGACTCCGATAGCCGGTCCAGGGTACTCATTGCGAGCTACTGCTGGACCACCGATGCGTATCATCTCGGTTCCCTTGCTACACTAGAACAACGCACTGCGTTGAAGGAGCTTGTGCTTGACAACCTTGCCGAGGTGCATGGTAACGACATCACGTCCGAGTTCTTGAGGAAGCAATTCCTTGGCATGCACGTCAAGGACTGGTCTCACGATGCGCAGACAATGGGTGAGATTGGGCCACCACTCGGTTTTGATACCTTTCTGACAGCGGATTTAGGCGCATTCCCATTTTTTGGTCCTGGTGACTTCCAAAATACGTATGCCTCCCTCACGTACCCTGCGGCGGAAATGCGTCTGCACTTCGCAGGTGACGTGATAAGTCCCTACCATCCGTGAGTATCAAGAGGTAACTAAGAAATTAATTCGAGGTATTGATTCCATCATATATAGATGGGTTGTTGGTGCGCTGGACAGCGCTTGGAGGGCTGTATACGAATATCTTATCGTCACAAAGCAAGATGACAAAATAGAACGGTTCATGGACCTGTGGGGTGACAACGTGGGGTGGACAACACGATCTGACGGTCAAAAGCTTGACTTACTTCGTGAACACCTTGGGCTGATGCATGAAGCCATTCTTGCTGGAGTGATTCCACACGACGGTTGAGAATGTGATGAAGGCCGTCAGGTGACTGTTCTGTTATAAACGACCTAGCGTACTGTGTCTATACCATGTATGATATTACTGTAAAACCATGGACAATACTGGTTGAAAGGAATGTTTACCTTCAGCCTATTTCGTACGTTGGTTTGTGAGCGCATCGTGATCAAGAACAAACTACCCCACGTGATCTGCCCCAACTGTCGATTACTCAGATTCTGATGGCCAGAACAAATTCTTCACTGCAAACTCCCTACACGATTTGGATAAATAGCTCTTGGTCCGCATCGACCAGGTGTTGGTCTTAGCCCCACTTTTCAGTGCGTCTACTTGTGACCTCATGGCACCGCCGCCTCATACCGTTGGAAAATTGGACAGGCCAAGACTTTGAGGAACAGTGGTGGGATCGCTTGAAGAGCAATATCCCGAAATGTATGGAATCATCATGCCTTTCTCTTGACGTCTCTCTGTACTGGTCTGACGAAGATATCGACGCGGAGTGGTTACGTAGAAATGACCGTCGATGGTTGTGGCACGTTATCCCGGCTGGATTCGGACAAATGAATCGCCGGATAAGTTGGCTATATAGGCGATTGGAGGGCCCCTTCTTTCCTAGGATCGTTTTCATACCACGCCTCCCGAGCAGCTAGGAATCGGGCTCGTGACGAGGTGGTAGGCAACCTGAGTTTCTTGAGAATTGACTTGCGCATTTTCCTGATTACCGAGTTCCTACCATCCTCATATATGGATCTCCAACCTGTTTCTGTTGCAACGAAACTTGGAGGTGGCATTACTCCGCACCTGCTCCGCGGACAACTGGACGAGAAGTACGGAGATCAATCGATCATCGATCGCGGACAATTTCAACACCGTCATAAGATGCCGAGGCCGCGAGATCAGCGGACGAGGAGAGCCAGACACGCTGGACCGTTATGAGGACCCTCCAGCTTCGTGCCACAGTTCTATGTATAGTTTGAAGCAGGGGCTATATTTTAACTGCCCTCCCGCCTTTGCTATTATTGGTCATGGCGTCCCCCGTGGTGAACACCGTTAGTTGTGAATCAAAGGCCATGTTCAGGGTAATACGCGCAACTTTTTTGTGATGTAGGGACTAACTACACTCGTTCAAGTGCTCATCAATATGTATGGATACCGTTGCTCAACTGCAGAAATCAAGTCAGCTTGGATTCTGCACAGGAGTATCGCCGAGACTGCAGGCCGGAGGTTTTTCTTGCAATGTGTCGGGCGACGGCAGTCTTGTTACTAATACTGCACGATGATCAGCATCGTGCTGAGGCTGCAGGTAAGAAATCTCTCGCGGAACGTTGGACCTGCGGTGTTTTGTTAACAATCTGCAAGGTAAGTCGTGTTTGCCTCTATTATGTTGAGACTGTCCAAGGTTCATCTTTGAGTACTGGTTCCAAGCATTATGGGTTTGATCCTTGTTTTCTCATCGTCAGAGAGTTTACATATAGTTCCAACGACGAAACGTCGCTCTTGAAGGAACGCGATCTTCATGTCCCGTTGTGATGTTTCCAATGTCAAGCGCCGGGTACTAACGCTGTATCGTGGTGCCCACTGGTGCGTCGTATCATTTGGAAGATGGCTATCAGAGAACGCATTCGACAGAGTGATATTAGCACAGGATCGTCGAGCAAGAAGAAGGTAGCGGTGTCAGAGTGACGCGTTCCCTTAGCGGACGAGTGTCAAATTCGTAGTTATGTGACTTGCGACTGCGTCAGCGTCTATGGTATACAGCAGTGTACGCCAAGTCGTTTTTACTCCAAGAGTTCAAGCAAAAGCGGAAGACGTGATCATTCGTTCCAATGGACAGTACTCGATGCTAGGTATTACATGTCATACACGATTACAGACGCCAAACCTACGACGTGCGCTACAGCACTTGGTTACAACAAGATAGAGATTTACATACCAACCCCTCCATCGCATTCTTACTGACCAGGGTGCTGAATCTCTCCAGCGAGGATGGCTTCATGGATCAGCCCAAGGTGCTCACGAAGTAGGTTAGATTGGTCGTCCGAGAATTCTGCCGGGGGACTAGCCCACTCCACGTTGTCACCCCACAACTCGGTGAACTTCTTCATCTTCTCATCTTGCTTCGTGACGGCAAGGTACTCGTGTACGGCTCTCCAGGCACTATCGAGTGCTCCGACGACCCATCTATATTTATGATACAGTCAGTATTGGACCTTGGATCTTTACGCTTAGATGACTGAGGGTACTCACGCATGACGAGTGCTTATCGCTTCTCCTGCGAAGTGCAGACGTTTGTTCGCTGCAGGGTAGGTAAGAGACGCATACATTTCTTGGAAATCGTTGGGACCGAAGAATGCAAACGCGCCTGGGGTCTAGAGTCAGCAAAAAAACGTTCAACGGAGCCGGGTTCGACTCACCCATGGTATGCGCATCGTGGGACCAATCCTTCACGTTCATATCAACGAATTGGTCGCGCAGGAATTCGTACGTGATCGGAGACCCGTGTGCCTCTGCGAGATTGCGGAGCACAAGCCCCTTCAGCACTTCAGTCTTGTCTGGCATCGAGAGAGACCCGAGGCGCTCTGCATCGGTGGTCCAGCAGTAACTAGCAATGAGTACCGTGGACGGGGTATCGGAGTCGACGCCGTAAGATGGGTAGACGATAGTGCGAATGGGGAGGTCTGTGAACGATTGCCCACCAACGATGTTCAGTTTAGTGGTCCACCATGGCTCTTTGAAGCGTATGGCGATCTTCACGGAAGGACCGTACTCGAACTGGCGCAGAGCATTTTTCTGCTTGATGTTCAGCCCCGCGTCTGTCATGTCGATCGTACGCAGCACGGGAAGAGGGATGGTGGATATGACGTGCGAGTAGATGCGTCGCTTGGATTCTTTGTGGACTGTGACCGCGACACCAGCGTTCGGGATTACGATTGTTTTCGTACCAGCGTGGGGGTCAGTCTTCACTACGGTTGCTCTGGGCGGTAGCTTGTCCGTTGGGAAGTCGGACGGGATGATGATGATCAACTCATGGCTTTGACTAATGCCCGTAACTCTCTTGTCAAAAAGGATTCGTTCCCCCTTTTGATTCACGACCTCTGCCATCTTTGTCGTTAAAACCTGTGATCCACCGCTGAGCCGCGTCAAGTAGATGATTAGAGACGAGGAGACAAATCAAAGTACTCCACTCACTCAAAGCACTGCCATTCGACTTGACCGAAGTCTGTATCTCCAACTTTGGCGAACGCCAAGGATTCGAAAATCTCCTCCGTCAATGCGCGGTCGTACCACTTGGTACTGCTTTGGAGAAGCTCGCACCAGTTTATGACTCTGTGGTGAAGATGTTGCGGGGGAAGATCGAGGTTGATACTGGGGATGTACTTGAATGCCATGTATGCGCGGAGGGAATACGTGTCATTCGCCATCATCACACGCCAGCCTTCTTTTGTCCCCTGCTCGATATCTTCTATGAGCATCCTCGAAAACGGTGTAATGACATCGGTGTGGATGGCAGCCGATCCCGCTTTAATATACTTAGCAGTGACGCCGAGTTCTTCAGCACGGAAGGATCCAGGTTCATCAGAAATACGTTCGCGGACACCGTTGAAGTAGTAGAAACCAGGTTTCAGGTTGGGACCCTCGCGAGCCTTGAAGTAGTACGGAATAAGCTTGTCTTTGAGTCGATCAGAACCTTGATTCAACGGCGGATAGATGATCAACTCGGCCAAGCGTTTCATAATTCCGTTCTTGTACTGTCCCTTGTCATCTTTTGTCGGAAGGGGGTAACGCATGGCCCCAGCATCCTAGAAGATGAGCGAAGATGAGTATTCCACCTCATCACGCACATATGGATGAGGAAAAGCGCACATAGTAGTCATACTTCTGCCCTCCCGGGAATTTATAAGTCGACAGGCGGCCACCGACGTGGTCTGAAGCCTCCAAGATCTCATACTCGATATCCAAAGAGTCCAGCATCAACGCTGTATAAAGGCCCCCGACTCCGGCACCCAGGATTCCGACTTTTCTGTGAGGAAAAAAGCGCAGCGATTCATCAGAAATATCAAAGAAACCAGTTTTATTGGTATCGTGCTTGGGGAGCTTGGCCGTGAGGGAGGCGTGATACTCTTCGATAATCCTTTTGCCGTAGAAGGCTAGTGGGTCGCCTCCGAAAGACATAGCAAATGAAGAGTCAAACTCAGTTCAGTGGGATGGTGGAGTAGGCGTCGTAGACGAAGCACTGGGGTGCGTCTCTTCCAAAGGGACTGTCCTATATACCCAGAACTCGGAGGCAGGTCGCCGTGTTTCTCATAACAATGCACACTTACAGAGACTAGAGTGGTGAAGTCGTGCATGAAGCAAGGGAGCTTCCACCGTTTCGTATGAAGGCAATCCTTTCCAAAGGATCGGTACGCTGATGTTCCGATCGGATTTTGCAGCCTTCATATGGCTTATCAGAGACATGATCAATGATCAGAGATATATAGATGAGCAGGGAGACTCATGGAGGTAGACAGCAACCTAACTTACGTGAACGTGATGCGAATAGAAGAAACACTGATGGAATGTTATGTACATACATACGCGTGGCACAACCAGGTGACCAGAACCAGGCACTCAAGTGACCTCAGGGAACGATGAGATGAAGCGAATTCTGACAGGGCAATCCACCGGGATTGCGTGTTCCCGAGACCGGACTTCCGGCTTCAAACACGAGAACGGTTGAAACAATCCTACAAGGGGACAAGGCCGAAATGTTGCATGCATTTGCATGTTGTAGACGTCAAAATTTGGGGTACTTGGATACGCTTTCTTTGAGTTGGATGGCAGCGCATCGAGCTCCGAGGGAATGGTGCCTCCTGACGGAGTTTGAAAGGTGTCAACTGACTGGTGCTCAGACAACCACGGTATGACTATTGCAGTTTGCATCCGTGCTATGAAAAGGTTCAGCTAACCAAATACTCTAGAGCCCTGGAACGTGGTGGATATGGTTGTCGGATGGTGGACTTGTAACGTATAATAAACTGCGGGGGTCTCTGGGGGATACGAACTGCTAATCCCCACGTTCAATTGACGGTATTGCTCTTGGATCGATGTATAGATTCAGACACGGCGAAGCGAGTAGAGTGGAGGCGAGCAAGAAGGATCGATTCAAGTCAACATGTGGCCATCAAGTTCCGCATCACTTCAGAAGTCAAACGCGGTACTTACTACGACCCAACCTTCTTTTCATGCAACGTTGCTACTAAGGCCGACCTGACCGCCTGAGAAGAGTCTCCAGCTTCTCCGTCATACACGCCATCCGCAGTGATCGGGATTTGGGTATGAAAGACGCCCCACGGTTCGGTTCTTGGTCTCAACCAAGGAAATGAGAATCAGCATATTGGACGAAACGTTCGTGGTGGTACTCTTTTCGCGGGGCTCTCCTGCAGAACAAAAGCGGTAAGGATGACTACGATCTTACCTCGGAGACTTACGAGGAAAGTGTCGTGTGGGCAAGTTCCAACCGAGTAAGTCCAGTGAAAAGGGTACAGGGGTCTCACCCCGAAGCTCGTACCACTGACCTAACCAAAGCTTGCAAGGACTATGCAGACAGTGGTCTAAAGTCGAAGCCTTGAGGGTATTCCAGAGTTCCTCGACTTCATGAGGGATCACAAGAGACCGTTGCAGGGTGAGGCCGTAGGTTGAGGGAAGGAAGGAGTCCGATACCCGCGGTACTGAATATCCAGACGGCTCAGCAGATGCATTCCGGTAGAGTCGCTGGAAATATCGACCCCCCGTACATGCTCCTTTCGCGTGCTCGGTACGGAATCGTAACGAACAGATGACTGCTGTCTGCTTCTTATACGGCACGGGATTCTGGCGGCGGTCATTGCCAACTCTCTTCTCTTCAAATCTTCGGGCGGCTGATTGCTGGCCGTCATATGCTTCGTTCTCAGCGGGATCAGCTTCGTCGACGCAGCAAGGGTTCTCAATAGACAATCGATGAGGGGTATGGATGCCCGGTATTGACTTACGATTCTGACTCAGGTTAGTGGTGCAGCCTGTGATCTGATCATCATGAATGGTCCTGTACGGTGGTCAAGATGATCATTGATTGTTGTGAGATCCCTGTCCCGACGGTGTGTTGATTAATTCGAGAAGTTGATTATATGATTGATAGACGGGCATCTCTGATGGACAACACAAACCTAGTGATCTTCCATCCCGTAGAGAGTGGATCAGTAGGGTTTCGATAGTGATACCCCACATCGTATGTCGTAGCAATACACATGATGATACCAGTAGTTGAGCTCGAGCCCCTCTCATGTTACATGATTTCCAAGACCTTCGCACGTACGTTCTTCGGGCTGACGCCGGTTCCGAGTCCCGAGACGACCATCTCGTTCTCCGTAGCAACCCTTTTGTACGCCCCGTTCGGCTGTTGTACGAGAAGCAATGCATTGGACGGTTGTCCAAGGCGAGCAATCATCTGTAGTGCACGGGTATAGCTGTCCTTTTGAGGGGTGGAGACAGCGTTCGATAACATGATTTCATCCGAGCCACCGTTGTAGCCCAAATCCAAGTCAGAGTCATCATCAAATTCCGAGTCCCCTTCCCAGGTAACCCCGCAACTCAGTCCTACGATCTGACGAATCCATGGATGAGCGAAGACAATTTTCTGCCGCCTGCCCAGCTGGAGATCATCTGCGGTAGTGAAATCCACGTTTTCAAGCCCCGACACCTTGGCACTATAAAGGTTTTCATTGTGTCCGCGTATTCGTTGTACACTGAGTCCCCTGACGGGGAAGACGATGCATGGAAGTTGTAAACGTCGGGCCACAAAACGGGCAGATGGAAGTGATTTGATCTGTCGATAGATACTCAGGGCCTCTTGTTGAGTCAACTTGCCGCGCAGTTTCATGATGCAAGTTTCCAACTCTTGCCCTTCGAGTGGCAGAGGGTTGTAAGGAGTTTGGTTGTAAACGGAAACAGAGGCTGGGAGACAACTGTTGTATGATGATGACTTCCCCGACCATGCGAGCACGGTGATGTCGCCGGAGCGGTCCAAAATCTCCTCCAGGAGGTGACCGAGAGCATCAGCTCCTTCTCCGTAGTGAGGCCTGATATTTGACTCGAAGATACCGATAAGAGAATATGCCACATCCTCCTCGATCGTCGCACTGCGTGTCGAAGCGAGACGAAGTCTCTCGCGCTCACTGAAATCGTCTGCAGAAAACGTGATAATGGTTCTACGGGGGATCTTGATAGCATCTGCTAGTTCTTGTATGATCGCCGGGGACTCCTTGTGGTTAGCGCCAGTATCGTCGAGGTATGATTTCCACTCGGAGTCGTAGAAAAACATGACTTTCGGTGCGAAAAGCTCTTGTAAAGTCCATGCACGCGTCATCCATGAACTATTCGTGAGGTCCCCAACCTTGGATGGATGTACCACATCTGCAAGGAATACCAGCGTGGCTGCCGAATCCGCATACCACTTGTACATAGACGTAAGAGACCAGTTGAGGATGGCACTTGTGGTCTTGTCGATACAGCACGTGTCCGACCACGCCCAATTGTGACCGAGTCTGCGCGCCTCCTTGCAGAAACTGCGCAACTTCTCATTCAAGGGTGTGTCGGGGAGGTTCCACACGGATTTGACTAGGTTTACGTCCTGGAATGATGGCTCTTTCCCCTGCCATACATGCGAGAACATGACATATCCGAAAAAGCTTGCAACCACTCGTAGAATCTGCTCGTTGTCCAGCTCTTTGGTCATGGATGAAACAAGTTCTTTGAACGCTGGATGAGCCTTGAAGATACGCATCCGCTCAGGACCGTCGCAAAAGCAACCAGTTGCGACATCGATGACGACGTGGGGGCAGCGTCTGAGGGTCGCACAAACGACATCATCGATGGCGGCAACCGTCTCGGATGGAGAGATGTAGTTCTTGCGCAGCTCTGTGAAGCCACCGTTAGTATAAATTAGGTTCATACAGGAGGTACATACGCGTGATAGCGGGGTCATGAGATTGTTCGATTGCGCGCAGCATGAACTCGTGAGCGACAATTGCTTCGTCATATTGTTCCGTTGCATGAAGCGCCACGTGCTTGGCTTCGTATCCCCAAGGGTTAGAGGAGTCCGCCTCCACTGCCTGTACAGAACTTGCAGGTTGTTGGCTAATAGATGGATACCATACATACCTCGTTCGCGTCCTGAAGTGCATCTTCCCACCACCCTTTTACCGCCCGAGCTCTGCTTCGCTTAATAAGCAGACCCACGGGACTCGGGGGACTGAGTGACAGTGCAGCAGAGTACTTTGTTAAGGCATCGTCATGTTCTCTAAATCCGAAGGCTTTATCGCCAGCATCCTCAAGTGTCATAACACATTTTTTGGTGAAGTCTAACGACGAACATTAGTGTACACATCATTCACATTAGCAACTGCAAGACATACCTGCAATCCAGTCTGTGATTGCATTGTGCCCCTGGATCTCATCTGATGTCCTGATGATGTTGAGGAGAATCTCCACTGCTTCGACTGTGCGTTCTTCAGCATAAAGGGTTTCGCAGAGGCGTTGCTGAGCGATGATGTCCAGCCCATTGAAACTCCACCCAAATATCTTGTTCGAGGATCATATTAATAGGCAGTGACAACCAAAGACCTACAAACGAAATTGTCTCCAACCGAGGACACCCTCTTCCCTTTGGGGCTAGTTTCTTTGCATGTTCAATCGATGATATCGCACGTCCATAATTTCCCTTCTTCAGGTACATAACTCCAAGGACCTGAGGAGCACATCAGTAGTGATACTTACGTGTGGGCACCTGCAAAGCACGTGCCTGGGTGTACATGTAGGCAGCCTTATTATCGTTATCATTGTCTGCTCTTGTAGCAAAATACTCCACACGCGTTATCGCGTCCTCATACTTTCCCGATTCGAACAGAAGGATCAACTGAGTGGATCGTAGGTTGACTGTGAGAAGGATCTAGATCGCCTCACGCACCTTCAGTAGTAAGAGAAGTCTGATATCATGCGGTTCGCAATCGTGAAACGCAAGGTCAAACGTGCCTAGTGCGCCCTCTCGATCCCCCTGGCCAAGTAGAGCAACCGCCATCGCGACACGGCCAATAGGCGATGGCTGAACCCGGAGGGACTTGGGTGCATGTAGGTGAACATGCGGACATAATAGTAAGAGCAGACTCACCTCTTCAGCATCTTCTATGGCAAGCGTGAAATGTTTCAAGCGCGTCCTTATAAGAGCGCGATTTGCTAGGACGTAGTAGCTAGGACTTGATGCGCTCGTGATCTCCTCTGAGAGAAGCATTTCGGTGTTCGTAGGGTCGTCCTGTTTCCATGATTTGAGGGCCTCGCCGCTCACTTGGACGAGCGGAAGCTGAAAAGCATGCATATCGTTGCCAATAGATCAAGAGCGTTACGCCAGGTATGAGATTGGTATAATGATCGTCAACGATGCGAGCGTCGCAAGCAGATGTGAACTTACAACATGGTCGAAATACTTAGGGAGAAGGACATCCCTGAGATTGTGAAATGTGATATGCTTGCCAACTGCGCATGCAAGATACTTCCCGCTTGGTGAGAGAGTAACGGAGCGGATCTCTGCAGTGTGTTTGATTGTGCTACTGATTTGCTGGTGCGACAGGCAATCCCAAAATGAAACCGATGTGCCTGCGGAGCACGCGATGAACCTGCCGTTAGATGTTATAGACACCAGATTATGATTTCCTTGGTTCGACCATTCTGAAGAGAAAGAATTAGAAACGTTGAAACATGCGATTTTTCCTGCCCTCGCGACGAACAAGTGCTGGCTATCAGATGCCCAGGCCAACGGACTCGTAACCGGCCATTCATTGACTGAACCCTGGCGACCTGAATCGAACAAGACTTTGCCACTGTGGGTTTCGTAGACGCGGACACCGCTGTCAGTCGAGACGGTAGCGAATCGACTGTCATCTGGGGAGAACCTGACATCACAAACTTTGTGGTGTCGGGACGGAGGAAAGAGTCGGGTACCGGAAGGGAAGCTGAATATCCGCACGGTGTCGCCACCCACGGAAACCATCCTCGTACAGTCGCTCGTGACGTCGAGTGCGCACACCTCACGCTCGTGTTCCATGAGCTCGAGCACTTTTTCATGAGTGGTTGCATTCCAAACGATCGCCTTTCTTCCATGGTCTCCGGTCACGATCCATCGGCCGTCCTGGGAAACCACGACGGAAAAGACCCTGCCATTCGCTTGCATGGTTGGACCCTGCTGTTGTCCGTCTTCAATCTTCCATCGACGAACAAAACCACTAGTGTCTCCTCCTACGATGTGACTTTCATCTGCAAAGGTGACTGGCCATACATCAATCTGACGGATTGGTGGTGCAACTTAAGCACCACAGCAAACTGTCAATCGGGTTTCCTAAGCCCTCTGACCGTTAGTACGCACCCATTGTTGTCGCTGGAAACCCCGCTAGTACGGCTTGTGCTGGAGTTTGGAGGACAGACGAACGATACTTCGTAGGCTTATTCGCGGCACTCAATATATGGCCTGCACGCTCGTCGAGCTATCAATAGTGCGCACGACCTCACATCGTGTTCTTCATGGTCAGGCTATCGATGGAAAATCGGCAGTGCAACTTGATCCCCATTCCATCAACGATCTCTGGGCTTCCTTACACGCCTCCACAAGTTCCGGCATTTCCATCTGCGCAAAGTCACACACGAGGTGAGGGTTGGAGGGAACGTGTTAGAGGTGTGGTGATGTGGTACTGGCCCGGTCTTCAGTCATCCAATCCCAGAGAAATGCTCAGCGCACGTATCAATGCCCTCTCCCTTGCGTTTGGCCGCGACAGATCTTAAGTGGGCTTCTCAGTATCCACACACTTGCCGATACTCTCAAACCTCCACTTGCTCTCCGAACCCTTCCCACAAAGCCCACGTCTCACACGGTGATAAAACACACCTAGATCACGCACCCCTTAAGTTCTTCTGCAGGGTCATCAACGTGTGCGTGATGCATCACCCAATGAGATGCACGTCCTGTGTGTCGCTGCTTACTAGATGGTACAGAGAACATCTAATCTACACTTTGACCATGTGCGTGTTTGTTGCGATACGCAGGCATTTCTGGGTTTCTACATAGCTCCCCCACGGCCTTCCCGTTTGCGGAGCTCAAAGTCTCATTGTGATGTCGTTGACCGGCCCCCCCCCACAGGACCATGTAGGCGATGTGAGTATGCACACCCCTGTAGTCGCAATCGTTCCAGGACTTGTTTTGTATAGTAAACTGCGGGGGTCTCTGGGGAACTGCTAACCCCCACGTTCAGTTGATGGTATTGTTCTTAGACCCATGCATGGACTCAGACATGGAGAAGTGAATAGAGCCGGAGGCGAGCAAGAAGGAAGGCGGTACTTACTACGGATATATGGGCCCAACCCTCTTTTCACGCAACGTTGCTTCTAGGGCGGACCTGACCGCCTGAGAAGAGTCTCCGACTTCTCTATCATACACGCCGTACATAGTGGTTGCATTCACTCGGTAATCGGGAGTTGCTGTCAAGCTGGCCCTCAATTAAGCCAATGAGAATTAGCCTTGGGGACGAAAACGTTTGTGGTGGTACTCTTCTCCTGCAAAACAAAACCGGTCCGGACAACTACGATCTTACCTGAGAGAGAGTTAGGAGGAAGGTGTTGTGCGGACGAGCTCCTAATCGTGCATGTCCGGTGAAAGGATATAAGGGCCTCATCCCGAAGTTCGTACCACTGACCTAACCAAAGTTTGCAGGAATTATGGGACAGTGAACTGAAGTCGAAGCCTCGAAGGTATTGCAGAGCTCCTCGACTTCATGAGGAATGGACAAGAGACCGCTTAGCCATAGGTTACGAAGGAGCGCAGAGTCTCAGACGTTGGGGGTAATTAGAAGACACCTGTGAACGAACATTTTTCGTGGGTACCTGGGAAAGACAAGCGTTCTCGTGACAAGTCAATTGATGAGAAGGCTGTAGTAAGCTGTCGACTGGAGAACTTAGCACCCCCAGCTACCCGGTGGTGTGTGTACGAGGGAAGGCAGGAGTCGGATACGTACCGGGTTCTGAATATCCGGGTAGCTCGGCAGATGCAGTTCTGGTAGAGATGCTAGAGGTATTGACCCCCATAACGCTCCTTTCGCGTGCTCTCTCGTGCTTTGATACGGATTCATAACGAACAGGTGACTTATATGGCACGGTCAGCTGTACAAGATGTGATCACCAAGAAAAAGGTCCTCTTTCAAGGAAACAGTGCGTGTGCCAACAAAGATATAAAGGTACGGCAGTTGAGGTGATCATTGATCGTTGTGAGAGCCCTGTCCTGACGTTGTGCTGTTTATTGGATAAGTTGTAACATCAGTTCGTTGCTTCTGCGACACCAACCGCGAAACTTACTGACGACTTCTTCAGTGTCGTATCGAACACGCCTTTCTAGACGAATACTACGTCACCCTCGTTCCAACACAGGACCCATCACGTCCATGTAGTGAACCCATTCAAACACGTGAACACATCGTCACATCGTGTCCAGCATTCGAGAACCACCGTAACATGCTTCGCACTGCCTCGGGAGTCAGAAGGTCTGGTCATTCCAGATCTTCTAGAAACGGAGAAGGGAATTAAGGCTGTCATTGAATTCCTAAACGAGTGTTGCAAAAGAGTTCGCCTCCTTGAACGGGGCTGTCTTAGATAGCCAGGAAAAACGAAGGTGAACGTCACGTTCGAGTATTGTGGATCGCCCATGGCCAGACAAAGAGCTCGCTGTCGGTTTGTTATTGTCAGGAGATTATCCATACAACCCATCTCGAGCCATTGGAACGTAGAGAATTTCGGGTCCATGTCACGAATATGGCTTATCGGAATCACGATGGGAAGACCATGCATGCACTCGCACGTAGCCGAGAGGTCGCATGATTCAACGAGCGCCTCAGCAGAAAGGAGCCGGAACGAAAACAATGTGATCATTACTCGAACGAGAGAGCTCTGATAGAAGGTTCTACACATACCGGGATAGTCTCTCAGTGAAGCACCACCGGGAGATCAAAGCCAGAAACCAAGGTCCTCGGGGAAGGATAGTATGAAATAGACAAGATTAGGGCGTCAAGCAGGATTACATATTGCGGAAACCGGAGATGGGAGGAATACCTAAAATAATGGCCGGGTTCAAGGCAAACCCATAAGGAGCCCGCCCACACTGTGGTGCACACGCACAATCGAGTGTCTTTGAAATGAGAATATGTTGTGGAAGGCACCCCAAGGATTACCAGACGTCACTAATCTCGTCCAGGACAGAGGGAGTAAACCAAAGAGGTATTACGCGTGTAGACAGTATGCAAATATCCCCTTGGATAAGTTCCACATATGGTACACTGAGTCCAAGGGCGGCGGAGATACTCACCAAGGCCCATGGAACGTGTGTTGGTCAGACTTGCCGGGCGTACAGTTTGCGAGAAATCATACAGATGTTCGCGGCCTATGCAGTAGGTTCCTGTGCTCTCGACATAAGTATAACGAAACCGTAGAATATTATCAAAAGCAAACCGCGTTCCTGGGCTACTGTACTCACAGTCCTCCGAAGCTGGTGAAGGATCAAACAAGAGATTGCTGAGAGAGTGTACTGCTCATTTCCACGTGGAATGGCTTTGATTTGTCATATGGCGTGGAAAACCATGCAATACCCTAATTAGGAAATCGCCGGGCAAACGTCTAGCGCTGATTTTGAAAATGGACCCCAGCTCCCACTCCACGGCGGCCTGATGAAGCCCCTTTCGACGAAGAAGAAGAGTTCCCCCGTTGAAAGTTGGCAGATCTGACCGTCGGCGATGCCATCGGTTGGTTGGCTCGTCTCCAGGCGAGTGCAGTTGGGTGAACAACACCCATCGATATCACGTCGGCGAGGCTTCGAACTCAGCA
This sequence comes from Pisolithus albus, assembly GCA_024613165.1. Classification (NCBI taxonomy): domain Eukaryota; kingdom Fungi; phylum Basidiomycota; class Agaricomycetes; order Boletales; family Pisolithaceae; genus Pisolithus; species Pisolithus albus. The sequence goes on from JANFAB010000080.1 coordinate 207,248, forward strand.
TCTGTCCACAGGCAAGTGGGGAACCACCCTCTCAACCGTAATACAACCATTACTTTAGGTGTTCATCCATTCTCTAGTCTCCACAATATGAAATCCTGGCCGATGCTGTAACCTTGTCTGTTTCATATTACAGTTCTCCAACGACCTAGTGTGCGGCTCTCTCGTCGCCCGGTCGTGCTTCTCTAAGAAACTTCTTCATCGGTGGGTGCAGAATCTTCCATCAACGCCCTTCTGTTTGAGTAGTGATCTAGTGATCATTGGATTGCGGGCCCTTTCCATCGGGGCGCTTATTGGATCATGCGGTCTTTCGGCTGCCCGTGAGCGGATGCATGGTTTTCTGATCGTGGTTCTGATAAGCCCATGCAGGGCGCGAACACCCATGCACTCGGCATTCCGATAGTATGCGATGGGTTACACCGATTATCTTCTGATGAAATAACAGAATGACAACGTGCCCTTTTTCTGGGCTTTTCGCAATACTTGAAGGTGATATTTTAGTCACAGCTCGAAAGCGTGCATCGCAGTGGTGAACTTTCCGACACTGCTTCGAGTTCTTGGTATTTAAGACCGCCCCATTCAAGGAGACGATTTCAGGCGCAACCTCTGCAACTCTCTGCATCACCTCGCTAAAGTTCAGTTCAACCATTATTTGCGATGTCTTTCGAAGGCGACCCGCTGGCCTTTTATGGCAAAAATATTATGGAAGATTATCATGCCTCCCTCACCGCCAAGCTTCCCGGCCCGGTCGACACTGGTGATACTGCTTTCTTTGACATCTCCGATGATAAACTACGCTTTTTCCCTGATGAAAAGGTCGGAATCTTGGGTGCCGGTGTGGGTGGCCTGTATGCAGCGTTGATACTGGACTCTCTGGATGTCGAGTTTGAGATCTTAGAGGCTTCAGATCACGTCGGTGGTCGCCTTTCGACGTACAAGTTTCCGGATGGAAAGAAGTATGATTACTACGTGTGTTTTTCATCGTTTGAATGCGCCCTATGCGATTGGATACTGATATTCCTTGATCTATCAGGATGCTGGGGCTATGCGTTACCCTCTTCCGAAAAAGGATGCACAGGGACAGTACAAGAATGGGATTATGAAACGCTTAGCCGAGTTGATTGTCTCTCTTGGCCTCGAGGATAAGCTTATAACCTATTACTTCGGGGCTCGCGAAAATCCTGGTGACGAGTCGGGCTTTTACTACTTCAACGGTATCCGCAGACGGATTTCTGACACACCTGAACTCCCCGAGTCTTGCGTGACCGGTGTGGATCCTTCCTATATCAAAGCAGGGACAGGCAACATCACCCTCGACGTCGTTAAACCATTTGCGAGAATTCTCATACAAGATATCACTCGCGGGACGAGGAGGGGCTGGGAAACGATGATGGCAAATGACTCATATTCCGTCCGCGCATACATGTCATTCAAGTACATGCCTAGTGTTCACCTCGAACTTCCCCCGGAACATCTTCCCACCAAAGTCGTCAGCTGGTGCGAACATATGGAACAAAGTACCAAGTCGTTTGACCGTGCATTGACGGAGGAAGTCTTTGAATCATTGGCGTTCGACGCTGTCCACAACGAAGGCTTGGACAAGGTTGATTGGAAGTGCTTCGAGTGAGTGCAACATGCTAACTTGGCGTTTGGTCTAACTATCTCCCAAACGTGCGCCTTAGTGGGGGATCGGAGGTCTTGCCGAAGAAGATGGCTGAAGTTATCAATGGGCCGAGAAAGAACCGCATCCACTTTGGCAAAAGAGTCACTGCTATACGTCAAAGTGATTTGATCATAGAAATCCCCGCCAAATATCCAAGGCACGAGCTTCCTTTAGGAGTAAACGAAACTGAAATACCCTCCGACTCTACTGACCTCATTCCGGATGGGTCCCGGAACATTGATGACTGTTTCCCTCGGAGAAAAATCATCATTCCAGGGGCTGGTGTCGAGGTCTCAGTTGGTAACAACGATTCTCGCACCTACTCTCACGTAATATCTACTCTCCCTCTTCCCGTGCTTCGTACGATAGATATGAAGGACGCAGGAATGACCGTTCAGCAGAAGAACGCTCTGCGTAATCTCCAGTACGGTCCTTCCATCAAGATTGCCGTACACTTCGAGGAGCCATGGTGGACTACCAAACTGAACATTGTCGGCGGGCAAACATATACAGATCTACCCATCCGCACCATCGTCTACCCATCTTACGGCGTCGACTCCGATACCCCTTCCGCGGTACTCATTGCGAGTTACTGCTGGACCACCGATGCGGAGCGCCTTGGATCTCTTGCCATGCCAGAGAATCACGCTGCGCTGCAGGACCTTGTACTGCGCAATCTTGCCGAAGCGCACGGTAATGGAATCACGTACAAGTTTCTGAAGGAGCAATTCCGTGGCATGCACGTGAAGGACTGGTCGCACGATGTGCAGACAATGGGTGAGGTTGGGCACGACTCGGTCCAATACCTTTCTGATAGTGGATTTAGGCGCGTTCGCGCACTTTGGCCCTGGTGACTTCCAAGACTTGTTTACCTCCCTCACTTTCCCTGCAGCGAACAAACGTCTGCACTTCGCGGGAGAAGCGATAAGCACTCGTCACGCGTGAGTATTGCCAGGCGGCTAAGTAAGAGCTCCGGTATTGACTCTCATGTAGATGGGTTGTTGGTGCACTTGACAGTGCCTGGAGAGCTGTACTCGAATATCTTCTCGTCACGAGGCAAAAGGACAAAGAGGCTAGATTCAAGGAGCTGTGGGGCAAAAACGTAGAGTGGGCGAGTCCGCCGGCACAATTCAAAGATGATCAAGCTGCCCTAATTGACGAGCACCTCGGGTTGATTCAGAAGGCTATCCCTGCTGGACTGGTCCAATATGCTGACTATTGATAGGGGGTTGTTGAGTGACTGTTTGTTTTCGAATCAAGCACTGTAGCACATCCAGGCTGACATCTTGACCGTGTACAAAATCTAACACCGAGTACAGATGATTGCAACGAATCATTACCTTCCCTGGCAGCGACAAGATGTGATGTGGAAGAGGAAAAACAGAGTGAGCGTGCGCGAGACTGTAGTCACCATTCTTGTCGGCACACGGACCATCCAAGACATGGATGAAAGCTAGAACCCACCTGTTGGTGTTGGAAGGGGTAGCAGTAGTGGAGGATGAGGGCAGGAGCAGCGAAGGCAGTGGTACGTTGAGTGTGGCTGGAAAGAAAGAGGGGCATGAGCCTGAGAGATCTCCACACTGCATGCTTGGCAATGAGGTGTTGGACGCGGCCGCAGCGGTGAGGGAAAAGGGAGGGGTCGGCGATGGCGATGGCAGTGACTCACTGAGCTTCGTCTTGTCCCACAAATAATGTAGACAAAGTGGACTTCTAAGTAACTGGTAGATTTCCTGGTGACTATACCGCAGCGATAGGCACAGGCATTTCAGAATATGACACATGGGAACAAAAAAAGGTGGAGAGGAGTAGGGAAGATGTCAAGTCCTTTCTATGGTCTAGTCATCGGAACGACAGAGTCGGATGGAAGGCATCATTGCACAAGTCCATGCTCTGCATTAGCGACAATCTCTGGACCCCACGTCGAACACGCTTTAGGATGACACAAATCTAGCGAGCTGTCACCTACGCAGAGAGTGAGGGACAAGTACATGTAATGACGGTTCACAGGAAGTATGCCTAATTCGCATGTGGTATTAGCAATACATGATAATACAAATCAACTGACATTCAAAGATCATCATGTCCTGGATCGCGTCGTCGCTCTCGTAGTCCTCGTTTTCACACCGCCAGTTTTAGCACTACCACCCTCCTTCTCCCCCTCCTTCGCCTTCGCACCTACTGTATTACCCCGTCTTGTGCGAGTCGTCGTCGTCTTGGCAATCGCAGTGTTCCCAGATGTGTCCTGACCAGACGTACTCTCGTCATCTCTAGACGGCGTATTTTCTTTATCCACCGCCTCGGAGTTCACTTCTGGAGTAGTTTGGGCAGTAGCCGTCAAACCAACTCTCTTCCTCGTCGTGGAGGCTCCAGCCTTAGCGCGCGTCGACGGGTGAGGTGCAGCAGCGACTGTAGCAGGGGGTTTAACCATCGACGGTGTCGGCGCTCGCCTAGTACGTCCTGCCGGTCCGGAGACACCCCCTTCAGCCCCATCCAACTTCGCTTTCGTCGTTACGGCCGTCCGAGTCCTTCTCTTCACCGCGGGACCATCTTCTTTAGTAGTATGACCTATCGTATCGAGAGGGTCATTGTCGTCCTCGTCAACAGGTGATTGAGCGGTGGTCTCACTGGGCGTCGACCTGCCCGATCTCGGCCTCGAACCAGAACCAGAACGACCGCGAGCATTATCTGTTCCACCGCTTGTCGTACCACCACCACCACCTCTCCGAACGCCGCCCCTCGTTCCCCTTGCAGGAACAACGGTCGCAGGTACACTCGACGACGAACTCTGGCTAATCTTCGTCGTCCCCGTGCGAGATTTAGGTCTAACAGCGACAGGCTCGCTACGCGTCGCTTTCGTCTCTGCAACGACTTCAGGGATCGGAGTTGCCTTGGCACGACTTGGAGGTCTCTTTGGAACCGTTGGCATCTATGAAAAGGGGAAGTCAGTGAACGCGAGAGAAAATTGGTGGTACGTGGACTTGCGGTTTCTGGGTGACTTTCAACCTTTGCTTTCCTTCCCCCGGATTTGGATTCTGATGATGCGGGTGCTCGCGATGGATTTGACTAATCATGGAAAAGGGAGATAAAATAAAATAAAATGAACTCGAGCCTCCATGACAGCAGCAGTACAAAACGCACCTCGTCATTCACAGGTGTCTGCTTCCTCCCTCTTGATGGTTTTGCCTTGCCCGGTGCGGCATCCGGAAGCGCTTCGGCTGTGGCGGGAGGAACGGTTTGACCTGGGGAGTCACCAGATGATGACTCCTCGGGTTTCAAAACGACCGCCTCCTCTGTTGTCGGCGTTCCGGAATTCGCATTTAGCCTGGGTGTCCGACGCCGCGTCGTAGTGGATGGCGGTACAGCAGCATGTGCATGTTCGTCACAACCGTCATCCCGTCCGCCGTCTTTTACTCCGGCAGGCACCCCCTGATATGCTACCGGTGTGTCCGACATCTCTTTTACGCCTTCCAGCACCGGGATCTCAATACCCTTCCCTTCCTCTCTCAGGAACATTGTTCTTAACCCATCCATACTCGGTGTCTGCACACCCTCACGAGAGACGGGGACACCTTTGAATAGATGGCGCACGCTCTGCATGGCAGGCGTGGCAACTCCAAGGTCTTGTTTGGGCTGCGAGAATAAATGTTTGAGCGGGCCAAGGTGGGGGGTTTGAGGGGCGGTAGCTGAGGGAGGTCGAGTCAGAGCTGGGAGAGGAAGATCGGTTGGTGCGTCATCATCCTTTTCTGGGTTTGACGCTAGCAATTCGGCCTCAGCTGTATTTTCGGCATCATGATCGGGAGTTTCATGGGCCTCGACGGTAGCCTCGACGTCCATCAGGCCACCGTCACTTTGTACGCCACCATTTTCCTTGTCACTCTCATCATCCCCGACGTCGCTCTTCCCATCTTCCTCCTCCATATCATCCACCCTAGCGTCGGTCTCCAGGCCGTCTCCCGTATCCGCTCTCGTTCCGTCGCCAGACTCACTACTCTCCCCTCCCCGTACCAGTGCACCCTCACTGCGTCTCCTCTTCAACCCCTCCACTGTCTGCTTCATCCTATCCAGCAGGGACCGTGTATCTGCCTCTTCATCGCTTTCACTATGCCGCCGCGCCTCCTTCTCCTCGATAGATACGCCTACCTTGGACGGAGAAGCTAACCGCATTGCCATTTTCACAGGTGACAAGCTTCGACTCCTGCCTTTCCCTACCACGTCCATTTTCGCTGCATTGCCACCCGGCGCAACGGTACTAGGGGTAAACAACGCCGGCAACGGTGCCTGAGTGTGGATATTTGAACGTTGTGGTCCCATGCCCGGAACGTATCGTCCGATATAAGGATCTGGAGTCCTCAAAGCCGAACGACGCCTTTCCCTTATGGCCTGTAACATCACCGAGGTTAAACTTACTGTTTCTCTTTTAGAATGAAGCAAAACACAAAGACTAACTTGTTTTTCTTCCTCGCTGAGCTTCTTTCGCTGGTGGTAGTCAGGGTCAGGACCCCCCATTCCGGTTTGCTCCTCATGCTCGACCTTCAGTGGCGTTGCATGTGGCACGCCCGTACCAAGATCTTCCCCCATCTCCCCTTCCTCTTTTGCAGTCGGCATCGGTACAACGATATCTGTGACTTTCCACTTGGGCTCGACGCGGACTCTCTTCGGACCACTAAGCGCAGTAGGGGAAGACGATTGTGATGCAAGTACTCCACCGAACGAATGTCTTCCTGCGCCTCGGCCAACACCCGTGGTCAGACCGACACGCCGGATTTGAGGTGTCATAAACGTCCCTAGGGATTGGTGCGCGGGGGGAGCGTCGTTATAAGGTCCGTCTGTGGTCGAGTCAGATGTTTGAAGACCGTCGGCAGATGATGTCTGCTGATCGACATCCATCTCCGTCTACAATCATTCAGCGTATACCCTCCAAAAGGGTTGCAACGAAAGATGAATAGCCCACCTCTTCGTCTTCTGGGTGATCCATGCTGTCGTGATTCTTATCATCCTCAGGCGCAGCAGAGGACGAGCGGAATGGCCATCCAAAGCCTTTTACCAAGCCTAGACTCTTCTGCCATCCACTCGGTTGATCCGTTTCCTCTGCCTCCTCGTCCCTATCCTCCTCCTCCTCCTCGTCGACATCCTCAAGATCATCTACAATAACCTCTTCTACCTCTTTCTCCTCCATTTCTTCTTCCTCCTGCTCGATTTCTTGTCGCAACACTACACGTTGTGCAGACCGAATGAGAACAGCACGGTGGAGGGACGGACGGGCAGGTGTTCGATGGGGAGTTTGGTACATGTTCGGAGTGGAGGACTGAACGTTGACTGGACGACCGAATGCGCCGCGGCGGAGAGGGGTGGTGGGTGGTGCAGCGAGTCCTTGTTGTTGCTGACGTTGTCGGTGTTGCGGGCGGGGTGAGGGTGGAGGTGAAGGTTGTGGGACTTCAACTTCGACGGATTCGAGTATGACGAGGTCTTTATCTTCTTCGACAACATGGGGATGATCCCCGTCCACGAGGACAATCTCTTCCTCTTCTCCATTCCCGTCTCCACTATCATTCTCGTCGTCTTCGTCAGAGTCGGAAGAAGAGTCTGAATCTCCATGTCCATTGTGTGCTCTTCGCAGAGTTTGGTATTGCTGTTTTAGTGGGGACGATCCCCGTCTCTTCAATGGTGTCTGCAAAATTCTCAAATTCTCCACTGGATCTGCAATTTTCCCTCTGGGCGTAAACACCTTCGCACTCCTAATCATGGACATTCTCAGTTGCTTCCTTCTCGTCGTCGGTGTCATTGCTGCGTCGGTATTACGTGCTGACTCGGCCACGTTTTTGGTAGGGGAAGGCGAGGAGTAGAGTGCAGCACGCATTTCCTTGGGAGGGTACGTGAATACGAATCGTTTACCGCGTATTTCGAGGGTAGTGTTATTTAGTACGGGTATCGTCGTTGGAAGCGAGGGATTCTGAGATGGAAGAACCGGACATCCGTCGACATGTATACCTGATTGGCCTAGTACGACGACGAACGCCTTGCACCACCACACCGACGCGGTCAACCGACTGTAATACAGACCAACTTAAAGAAGAAGAAGAAACGCACCTTTTTGTCTTGAAAGATCAACTTGGCGTGGACTGGGCTGATGGTCGAGTAGTACAACCTCACGCTGCAAGTTGGATCGCGTCCGAATGTGACGGTGTCGTCGTCGATGGGGAAGGCCGCGACTGGCGTGGCTGGGTCGACGCGTTTCATCAGACGCAGCGTGCCAAACCGGCCAATCTCGCTTGGGTCCATCGTCGCTGCGTTTGCTGCTCTGCGTTCGAAGTGGAAACGCGACACCATCATCACGTGACAGACTCATCACGTGTCGCCAATTCAGGAAGGAGCGTGACGCGTGACACGATTGACCTACTACGACTACGATGGCCAGCAAACCAACGCGGTCTGCACTCGGTGCACCCTCGCAACTGACACAGGCGAGTCGAAAGGGAAAACGGGCATGGCGGAAAAACATCGACATGCAGGGTGTCGAGGATGCCATGGAAAGTTTGCGGGCAGAGGAACGCGTGGTCGGGTGCGTATACACTTTCTGAACGGGTGATCGGTGTGTGTGGACGATGTAACTTGTATGTGCAGGTCCGTATTGCAAAAACAGTCCGACGATCAGCTTTTCGTGGTCGATACTCGCGGAGACGAGCAACGTACGTTTCATCCTGATAGCAACCCGCGTGTGCATGATCGTTCGCTCACCTCTATACAGTCCGAAGATCTCTGCCCAAGTACTCTAAAGCCCAACTCACCTCCACCAAAATTATATCTTCCCGCTCCGCCGTCCCAGCCGTCACTTCCCGTACCCGAGCACCCAAAAAGTCAAAACTCACACCGGCAGAAAAATCCCGCCTTCTTCGTCTTGCACACCGACCTCGCAAGGGCCCTTTCAATGCCGTAATGGACCCGACTGAATTTGGTGCTGGAAGTGCACCTGTCGAGTTGAGTCACGCCGTTCGAGAGAGCGGCACGCGGGACCTGTGGATGCCCACGGTGGAAGAAAGCTTACCTGACGGACTGGAGAATGTAAAACCGGTCGTAGTCAAGGTTCGTCTCCCCGTCTCATCCGGCGAGTGTTCATGTTCGTATACCATACAGAAACCAGCCACCGATCATCCCCGCGACATCATCGATGCTCCAGCCGTATCTCTCCCTCCCGAAGGCGCATCCTACAACCCACCCGTGCAGGCGCACAACGACCTCGTTCTAGAGGCATATGCCGTCGAGAAACGCAAACAAGAAGAGTTACACAATTTGGCGAGTTACCGCGAAAAGATCGAGCTACCGAAGGGGAATGTGGGCAGTGCGGAGGATGTCCCAGCTGGTATGACTGTGGATGACGGAGTGGCAGATGACGAGGGCGAGGATGAAGGAGATCTAAAAGGTGATGCGGTCGTGCAGAGACGGAAGACAGTGAAGAAGACAAAACAGCAGCGGGCAAGGATGATGAAACTGAGGGCCGAGGTAAGCGTGGCGTTGATAACTCCTTTCCCCCAACAAAAACCTTAATACATGAGAACAGAAACAAGCCCTCGCCGAGAAAGCTCTTCGAAAACGTCTTCTACACGGCATCAACTCCGCCAAATCCCTCCGTTCCCAAATTGACAAAACGGCCAAAGCACAGGCCGAAGCCCGACTGGCCCGCCAGCTTGCCACGCGTCTCCGACTTAGCAAAGGACTGGCAGGACGCAAATTAGGAAAACACGTTGTCCCTGCGAGTCGAGTCGACGTACAGACTGGAGAAGAGCTGAGTGAGAACCTGAGGTCTCTCAAGGTGCGTCCGACCGCAGCATAGAGTTATTTTCTGATGGATGCATTGACGTGGTAGCCCGAGGGGAATTTATTCCGTGATCGATTCGTGAGTCTTCAGCAGCGCGGGTTGGTCGAGCCTCGCGTTCCCGTATTGTGCGTACCCCCTCATCGTTCTTGTCGAGATCACAGCCCTGATCATGCATGTCTTCCGCAGGCCTTCAAAACGAAGAGCGAAGCCAATTATGTACGAAAAACATCCTTACAAACGGTTCCAGTAGTTCTTGGTTTATATACTTGATGTACCGGTCACTTCGTCAAATAAGAAAAAGTAAGGACAAAAAGACTGGACACTGTGGGAGTCGAACCCACGACCTCACGCAGTCGAGGCGATGCGAAGCGTGCGCGCTACCAACTGTGCCAAGTGCCCATCTGCCGATCATCAGGGGAGGGGCATCTCGAAGGGTTCCAGCACGTACACCAACGATTATCGAGTTACCATCGACGACGACGACGACGATGGCCACCATGGAAGTCGACGTCGAGCAACAACAACAACACAGGCGACGACCCGTCTTCACGATTGACGACGACCACTCATTCGACCTCGACGCCTACATCGCACCCTACACCGGCCGCACCGTCATCGACAGACTCATCGCCATCATCATTCAATGTCCGTCCATCGCACCCCACGCACTCTCGCTCGCTATCCAACGCGTGTATCGCCTACGGGATCCCTCATTACTGAATGCGGTCATCAACGCGTATGAGAGCGTGCTGGGCACTCAGGAGGGTAAGGGGTTACCGCCGGTGGCGGACGTGGTCAGCGTGGATATGGAGTGGGTAGAGGACGTGACGAAGCGGAATGTCGCGGAGCGAACGAAGCTCGAGGTCGAGCTCAAGACGTATACGAACAATATGATCAAGGAGAGCATCCGGGTGAGTGTCTCCCCTGGCACTGCGTTTGTCCGCTCACACAGGGCGGCGGTAAAGATGGCCCATAGGGATCTCGGAGACTTCTTTCGATCGACGGGCGAGTTTGGGCTTGCGTTAAAGCACTATACGAAGTCTCGAGAATTCTGTTCGACGAGCCAACACGTCCTCGATATGTGTATGTCCGTACTCGAGGTAGTGTCTCGCTCATCACTCGTCCGGGCTATTCTTACTTCCCCCGTCATTTCTAGCTTGCCGTCGAACAGCGCAACTACACACACATCCCTTCGTACGTCTACAAGGCAGAAGGCGCCCTCGAATCTCTCACGATTGGCGGCGCAGTCTCCAGTGCGGCTGCCCCTTCCTCTTCCGGCGCATCTCAAGTAGCACCACAAGGCTCCACAATGGCAATGGGGACGGGATTTAGCAGCGCAGTCGGTGGAGGCGGCTTTGGTCCGTCATCATCAGGTGGCGGATCGGGTCAAGCTTCCCAGAGTAGGAAACCTACCGACCGCGACCAAATACAAACCAAGCTCGAGTTTGTACTGGCACTCTCTCATCTGGGAACGGGTGCGTATGAGAAAGCTGCGACATATTTCCTTAAACTCGGCCCTCCGGAACAGTTGGGAGACTGGATTGGAAAGGTGTGTCCCTATGGTTCCCCCCCACGTGAAGGTCAACTAACTTGACCTCTCCAATGTCGATCCTTAAATCGTGACACCACTTCGACGGCGGTAATGACAGCTCGTTGCACCGAGCGACATCGCCATCTACGGCACCCTCTGTGCGCTTTCCTCCCTCCGTCGTTCGCACGTTAAATCCGAGCTCGTGGACAACCCCACGTTCGCGATGTACATCGAACAAGAACCATATGTACGAGAGCTGGTTCAAGCTTACATGGCGAGTAATTTCAAGACGGTGTTGGACATCCTCTCGCGATATTCGGTATGCCCTCCTATAGCATCATTACTTACCTTCCTGCAGCTTGACCTACACACCCGGTATCAGATCCGACACAACACCGATATCCACCTTTCCGCACACATGCCCGAGCTCACTAAGCTCATTCGACACGTCTCACTCATGCTCTATTTTGAGCCGTTCGAGACGGTCAGACTCGAGAGGATGGCGGAGGCGTTGGGATGGAGTGTTGAAGAAGTCGAAAGGGAAGTCGTCGGGCTAATTCAGAACGGAAAAATCAATGCAAGAGTCGACAGTCGGGGAAAGGTAGGTGTCACCAGTGTCACCGCGATGTTGGTAATGGAAGAGGCCGGCGCCCATGTGCACAGATACTTGTCGCCAAGAAAACGGATCATAGAGCGGAGCTGTTTGGTCACGCAATGAAGATGGCTTCGGAGATGGAGAAAACGAATAGGAAGTTGTTGCTCAGAATGCGGTTGTACGTCTTTTCGCTTGTCATCGTCGTCTGTGACGTCTCTTCTCTAATCGGGCTTCCTAAACTGTGGACCATGAATTCGACCAACGCCAACGACATTGGGCGACCGACAGACAACAAGCCGACCTCGTGGTTAAAGATCCCAAAATGGCGCGAAGAGAACAGGAACGAGGGCTCGAGATAGCGTTGGGGGATAGCCTGGTGTAACGATGACGAAGGGGACACAACACGCAGCGAATTATGTTGACCCAGGTGTAAATTATGGGAGAGCCGGAGTGGGAATGAGACAAAATTGGCATTCCGAACCGGTCACCTCGAAACGATTGCATATGCGAAGACTTTCAACGCGCACACATCCACGCATACCGATTCATACCTGAACCGTCCTCAGGTGCCACCGCGGGATGTTACTGTATATGCGACAGCCCAAGCAAATAGATTTACCAGCTGTATCCACGCACAGGAATCGGAACAATCATCCACGAAAACGATTCACATACTTGCGTGGTCTGCAATATTGTTCCCGGATGTTTTCCGTGGGTCGGTTCTGTTATCAATCACTTTGTTTTGAGATGAGAGTACCTTATTCTGATCCCCGAGACCGTCCACACTGTCGCCGGATTGTTGTCAACCTTCTCGCAGTGAGTCCTTGCTCTAAACACCTTGCCAAGCAGTTTTCCAGTCCACCCTGCGTTTGCGCGCATGCCACATGGTCGATAGTACCAATCGCAATCGACCGATGGCTGTCTCTCCCGCACATGTCAAGAACCGTCCGGAAGTTGCGTGCTTTCCTCCCTACCCATTTGTTGTTCAGGTTAAGAGTGTAGACGACACCGTATACAAACCCGTTGGACCTCCAGCCTCTGTTCAACTCTTAAGTAGACCATGACCTGGCTCACAGGAGCCTCAGCTGCTATGTTATCGTTTCAGAACCATTCCAATCTAATGGAGGTGCATCTAGGCAAACGAATTTTGTTTTCACCCTTACGGACACTTGCTAAGGCACTGACAATTTCCGTACAGATGTTCAGCAAAACTGCATCCTGTTCCCAGGGCATGTAGAGGCTTACACAAATGGACTGTATACTCACCACGCACGGTGAGAACACCCGACGTGGGTCATGCGGTCACTCATCGGGTGAGGGTGAGCGTACGCTTACAAGGATCTGTGGATGATAACTTACGTACCTGGCATGATGACACACCATCGCTGGGTACGGTATCTTCGCACGAACTGATGTCCTGTGACAATATTAGTTTACATGGCAGACCGCTGGTGTTAGTGCCTCTACGTGGAAGAAGGATCCGTTTGAACTCGAAAATAATTGGCGGGGATATCATCGAGGGCCATCCGAACTTATCGCCAATCCCACCAGGGACACATGCATCACAAGTTGATACGCAGCCCAAGTAAGTACTACTTACACGTGTACACAACAATCGTCAAAAAGGATGAACAGCGCGCGCTCATGCTGTACTCTCCACATCTGTACCAAAAAATTCCTTTACCAGTGCTTCCTTTCGTAACCTCAGCAATACTTCTTCCATCTCTGCTCTCGTAGGTAGCGCCGGCGGCATCAGCGCTTCGGGGGTCAAGAACGGGATATACGAGGCAGCAAGCTGAGCGTGTAGTGCCATGCGTGCTCTACTCGCGTCCTCGACAGGATCAGACATGGAAGTGGGAACGGCGGCCGTGGAAACCGTCGAAGGATCGATTTTAGATCTCTTGGTTTGCGTTCCCTTCGTCTCTCTTGTATCTTGGTCATCAGCGACTCCCTCCAAGTCTGTACCTGAGCCATCAGATGCTTTCCGTTTTGTTTGAGAGAACGAGGGGTCTGAATTTGGTGGTGAACGTGTTGACGGCTCGTTTTGCATCGATGAACTAGAAGAAGAAGACCCTGTGGATGCAGACGCACTACGGGGCATTTCTGGTATTGGCTCGTTGAGGGGGAGACCCAAAGCATCCCGTACACGTTCATACCCTTCTTGCCATTCTGTAGACCGTCATCAGCAAGACTTGAAGGGAGGTGTTGGTGATGACTCACCCATCTCCTCAACCTTCTGCTCATACGCCAATACCCCATCTACACCTTGAGTCTCATCCAAGTCGCCATAGTACGCGGGACCCTGGTTCATGAATTTTTTATAATAATTTAGCGCGACATTTTCTTCTTCCTCTTCCTTTTTCTTGCTTTGGAAAAGTTCGCGAACGCCAGGGAGGTCTTTGGCACGACCAAAGTATCTATTCGCGTGCATAGCGTCAGTATACCAGCAGTTAATTAGGGTGGGAGAGGGGCAACTACGCACTTGTAACCCTTTGTTCCCGGTACCTCCTTCCCATCGTCGTCCAGCATTGCAACGTTCCTTCTATAGTTGGCACCTCCAAGGGAGATTATTTGGTTTTCCCAATGTCTCTTCTCTCGAAGTAGCTTGTTAATTTCATCGTTCAGATCTCGTACTTCGTAATCCGTCAACCCGGCTATATCATCGCGGTCAGTCAGTCATCACCTGCATGCCCAAAAGACCGAGGCCGACACAAACGTACAATCTTGAATCTTGGACACCTTCCGGCTTATCTCTCGAAGAATTTCTCCTCGCCATCGTTCGCACTCACGCAAGCTCTTGCATGCGCTCGCCATTTTTGGGCGGCGGTCTGCTCTCGTACCCAGACCGAGTTCGGCGGCTTGCGCCTCACGAAATCGGTAGAGCATTGACTGTGCTTTTTCTTCATTTCGCGCCTACAGAAGATGTGAGTTGCGTCGGTTCTGAAAGTTCCGAAGTACTCACCATGACTTATAAGCGTCGCAGTGTGTTGTTGGAAGATAGGATAGGATAGCTGACTAAGCAGTATGCTACGAGAAATGTCTTGCTTACATAATCAACGGCTGCGTCATCTCGTGAACCGTTGAGTCTGTTTCAACAAGCCAACATGTCCTCGATATGCGTATGTCCTTACTGGAGGTAGTATTTTGTGATGGAGTGTTGAAGCTAACGATGTTCGGATGCTGACAGACAACAAGCCGACCTCGTGGTGAAAGGTCACCGTAAAGTGACGCGAACAGAATAGGATCGAGGTAGCGTTGGGAGATAGCCTGGTGTGAGGAGGGGGGAAGTGTGGCGACCGACGATCCGGGAGGGAACCACGTGCGATTTATCGAAGGTCCCAAACTGAGAACTTCACCCAGGATGCGTGTGTGATTGGCGAGTTGACACCGAATGCATTCGCATAAGTACTTTCTCTCTGCGAGACGCTTTTATTGGCACACCCAGCCTTTTTCACGGTGGGAGATTGGTTTCTCTAAACCAAACGCACGATCGGCCACATTGGCGTTGCCCCTTTTCTTCCCTCGCTGACGCGCCTAACGACAACTGCCCCGTCCCAGTGGACGGATCCTACTACATAGGTCCTAACACTGCGTCCCTCGCATCGCTGCCGAGCGTGCTTTCACCCGGTCGTCACTGAAGAGGCGGGCGATCCAAAAGGTGACATCATCATCCCAGATGACGAAGTGCGTGGAAATGAAACGCCCAACGGTACTTTGTCGTGAGGAGCAGCCCCTCTACGATGCGAACCCATGTCCACCAATCCAGGTGCGTTCTCGTTTATCAGCAGGGGCAGGATTGCCTCTGCCGTACGTAAAAGAGGCGAGTTCACTAGTCACTCATGGACGAGGAACTGGACAGATATTGGCCAGTCGGTCGAGTCGTACTGGTTTCGCGCCAAGTCGTTCGAGCAGTGTTTAGAAACGCAGGAGTCAACAACTTCTGAGGAAGTTGAGCAAGAAACCAGCATTGATACAAACGAGGATACGATTGACTCGGAGGACAAGGACACGAGCACGAGCGACTCGACGCAAGTGTATATTCTCCCACCGTACCCCAGCCCCGTCCTCCTCGAACACTGTAACCTGTTCATCGATTGCGAATCCCTCTCGGGAGACGACCACGAGCAGTGTGCCTCCATCCCCTCCAATTTAACCACGCTGGATGGCTACACTAGTCGATCGCCCAGCGGAACATCCTTGGACCGCGTTTATACAACAACACAAGTAAGTAGATCACAGGTCACACATTCGTACTGGAATCATACTCCGTTCCACAAATACCTATGGGAACGAATCATCTGATTGTAAGCGTGGCATAAGGAGCAGATCTCCAATTCATTTGCGCCCGGACAGTTTCTGCAGGTCAATCCTACCGTCCGCCATTCTCCTCTGAACCAACGGCACCTTCTTCTCGCCCCCGAGACCCTCCACAATCTCCCAAGCCGACGTTAGAGTGGTTCACAAACTCCTCATGATAACGGGCTCCTACTTTGAGGACCTTGTGGCCAAAACGCGCGTTTTCCACTTAGTCCCTCTCATTTGTGTGCGATCTCCTGAGTCGACCTCGTCACACCTCGTATATACACCAGTCGCAATCTATCAAAGGTGAATTCCTCCCCGTACATGTTAAGAACAGCCATGATCAAGTCGCATTCTTCATCATCCGTCCATCTCTTAGTACTCAAATGAAAGGTGTAGTTCACTTACAAGCTCGACGGTCCTCCGGTACCTGAGCTAGGTGAAAATGGCGCTGGACGAGAACGACTAGAACAAGTCAGCTCACAACAAACCTAAATTCTCTGATATCGTTTCGTGATAGGTCCCATCTAATGTAGGTGTATGTGTCTATGAATACGAAACGTCTTCCTTTAAATACACTCGTAAAAGCACCGGCGGTCACTAGTAGCCTCTGTGCGCCCAATTCCGATGGCATCCTAGTAAGTATATCAATGAATTAATATCTTGCGTGAGCGATGATCCAATGCGAATTAGGTCGCTATCACCCTATGTCACTCTTTCCAGACCCCGCGGCACTCAGGACACTGTTCGCAGGGAGGTGTAAGCGCTTATACGAAGGATCTGCTGATCATGGTACGTACACGATGACGTTATCGTCCTTCTTGATATCCTCGAGCAACATCTGCAGTGGCCTGGCCAAGTTAACCGCCCGCGGCGAACCAAGATACCTGGAGAGGATACCATTGAGCTGCCGAAGGGTGATGGTTACGGGGTGCTTCCTCCCTCCGCTTTGAAGGTTGTGACATGCCAGTATTACAGAGAAGAACTCTGAATCCCCGGAACGGCGTTCATGTTTCAGGGGTAGCCATATTTGAATGCCATCCAGATGGGTGGTAGTAGATGTTCGCAATAATCGTTCCTCCGCAAGAAAAGCCAACTTTCGTAATTGCCTTTTGGAAAAGTGTCTTCCGAGGATACGCAACATGTCGTTGGGTTTGATCTGAACTACGCTCGAGTAGTCGCGGAAGTGGAAGGGGTCTGGGTCATTTGCGAGGAATCCGCTGGCAGACCCAGTCTCCTTTGTCCGACTCTCGGCGAATGTACTTTGGTCATCGGTCGTCCGTATGGCTTCCTGTTGCAGGCGGAGGAACGTGTTCTTCCCCTCTCCATACAAGATGGACATATTCATGCCCAACAGCCCCAGTAGCGAATATGCTCTGTCCTCTTCTCTCGTCGTCGTCCGGTCAGCAGCCCACGACATTATTTGTGCCGCGCTGGTAGATGACCGACTGAAACCCTCCCGTAATACATTAACCGGTATCCGCGTGATGTTGCTCAGTTCATGCGCAGAACTCCTCTTGCTGGCGATGTACTCCCAGTTCTGATTAAAAAAGCGAACGTCTGCTGGGGCTATGAGTTCCTGAAGTGTCCATCCGCTGGAAAACCACTTTGGCCACCCATTAGACTTGTAGTATTTATAGTTGTCGGGTTTGGCGGGAAGAGCGTCGGTATCCACGTCATGCAGAAATGCATAGCAGCGATCGGAATTCGCATACCACACATACATGGAATTGATTGCGTCTGAGATTTCAACGCTACTTCGTTTGTCGATGCAGCACGTATCCACCCAGAGCCAAAGCAGATCGTCACGGCGAGCCCGTAGGCAGCTTTCGCGAATTTTGTGGTATCCACCGCGCTCTCGGATCTTACCTCTGGCAACGAAATCCATGTTGGTGAGACTGTCCATTTCCGTATAGTGCACCTCGTCTTCCGGGTCACCCCAACAATGAGATAGAATGGCGTATGCTACGTTTTCAAGTTCGGGGCCGTTGAGTTCCACGAGAAGCTGTGCATCTGGTCTGGTATTCCCTGCGTCGAGGTCGAGAAAAGCCACCACGTCGATCAGACGCATAGTGTATCGACCTATCGATATGTCAGTAGTGAGTCTCCCAAAGGACACTTCTGGTCGGCGTACCGAGGAAGAAACAAAATGGTGGACGTTGAGGCTGAACAATGTAGGGAGAAGGGTGTTTGACCAATGAGGCAAGGAATGGAAAAAATAAAAAGAGCCCGACACGAGGAGGACACGCACAGCAACGAGGAACACGTGCTACATGACTTGGTTATATACGTGGAACGCCACGAGCTCACTGCAGTACTGTTTAGTACCATAGTTAGTCCTCGACATGATGGAAGAGTAGTTGCCCGCTTACTAATGATGGATTACCCCGCATGCCGTCGTCTTCCCTTTTCTAGCCAAGCTTCCACTCCAGATGTCCCCCCAATTCTCAGAGGACGACATCGAAGAAGAACAGGCGCACTTCCAAAATGTGGTCTCGACGTTCCAACAGTATGCGAGATACTCCGTAAATAAAATCGTACTCGTGTTTCTGTCGCAGCTGACGAGATGGCCAGTTGAATGCAAACAACAGACGACGAAAGGACATACACACCATCCCACTCGCTGATCGCGAACTGCTGACGAGATTGGGGTATGGTCAGAAACTGAAGGACGTGGACAAGGCGATACTCGCCAACGCTGCCTTTCTGAACAAGATCGTAGAGAGCCCGGAGATATTTGGACACGCGATCGACGCGGATACGAGTGAAGCTGGAAATGACACGTCAAGTCATCCATGTGCGTTCGTCAATTGGTTCCCGTCCATGTCGTCATTGACACGATGACCCTTGTCTCAGCGGGGGGAACCACACACGAGCAAGCTCACACTCACCCTCATGCGCATTCCCACGATCGACCTACACGGCCATCAGACCCGCGAAAAGGACGTTACAGACCAACAGAGCATGACATGGACAAGCTTCGGAGCACAATCAAGCTTTTCGTGCGCGATTGGAGCAGAGACGTATGAACGGGTTCTGGGTCACCCACGATCTGCCTCACCATTTCATTCTAGGGCAAAACTGAACGAGATCAGTGTTACGAACCCATGAAGAAAGCTTTAGAAGAACACTTTGAGGGAAAGGATAGGCATGACTACTTTTAATGTGTGTATCCGATATCTGACACTGGTCGATCGACAAGGAGTACCCTCCGCGTTCTCGTTCCGGGCGCTGGTCTGGGTCGACTCGCCTACGACGTCGCGAGACTCGGTTCGTACGTCTCCGCTACCAGCCTATGGTATCTTTCACGTGTCTACAGGTTTTGCGTGTCAAGGAAACGAATTCTCTCATTATATGTTACTCGCTTCCTACCTCATTCTCAATAGGTGCCATTGAATCCGTCTAGCTACTGTCTCTGAGTCACACGTACATCATGACAGGACACAGTCAATCGACGAACACACTATATACCCTTACATTCACTCCTTCTCCAACGTGCCGTCCCGTGAAACTCTGCTCAAAGCTGTCACCATTCCAGACGTCCTGCCCTCTGACCTCCCTCCAAATTCCAATTTTTCTCTCGTTGCCGGTGCGTTTATACGCCCTTCTGGACATCTCCACGCTACCTTACCCACGACTCATAGGCGA
The DNA here is from genome assembly GCA_024613165.1 of Pisolithus albus. Taxonomy (NCBI): domain Eukaryota; kingdom Fungi; phylum Basidiomycota; class Agaricomycetes; order Boletales; family Pisolithaceae; genus Pisolithus; species Pisolithus albus. The sequence continues at coordinate 226,794 of JANFAB010000080.1, forward strand.
CTTCGAGGAAATATACGGCGCAGAATACACAGACGAGAACGAGCCACAAGCGGGGAAATGGGATGCTATCCTAACCTGCTTTTTCATCGATACGGTTCGTCCGCACTTTCCTTCCTTCCATGTCCGACATCCATGCCGATCACAAGTTTCTAGGCCAAAAACATCGTCAATTACCTGCGCGTCCTCCACCGCATCCTCGCACCTGGCGGAGTCTGGATCAACCTGGGTATGTCCTATTCGTCCAGAATCGCACCCCGTCAACACCCCCCTCCGTTTCGTGTGCAAGGCTGAGGGCGAGCAAACGCTGGCCGATATACGTACAGGACCTCTCCTATGGCACTTTGAAAATAATGAACACGAGTATCCTTCGATCGAGCTGGACCTAGCTGAGGTCAAAGAACTCGCTCGTACGATCGGGTTCAAGTTGTACGTACGTCAATCTTTCTTTTTTTCTTTTCTAGGCTGTTTTTATTATTTATTCACGCCTCGCGTTCACTCTTCCGCTTCAGGATGAACGCACGATCGACACGTCCTATTCAAGTAACGACCAGTCGATGCTCGGATACGTTTATCACGCCGCATTTTGGAAGGCGGTTAAAGTGTCGCCGGCAGAGTAGTACATATCTACGAGGCCGCCACCCTCTCCCCTCCCCCGGGCCCCGGGACCTTGGCTAGTGGTGTAAATACCCGGTACTGTAAAGGGAAGCGGTTTTGATGCAACACGTATGTCGCGTGATGCTATGTCGAAACTAACATGTGCGTCTACCATAGTGGAAGTGTGCGTATTTTCTGGCGTGACCGCTAGCCGTTTGGAAGGGAACCATATGCAGTTAATGGTATCATAGACCACCGTACACATTATGTAATGTCGTGTCTGTCTCCGTGTCTTACATTTGATCATTTTCCACACTACCGACACGACCAAAGACATCACCCACTCGGCTTCGGCTTCTCCTTTCCCAAAATCTCTCTCTTCACCCTCTTCAACCTCTCACTCTCCTTGATCCCATACCCTGCCTTAAACACGCTCTGCACCTCTTCCAAACTTAAGCCCGACACGTCCGGGAAACAACATACGCAGAACAACCAGCCCAGAAAACACAACCCCGCATAGAATCCGAAAGCACCGGAGGGTGTGATCGCGGATATTAGGGAGAGGTAGGTCGATCCGATAAGGAGGTTCGCTGCCCAGTTTGTTGCTGTGGAGAGCGAGGTGCCGATACCGCGGACTATTGTGTACAAGCTTGGACCTGCGGGCGTGAGACATTACAGTTATTACGGTAGGGAGGTGTGGGGAGTATGATGGAGGAGTAAGTTACGGTACACTATATTCGCTGTATCTCTGGTAGTATTGGAGGTTGCAAACACGGGAAAGAGCTGTATATAACTGGCCGTGGGCGAAGCAGTCCGTGCGCAGATCCAAGGCAGTGCGTGTGAGTGTTAGGCCCTGACAGCCGTTGAAGGTCGTTGCATACGCGCTCGAGAAGAGATTGAGGGTGTGAGACTGTTGGGCATCGACACCTACAGAGGAGGTGATGGCAGTCTTTGCGGTGACATAGTAAATGCCATCACAAACGGGGGGAACACTTCCACCGAAGGTGAAGAAAGACACGGAGAGATCACCATCTGGCACTGGAACATAGCCATCATACTTCCAAAAGTTTCTCCTCTCCAACTGCGAGGTGGTTCCATTGGTAAGACCAATAATGCCAACGTACATACTGCAACTGGCCATGGTGAATGATAGTGAGCATGAACGACAGAGAGAGGGAAGTGGAGAGAAAGAGGGAACGGAACGGTGAAATGGAGAAGGTGAGGGTGGGGAAGGTGATGACGAAAAAATGACGCAAGAAAGGACACAGCATGACGGGGTGGAAAGTTTCGTGCTTATAGTATTGTAGATGTGTGGGTAGATTGATCGGTGCGTAGTACATACATGTTGCGTCCCAGAAGTTGCGTATAGTACAGGAAGGGCATGAGCACATGCGTATGTCCGAGCAAGGCGATGACTTACCATCGAGGGAGAATAGTTCTCCTTGTTGCCAAGGCACGTTCCCGAGACCGGTCGCATACGACGCGACGAAGATGATCATCGAGAGCAATACGATACTTGCCCATCCCTGGGGATAATGTGCACCCGTAACAAGGTTACCGCCGGTGTGTATCGTCATGTCTGTAGGGGGGTAAATAGGTAGGTGCATAAGCCATTACTGAGCGAGGAGACGGATATATCATGGCGACACACGCACAATGAAATGCAATGCTAGCCAAGGCAAGTCCAAACACCATACCCGGCGCAGAGAAAACCATGATGCGTCTCCGCCCAACGACGTCGATATACCTACCATTTACCGAGAAATGAGACGTCAGTATTTGGCGACCACAAGGGAAGAATAAAAAATCGGAGCTCGGAAAGACATACTTGAGAGCAAACAGGGTAAACAGGAAATTGGTCCCGGATATGATAAGTCCGACAGCGGTTGGCTGATTAAATCCGATCTCTTGGAAGAGAGATGCGGAGTAATACATGAGAGTATTGAATCCACATAATTGTTGAAAGGCTTGCATGCCACAAGCAATTACTGTCCGTAACTTCCACGTGAGCAACTTCAAAACGCCGAGTACAAGCCGGCACCTACCGAGAGCACGTCGGTTTATGGGGTTCGAGAACAAGGAACCAAACCGCTGCCAGAAGGTCGTCGAGTTGGTTATTTCGATGCTTTGCTTCACGGTTGCATGGAGGACTTTGAGCTGCGTAATTAATTGTACTTTGCATCAATGCTTTCCATCTGGCGGGAAGGCGGGAGGAAATCGACCGACGTACCTTGAGATCGACTTGTTCCGAAGATGCGAGTACATAAACACGAGACAGCGCCTTTCTAGCAGCCTCCATGTTTCCGCGCCTCACAAGCACACGCGCTGAACAGAATACAAATTACCGCCGCATATGAATATGTGAATACTCATCGCTTTACACAGTGAGTGACGTGAAGAGAAGACGCACGCGACTCTGGCAGGTGCACCAGCAACGCAAGCTGTAACGCAGCAGGGACGGATCCAAGCCCAACCATCCACCGCCATCCAGCACTCACATTCGCAAAGCCAGCATCGATACCGTACGCGATGACCTGCCCGAGCGTGATCATGACCACATTCAAGACGACCATGCTCCCACGCAACCGGGTAGGTGATATTTCTTGTATGTAGAGCGGAGCGACGCATGATGCAAGGCCTACACCGATACCGATCAGGAATCTGCAACCAATCTGGTGGTGCGGTGAACACGGGACCAAGAAGGGAGCGCAAGCGAAGGGGGAGAAAGTTGAGGCGTACCATGCTCCATACGGTATGACTGACAGCTTGGCCCATGGCACCCCCCATGAAAATAAGATCTGCGATCCCGAGAACGGGACGTCGACCTGTCCAATCCGATACGGCTCCCGCAGTCAAACCCCCTAGAAGAGCACCGAGCGTGGTGGCGGAGGTAATGAATTCCTAGAGGATGGTGCTGGTGAAAGGAAGGGATAGAAAAAGAACGCGTGACAATTAACCTTTTGCCCGTTGGAGAGCTCGGACGGGCCCAAATCCCCATTGATAGTTACAAGTGCACCTGAAATGACACCCGTATCATATCCTTGCAGAAAGCTCGGCGTCAACACCTGCGGACCACCCTCAAGTGACAAGAGTGCTGCACTTACCGAATAGCAACCCGGATATCGCGCAGCAACATACCAAGAGCCACACGAACCACGTCGTGCGCTCTTCGCCCTCCACGACGGCGGCAAATTCAGATATCTCGCCTGCGGCGGTACACCGCGTGACGTCGTCAATTTCGACATTTGATTTGGCCTCTTCGACCCCAGCTGGCACAACTTTCTCTACATTGCTGGGTGGTAGCCTTGCCATTCCGTCTTTTCGTCGCCGTGCAGACCCACAAAGAACTTCTCACAGCTCCATCGCTATGTGGAACAACCTACGGAACTCGGGAAGTGCCGTCGGAGCGGCGTCAGCTTCGTTAAGCTAACCAATCTCGCCCGGTGACCTTCCTTGTCCTGCTGATGCGGCATAAATCCCGAGTTCGAAAAAATACACATCAAACATACACAAACACACCCCTGCCCAGGGTATGCACATTGGATTGCCATATCAGGATGCCTGCCTAGTGTGTAGTAGTAGCAACCTTCAGCAGGATAAAAACGAATGCAATCATAGCATAAGACTTCAACATATAACCAGTAGGACCCAGCGATACAAGTAACCCCCCTCTCTTGAGCAGCTGCGCTCACGGAAGGCTCACGGACATGACTGTCATATCCGCGCATCCTAAGGATAATGATACATACAGCCCCTGTATGTATTCGTGGGCGAGCCTGCGAATTATGTGGTATTTCTGTTGGAAAGCAAAGCGACGACATGGAACCCAAGCACAAAAAAATGACAAAACTCCTACAACCTCATCATACCCAAGGAGGAAGGGTAGCGATACTAAAGTGCAAAGCTCCACGCATCTCGGTCGTCTGCCCAGAGCCTGGCGTACTCTAGGCAAAGTCGATATACGTACGCTGTGCAAATACTTGCATCGGTTTACTCATTCAAGAACGAATGAAAACTAACCTTCCATATCAACAGTGCGTCCGATGGTCTTTTTCCATTGTTTTCCTGCTCTCGCTATCTTCTTCAATTGCTTGTCTCCATTGGCATGTACGTTTTTGACCTCGGGCAAGTGCGACATATTGGCGATTCTAAGGGTGGCCTTCGAAGGTCCGGAAAAGTAAGCGTGTATATTGTATATCTCTGAATAGGAGGATGACAAGGGTATGAAGTGTAGCCTGATCACGGAAGACAGCTCAGTCATGATGTTCCAGAGGAACAAATGGGACTCACCACGGTTGTACCCAGTCGGTGAAGTATTCCTTGTACACGGTTGCCTTGATGACAGCGCTGTCCGACGCCATGAACGCCATGAATCGACCTGAATAAGACATGCCATCCAGATCAACGAGGTATTTATATGACCAATGCTCGCCGAGCGGAACGGGCTGCGAGAAGCGGTGCTCTCGGCGTAGGGCTTCCTCGCCACCCGGGTAGCTGCCAACCGCCGACACGAAAGCGACATCCATAATTTCGCGATTGAGTTCCTTCGCGGGGACGGTTGTGGATATGTACATGCCAGGATCCGCAGGGGATTCATGAATGATAGTATAGTTCGCCCTCGCGCTCCCATGAGCCATACGAAGGAATCTGGGTGGCAAGGTGAACACGATGGGAACGTAACTCCACACCTGCCTACCTATGCCGTTGGTAGTAAGGGGAAAACCCAGGAGGTGTGCTTCCTCCACCGGTGGTGGCACCTCGCCAAAAAATGACCTCGCTCTTATCGTCCCAGGGAACCTCCAAGTCGTCGATTTCCTTGGGATCTTCGTTGGTGGGATCCCAGCCATAGGTATAGCGAGAATTCTGACCGTGATAATAATGGCTCGGGATCCTGATATCTGCAAAACCTTTGGCTTTCGCAGGCGAAAACACAGGATACAGTTTTGTCACGGTACGCCAGTCAGAAAAGAAGTGACCTTGAGTAAAATGAGCCCAAGGGTACTGGCAATAGTCGAGGTCCGCATCGACCGACGACACAAAACTAAAAACCTCGTCAACAGTGTTCGAAGGACCAAGTAAACTCCTCGGTTTTTCCGCATTGGGGTTTCGGTAAGAACTAAAGAGTCGACGTGCTTGGGTATTTGGAGAACAGGTACGACGGAACGCATGCCAGACACTCCCTGTCCCTTGCCAATCGGGGGTAAATTTTTCCACTGCAAGTACAGCGGAAGAGTCAGACGCACGTCACCAAGGTCGAGAAATACGCACCAGAGAATGCCTCACTGGAGAGATTAGAGTAGGTCTGGTGTTCCCAAGGTACAAGGACTCTACCCTCCGCCTTCGCGTTGATCGGGAGGTCCATATTCGGGAGCTACACCAGGGTTTGTTATCTGCAGAGTGATGCTAGTTCAAAAACACGTACCCTATGCTGGAACTTTTCCAGAAGCCGACGGAAACCAAGAGCCCGGTGTCCTTTCTCAGTGTCCTTGAACTTTTTCTGTACTTTGAGATCAATAGCCAGACCATCCTCTATGCGAACCAAGTCGATCGAAGGCAGCTGCCCGGCCTACACGTAAATCTACGTGAGCACCACTGCCAAGTTGCGCCACGGGTCTCCCTTACTTCGTAGGCTCTCTGTCTTAACTCTGCACCAGTGAATGACCAAAATGGAGCGAGGTCTTCGATAATCGCATCGAATTCGTCTACTAGCTTCACGTCATTTTCGACAGCAAACTTCCACCAATCATCGAATCCAAGAGGCGGGTTTCGACCGTACCGACGCTTGTATTCTGCAACGGCCTCCGGGAGAGACTTGCTTTGCTTGGCGAGTAATGCCTTGAATTTCTTTTCGGCGTCGACCATGAGCTTTGGGATAGGGTGCTCGTCCAGCACGCCAGGGTCTCCGTGAAAAGTGAAAGGGAGCCATTTGGATGACGCTCTGAACCAACTCGATCTGGTTGCCGAGGATCCAACGGCCTCGTGATTGCGTTTCGATGAAAAGAGCCCGGCGAGCATGAAGAACACAAAGACCCATACTATGTATAGCCAACCCCGTATCCTACCGTCCCGTGCGCCGCGTGGGTCGAGAGAACCCATACTTGCGCGTGCGAACCACTATCCACCTGTAGGACAGCGAGGAAAGCAAGTAGAAATGACCTGACCGAGAATTCGATGAGTGAACCGGTGACGTTCGTGACCTGACCACAAACGCAGAAAAGGAGCGCCTTCCCAGGAGATTCATTTATTTATTTATTTACAGCACCTTGCAAGGGGCAATTGTTCCTGAAAAGGAAAGTCTTTCTGTGACGCCACCGTTTCCACGGAGGTTAGTAGTAAAATAATAATAATTCTTTATTTTCTTGCAGTTTTCTCACGTGACCCGACACGATGCTTTTGTCCGGAAAAGGAAAATTAACCGTCGTGCGCCTCTCCCTTGTTCTGCCGCCGCTCTCCCTGCCGCAGTGTCAAGCCATGAACACGTCCGATTCTGCGTCTCGCCAGCCCCTCCACCCGACGACTACACCAGCACGCAGGCCTCTCAGCATTGCAGAGCTGGCAGATCGAGCGCTGAACAATCTGTGGGATCCGTCAAGAGGACTAAAACAGTGGTTGAGAGCTGCCGACGGTTTTCGGAAAGCAGGTCGGAGCTACGCTGAGGCGGGGGATCTCGAAGCTGCTTTTGTTGAGTTTGCTAAAGCTGCCACTATTATCCTCGAGAAACTTCCCACACACAAAGAGTACTACACACTCCTGACAGGCACTCAACGCCATAACCTCGGTCTCGTGAGTGTCTGATCTAGTGCTTTCCCGTTTCCCATCGGTATCGCTGTACTTCTTGACGGTATCTGTATTCTGTATGTTTTTTATACCTGAGTCTCAGACGCCTTACTAGCCCTATTTCGGACTTAGACTGATCAATGTCCCACAGAACGGTCAGACGATCCTCGAAAATCTTGGAGAACTAAAGCCAGTTTTAGTCGATCGCTATGAGCGTTGGGCGAGTCGACATCCAGAAGAAGCGGCTCGTGCTCGTGCCGCCATGGAGCAAAATGTGAGAGAGTCGTCAGACGACCGGTACCCTGCTCCAGATGAATCAGGATGGCAAGCTCAGGAGGCTGCAAGGCACGATTCAAACCGGAGACGCGAAGAAGAGAGACGGAGAGATGAATACCGCTATAGGATTGTAGATCCAAGGGTTTCGGAATCACCTCACCGCCTGCAGGTCGATACCAACATTAGGAAGAGAGAGGACGCTCTCCCCGTGGCGAGACGAGCGATAGGTATCTCTCGTGGAGAATCCTCGCAGGGAAGGCAGGAGAGGGAACCCTCTGCGCAGTTGACACCTGTGAGTGCGGAAGAACGACGAAGAGAACATGATGATATTAGGTGGAAGCAAGAAGATACTTGGAAACAGGAGGAAGAAGCCGCAAGGCGACGATCCAGAGAACAACAAGGTATCCTTCGACGCCAGCAAGAAGCAGAAGCCGCATCTCGGGCAGCACGACGCGGTGTCAACCAAACCCCAGCACACGCAGCTGGTCCCTCTGCCCTAACACCCCAGCGCTCCACGATGGCAGAGCCACCACGCGGAGAGGTTGTCCCTTCACCTATGCCCTTGGAGAGCCCTACTAGGTCGGCGTTGTCTGCGTATACCTGCCACGTAAGCTGACCGAGCCGCAGAGATCTGGCGAGCAAGCCACAGCAGGATGTGAAACCGTTCGTGTGGTCTTGGCTCGTGGTTAACCGAAACTAACTTCACCTAGCCTATCATACCCGATACCAGTGACCACAACATCACCTCCGCCACCGGACAGACGTATCCGCTATCCTCACCTCATGTCACAGCATCAACTTCTGCAAGGTTATACTCCTTCCTTGCACTCCATGTTTAATTACCCAAGTCTTAAAGCTTCCAACCTCTCCACGTCATCATTACTCTTCATTCCAGATTCGTCAAGATCGAATTCGGATAATCTTTACTCCACCGATATACTCCCCCGTCCCTCTACTATTCCACATATTTCCCAACGCCCGCCTGCACCGACGGGACTTGCTTATCCTGCTCTTTCTCGGCACCCTCAAGGAGCACCATCATCTAGTTTGCAGCATGTCAGTAACGACCGCTACCGTACTCCGTCACAAGAATCGGCGCGCATCATACGAGACAGAGCTGCGGAAGACAAGGCACCAGATCTCAAGACCGTGCTGCTACCACGGGATTGCCTTCCTCGCTTCCTATCTATAGCGGCTCTGAACACAGCCCGCAATCGCGAAACATGCGGCCTCCTACTCGGCAAGGATCAGAGTGGCAAGTACGTTGTCACAGTGTTGTTAATTCCGAGGCAGCATTCGACCAGCGATACGTGCACTATGGATGAGGAGGAACTGGTGATGCAGTTCACGGAAGAGAGGTCGTTGATAACGCTCGGATGGGTGGGTACATGTGGCGCGAAAAATCCATATGTGTCTCCTGATGTTTTTTTTAGATTCACACACATCCTTCTCAGTCATGTGTGTAGTCTTGTATCGGATCATCGTCGTCCGTCCTGATTTGATTGATCAATTTGAATAGGTTTCATGTCTTCGGTTGACTTACACACACACTCGGGCTTCCAGCGGATGCTTCCGGAGTCTTTCGCGGTTGTTTGCGCACCAAAGTCCAATCCAAAGTGAGCTATCATTAGGCAACACACATGCACCCCGAGTTTGAAATTGACGATGTGTTATCTGTTAGCTTTGGAATTTTCCGGTTGACAGATCCGCCTGGCCTACAGACCATACTGGACTGCGATGCCAAGGAAGCGTTTCATCCTCACCCTGACCTTCCCATCTATACCGTGCGTGCACGATTTTATATCCATCCCGCTCCGTTTGTCGTATCGTTACTGAATCACCGTCACGTAGGATGCGGACAAGGGACACGTACAAATGAAGGATTTGCCCCTTGAAATCGTAGACCTGCGATAGCTGCGACGGCGCCGTCATCCCTTCGTTCTTTTCTGTGTTGCATTCCCTCCATGAACCCGTTTTTATCGGGCGACCATCCGTGGGATCCTATTTCTGTTTACTCGTTCCCCTCCCGCTCAATCGCCGTAGGTAAATTGTACTATGCGCACTAGCACGATAGAATATCACATTCGCGACGACGACAGCGCATATTCCTCGCATCTCGTTAGAACTCGCACATTTACAGAGACCCTTTTGGTTCTTGTTCCATGCGATGAAATGATCCTCTGGGTTGACGAGCTTGCTGTTGGTCCTCGTGGTGAGTGAAAAGAACTGATCCACTTGTGAGGCGGGTTACGGTTTGGCTGTGTAAGAACGTTGGCGCGAAATGGGATGACCTGCCGACGCCTCAGCCCTTTCCACCTACCATCTTTTGAATCAGTGACTATAATCCTTCATCCTGGCGATTCTGCCTCGCCCTGCACTGCTAGACCTGGCGAAAACAGACAGCCCTTCACAATACCTCGTCGTATCGAAAACAGCGTGGCCCTGGAAGATCAAAATGATCATCCTCCGCGTTAGTTCAATAATTCATTGGACGGCCCGAATAATCTCCTCTCGTGTTAACCAAGGCTCGTCTTGTGTGGCTTTGACTTGGCCGATGATAGCGGCGTTGATATCGACGGCTGTTGTTAGAGATTGCATATTCACCACTTGACTGGTTGATTGGCAGAACGTTCTGCGAGAAACGGAGCGCAATCAAACCGCAGGATCAAGTGATACCGTCATTTGAAAAAACCTGAAGATGAAGATGAGTCGCGATACCGATCTGGAGCACTGAAACTGTCCATGGACGTTGCTGATATGCATGGTTTTCCGTAGTTGGAAAGCCCGCAGCAAGAGCGTCTCCGTTGGTTTCCTCCTCCACGACCTGAAAGTGAGCATTAGGAAGGCGGAACGTCGTCAGCGGGACACCCATGTGATATAAATCCGGCTTCACGACAGGCTTCCCATACCAACGACTCACGACGGCCCAGGAAAAGACGGGTAGACACGCTCACCTCCCCCACTCCGCAGCAATTGATGATTGTCCGATATGTTCACCCAGACCTTGGATGAGAATTGGCACTGACCTACGGATATCGCTGCGATCATAGGTATCACCGATTTCGAAATACACACTCGTGTCGGAATACATGTCTGAAACCCATCTGATGAGTAGAACAACAACATCCGTCCTGGGCCGCCGCGCCCGCATGCCATATTGCCATGGCATGCAAACCTGTCGCATCCGCGGCCGGCAACCGATAAGGAGGAGGAAAGGTGCCGATTGGCAATTCCTTAGAACGAGTTATGAGGCAAAAAAAAAATCCCTACCTGACAAGAAACGGTTCGAGATAACCAATAATCCTGTTGAACCCATCGGCCATGGAATACCTACGAACGTGTGCCATGAGATGACGAAGACGAGCGCCTCCAAACCACGCCTAACAACCTAAACAACGACATCGTTTTCCACGCTTCGTCGAATAGCCCTCGCGGGACGGAAGTCTCCAGTGTACAGAAGGTTTCTGACTACTCGATCGCTTGACCTACACATTTCATCCATGGAGGCACGCTCGAGCCTGAATATATAGGCTGTACTAACCGTCACCAGAACTCTCAGGTGCGGACCTCCAATCTTGTTGAATTTGTAGAATGCTCGGAAGGACTGGTATCATTGTCATCAGGGACAGTTAGCACTGCTCCTGTGTTCCAATGCCGATAATGGTTGGTTGTCACTGTGGAATGACACTTTGGATACCCCCGCGCCCAGTTCTACATATGTGTCAGGCACACTGTCAGCTGTTTCCCCAACAGCCGCTCGGGGTCGGGGAAACCTCTCTCGGCAAGTACCGAGGACACATGTAGGTGATTGCCAGAAGCCTGCCAGATAGCGATGGATGGGTTTCGTCGTTTTACCTATCCGAGGATGATTGCATGCGGAGCCAGTACCAACTAGTCTTTCCGTACGTCTCGGGGCCAAGTCCCACAGGTATTATCTACCTCGCAAATATTCGAGCACGGCAGAAACGACACTACTGCAGACGTCGTTGCGCTCATATGTGCTGCGAGGTACTCTATTCCTGACCAAATGAACTGGTCGTCGTCTCAGTGGCGAACATTTTGAAATATATAACACGTGTAACAGAAACATGATGTTGGAACAGCGCCTCGTCGCGAGCGGGTTGAAGGACCTTTCTTGCCTAATGCTTACTAGAAGATAGATCTCGCAGTTTTCCGGAGTGGTAATTTGAGCACCAGTGTTATCGAGATGAGACTGGATAGGCGACTTGCGGCTACCATGTCACTGTGTTCACTATAACTTGGGCAGTGATCGGTGATTGTTGGGTTCAGGGCTACGGTCTGGTTGATTATCGTGCAGTAGCAACATGGAGACCACACCAGCGGATAATTTGTATTTGGGTGGAAAGTAAAGAGGCGCTCACGCACTGGGCTGTTTGGCACGACGCCCCGAAAGAAGCTGAGGGGAGTGCAACCGCTTATCGATTTCGAGACACCGTAAGCTTGAGCCATAGTACTTCGCGTATTGAATACCCCACCAGGACAGCTCATAGTATATGACTTCGTTCATTTGTGCTCAGCTGATTAGATATCTTCGGATATGGACGTAGGGGGTACGTAAAGGCTGGAATCCTTCCGGGGTACAACTGTACGTTGCGGTTCTTCACTTCTTCCCGTCGTCTTCTTCATGAAGGCAGTCATGTCCGACGGATAGCCTCTCCGGGATGGGACTTCTTACGAAGATGACGATGACATCCAGGTGAGTACAGATTTCCACGGCTTTCCGGTCATATCGCTCCCTTTCGTTTCCGCGCGTACTAGGTCGATTTCGGACGACGATCTTGACGACCCTGTAGTCCTCCTATGCTACGCAAGCCCTGTTTTGAGTGCTGCATTTCAAAATGGGATTGCCAACTGCCTCCTCCACGTCGGGCTCTCGTCCCGGTGTACAGCTTGAACGTACACAAACAGTGCGTTCGATTCCCTGAGTGCCTGCCGGAGCGCTGTTTCATAGCCAACTGGAGAGCTATGTACCACTCGATCCACCCGGTGCTGTACGCACCTCACGTGGTCCACGGATGCCTTCTGGAGGGTCTCCCTGACGCCGTGCTTTTTCCTTGCGGGGATGTGATCGGTACATTGACTGACCCCTCGCGATTATTGTACCTGTGAATTGATTGTTTCGTGTGGTGGTTTCGATGGTGTCTTTCTTTTTTTTTCGTTGTTGCCACGTTGAAGCCTCATTGTATTGGTGGTGGTGGTGGTCCATAAGGAGATGGCCCCTGTCTTTGTTTCTTTCGGGTGTGAACACGTCTCGACGGATTAGGCAACCAGGCTGCAAATGAAATCGCCGGGCCCATCTTGGCTAAATAGCAGCAGCCTCGATTCTCCTCCTACCTCCAAGCCTCTCTCTTCTCTCTCTCCCCCATGCCACCGCTATCCATACTCAGTTCCCCTACACCGTCCGCTGCAAGTAGTCGGCTTTCAGATGGCAGTCGACATTCAGATAGCCACAGTGTGGCATTCTCAAGAAATCGAAGTATCCCAGACTTTGAGATCGAGCGTCTTCCAAAACAATCGAATGGTGGTTCCAAAAGACCAGCAGCGCGCAGGATGCAGTCCGACTACGGTGCTGAGAACAGTCTTCGTGTCAGCATCTCGCGCGTAATTGCAGCCAAAGCGCGTCCGTTCACTGCTTCGGGTCATATTCCATTAGATCCATCCGCACTAGTCCTGTTCTTCCGTTCAAAGGTATAGCCCTTATCACGACCCGCTTAGAATCAACACGAGGTCTCACCTATTGATTCCAGGGTGGCATCACCCACTCGCTCGATTTTCCCATCGACGTCGATTACGACACCCCGCCTGCACTAGACGTCCTTGTTGCCGCTTGCCGACCTCATACAACAGCAGGTATCAATGTGTACCCAGATCGTGCCAGCGACTCCCTCTTCTATCCCCCCAATCTCCCCCTCACTGCCACTCTCGAAATCGCCAACCATCCCATTCTGGAAGCTGTCCGCAATTCGCTCTTTCCAAACTTGCCAATTGGTCACTACCTCGTTGCTGTCAGAGATAGGCTCGAGGTCGTCCTTAATGGATGTCGGATGCCCGCTCAACCGCGAACCCTTCGCAACGATGGTCGAGTCGCTACCGTTTGTGTCTCCCTCCCAGTGCACTTCTGCGGTGGTGCTTTGGTCGTTCGCAATGCTGATGGCATCGAGGAAAGGTTCTTTGGTGTCGGTGGCAAGCCAGACGAAGTGGAGTGGACAGCGTTCCTAGCCGAATGCGAGTATGAGGTCGAGACCGTGACCCAGGGGTGCCGAATGAGCATCTCGTTTGCTGTACACCTCAAGACTTACGGACCAACTGCGGATCCCCTGATAACACCAAGCGAACGGTTCCTTGATCTCCTATCTCCAGTGCTCAGCTTGTCTCGTGGTCGGAAGGTGGCATTTTATCTTACGCAAGACTATAATGTGAACCCAGCCGAGTCGTTAGCCGAATCGTTGGTTCCTCGTGTAAGTGATCTCTTTCCCCACATCGTGCACTTGACTTGGCGCAAGTTCTGGAAACGTGACGAGCTAACGAGTGCTGTCTGTGACACGTGCAGCTTAAGGGAAGCGATTCGCTTCTATACCATGCGTTGAAGGCGTACAAGCTCGCACCGGAACTTCATTGGGCCGCAGGCGGTTACATTTGGCCAATAGATCGCACGGTGGAATGCGGAAATGACACGAACGACTCTCCGACGAGCGCGGCAGGGATTATGTCTTTCGCGTCTGCACTCCCATTCAACTCACCGTCTAGACGGAGCGTGCCGATGAGACCGATGAGTTACTACGGTGACCCGGAAGAAGACGAAGCTGAGCTGATGAGGATCCAAACCGATATCATACGACAGAGGGTAGAAGAAAGCGGTGCTGTGCTACTTTCAGAGGCCGAGATATTCGTCTTGTCGGATTGGGCACCTGGTCCCGTATCGAAGGGAAAGGTTTACTTCGTCTCAAATGGGGAGCTGGAGAAGCTGATCGTGAATGTTCTCTTGGTCACCTATGTCCCTTGATGCGATTATCCCCGTTACGATGGACCATTCGAGTGCGTTTTCTTTCGTTCCGTCGCCCTTCCGTCACTCCGCACGTTTCGCTTGCATACCCTATATGTATAGTTTTGACAACCTTGTTACAATTGTAATCGGACGCACAGACATGGAATTTCAGCTTTTGAGAAGCAAATGTGTTAGGACGCTGACTAAACTTTGGCATTTTCAATCTCCGATTGAAATATCGGAAGTAGACGTGTTCAATGTTCGTCGCCGACGACCGCGACGAGCTCATAGAGTTACCATTTTCTAGCCAAGTACACTGGTGCGTGGTGTTCTTACATTGAGGACAGTCGAGTGTTCAGCCGATCGTCTACCATGTAGCAATGCTACGGCTGCTGTCTGCTCGTGCGCCTGCGACGGGGCGACTCGGGAAGGTTGCTCGTAGTGGTTCTTCACATACCGGTGCGAGGCATTTTTCTTTCTTCGGTGAATAACAAAGAAGGACCCACACTGACGGACGTGTTATTCTGGGTACTCGACGAAAATTAACGCTTCTTTCACCACCAAACGAACACTACCCTCATGCCATACGGAATTCACCAGGCCACAGGTCGTTAGCGTCGACGCCCGTCCGTCAGGCGGATATTACTTTGACGGTGGATGGAAAGGAGGTGACTGTTCCACAGGGTAGGTCTGTTTACGCTTTCTACATCATCACGGGTTCTCAGGAAGATGTGGAGGTACTGCTTTGATTCAGGCATGTGAAGCCGCCGGTGCAGCCATACCTCGGTGAGCAGAGAACTCTGTTTGTCCTCGTTCTTGTGCATCACATTGATCTTGGTCTAGATTTTGCTACCACGACAGGTCGGTTTATGTCAATGCCTCATAACCTTTCGCCTAAAGCTGATTTTCGTTGGTGACGAAGACTTGCCATTGCTGGTAACTGCCGGTAAGTTTACGTTCGTGTCCAGTAAGATGTCAATTGTCTCACGTTGGGGTAGTATGTGTCTGGTGGAAGTGGAGCGATCCCCGAAGCCCGTTGCATCATGGTAAGTATATTTACGGAACCAGGGAACATGCGCCTTCTTACAGCCGTTAGTGCCATGCCGGCCATGCCTGGGTCCAAGGTCTGGACAAACACGCCGCTGGTTCATGAAGCTCGGTAGGTGTATGTCCAGGCTGGCTTCTGTCCACTCAGCCCATATCTTTGTAGCGAGGGTGTCATGGAGTTCCTCCTTGCGAACCACCCACTGGATTGTCCGATCTGTGACCAAGGTGGTGAATGTGACCTGCAAGACCAATCGATGCGCTATGGCTCTGACCGCACCCGTTTCCACGAGATCACTGGTAAACGAGCCGTCGAGGATAAGGATCTGGGCCCTCTTGTGAAGACCTCGATGAACCGCTGTATCCAGTGTACACGTTGCGTCCGTTTCGCGAATGAGGTTGCTGGTGTCGAGGAGCTGGGAACAACCGGGCGAGGAAACGACTTGCAGATCGGAATGTATGTGGAAAAGACCATGGACTCTGAGTTGTCGGGGAACGTCATCGATCTATGTCCAGTCGGCGCATTGACCAGCAAGCCTTACGCCTTCCATGCCCGCCCATGGGAGCTGAAAAATACGGAGTCGGTCGATGTCATGGATGCGCTCGGCTCTAATATCCGTGTCGATTCTCGAGGTGTCCAAGTCATGCGGATACAACCTCGCACGAACGACGATGTCAATGAAGAGTGGATCAGTGACAAGACGCGATATGCATACGATGGGCTGAGGTTCCAGAGGTTGACCACTCCGCTCATCAAGCAGGGTGAGCGCTTCGTACCTGCAACGTGGGAGGAAGCGTTGCAGGCCATAGCAGACGGGCTGGCCGCTACTGGAGCTAAGGATGATGAGATTCAAGCTGTCGCTGGCCACTTGGCGGACACGGAGTCACTTGTTGCTCTGAAAGACCTTGTCAACCGTCTAGGCTCAGATAACTTTGCACTCGACCAGCCCAACGGCAATGTTCCACCAGTACATGGTGTTGATGTGCGTTCGAATTACCTTTTCAACAGCACGATCCCTGGGTTGGAAGAAGCGGACGTGATCTTACTCGTCGGCACGAATCCTCGACACGAAGCTGCTGTTCTCAATTCCCGCATAAGGAAGAGTTGGCTACATACCCCTTTGGAAGTTGGTCTTATCGGTGAACGTGTTGATACTGCATACGGTTACGAATACCTTGGTCCCGATGTTAAAGCCCTCGCCGAATTCACAGCTGGGAAGGGACCCTTTGCAGCGAAATTCAAAGCTGCTAAGAAACCCTTGATCATTGTTGGAAGTGCACTAGCTGAGCATCCTGATGGTGCTGCTACATATCATGCGCTTGCCAAATTCGCCGAGAAGAACAAGAGCACGCTCGTTACTCCTGACTGGAACGGATTCTCCACACTCCATCGAGTGAGTTGTGTATGTGGGTTGAATGGGATGCAGCTAACTATGGTGTCTTCTAGGTTGCATCGAGACCTGCTGCATATGAAATCGGATTCGTACCCTCAAAGAAGGCTTCTATGACGAAGCCCAAATTCATATACCTCTTGAACGCAGACGAAGTAGACCCCAAATCTATTCCCACCGATGCATTCGTCGTCTACCAGGGCCATCACGGCGACTTGGGAGCATCTTTGGCAGATGTATGCCTGCCCGGTGCAGCCTATACGGAGAAAGGCACGACGTGGGTCAACACCGAAGGTCGTGCGCAGCTGGGACGGGCTGCGGTGCCACCGCCAGGTGCTTCGAGGGAAGATTGGAAGATCATTCGGTGTGTTGTGATGTCTTTTGTATGGCTATGTGCGTGCATGTGCTAATGTGGCTTGCTTCGTGTGCCAACAGTGCTCTCTCGGAAGTCCTCGACACCCCTCTGCCCTACGATGATGTACTGACATTGAGGGACCGCATGTGGGAGATTTCGCCCACACTGGTAAGATACGACGTGACCGAACGGACTTCGACGGATCTCGCCCTGGTTGGGTTGAAAACTCTCGTAGAGGCAACTGCAGCTGCTAAAGCGACAGGCAAGCCGTTCATGAAGCCCATATCCAACTTCTACCAGACGGATCCCATATCTCGAGCGTGAGCATCCTATTCACCATGAACCCTCCTTTCATGACTGAGGTTTGATCAGGTCTGTAACGATGGCTCAGTGTACGCGTGCTTTCGTTGTGGGTGAAAACTATGGCTTCAGCCAGCCGGGGACAGCCTCTGAGGCGGCAGTGCACGCTTGATGGGACGCCGAAGACCGAATGTATACATTATTTACCAGGACTTCCCGCGCACTTTTTCTTGCACAAGTTATCCACGACGTTCTCGCATTGCTTCTGGTATGGCATACATAGACCGACCGAAATACTAGTAAGTCTTGCAGTGCCAACTAATTCAGAAATCAGCAGGGAGGGTGGGAACGGCCTCAAATCGTTTCTCAAGCACAGTTCTACCATTGAATCGTGGAGTTTTTCATTTTTGCACGCTTTTCCGTCGAGGAAAATGACGTTCGATAAGCTCCCAATCCATCAGCTTACACACGAAATGTTTTGAGATATGCTGCTATTAATCTTCCCCTAAGGGCCTTGCCATTTTCGATCGCGCAATGTACCGGCCATGAAGACAGTCGGTTTGTCGACGAATTCAGGCTCTACAAATAGGTGCTTTCATCGTTTGTCACTTGTGTGAAATTCCTTGATCTCGAGAATTGTCAGCCGGCGCGCATGTTTTACACCCGTGGCGAGGACAATATGAAGGTGTGTACAAGCAAGTTGGAACGACGAAGTCAGGTAGCCCTCAGGGAATTTGAGGGAGCGTTCAAGGTACTGCCGGTTGCTATGGTAGGGAAAAGTCTCCTGCGTCCATGGATTCAGCTGCAAATTTTCCGGAGTAAACTGACTTCATAGCACCGAATACTTGTAGCTTGCTTGGATTATATTTCCGTCCCCTCGAAATGTACCCACTGGTCCACCTAGGCCGTTTCTCGCGTACCGTAACCGAGGAGGCCGGCCTCGGGGTGAAGCGAGCTCACTGTTGATAGCGATCCTTCTCATTATCTCCAAAGAATCATTGACAAGCCGCCGTAATGGGTGATCACCACGGCTTCGATCAGCTTAAACCCTTCGTCATCCTCAAAAGTGGGTTTCTTGCCCAAAGGACACTCCTGAATCCACTTGGTGGATAAGCAACTGCAAACCTCCTTGCACCAGTCGTCGTCATTCAGAGTCTTTTCGTCGCAAGGTATGTGGGCTCTTACCCTGTCAACAAATTTCTAGCTGGTATTATTACCGCACCGAGACAACGCAGGATGCTCGACTTCTCACCCACAAGGCCACGGACTTTTTGTGACATATCCTATTGCGACGCATACCAGCCGCCCGGACTCTGAATAGGAAGATAAGTCAGTTTATTAGATGAAGTGTACCATAACCAAATACACGCAAGGGACAGTTCAAACGACTATTGGGAAATCACGAGAAGGAGAGAGTTCTTGACTGCAGTATTCATCTATTGAAAGAGTAGACAAAGACAAGTGTCGCCAATCGAGCAGGGGTCTCGCGAGAACGGACTACCTGTTGCGTATAGCGTGTTGCGTATAGCGTCTAGCCATCCGCCGACCCTCGAGGCCATGTCGAGATGATCGCATGACTCCTACACAAGAAACACTGAGAGAACGATCTAGGCAGTAGCTATCATCGATCATTCAGTTTCACCAAAACCCACGCTTCACGTTCTACTAGGACGGCTCTGTGCAACAAAAGCATCGCCTTCCAATGATGACCCCCCGTGATGGAGAGACTGAGCAAGGGTACCGGCTTTGGCAATCATTGTAATGGAATCTGGCTTGTCGGTGTTGCCAAACGTAGTGGTCGCTCTGGGTTCTGTAAGTTGTGGAGAATATACATACCCCAGGCCAATGGTATGGAGCGGCGCGATTTGCTGGGTTACACGCACTGGTGCATTCTCCATTGGCTTTCGAGAATAACTCCATATATTAGGGGAGGCAGCAACGTTACTAAATAACACAAGTGTATCAAAATAATACTTTGGTAGAGGACAGCGTCCACGAGACGCGGGTCAACATTCCTAGATAATGCAACAAGAGAATCAGTGATAATTCTAGAGGAAACTTGCCGAGATGACGGATAAGTTATGCGGAAGGTACGGTAGGGGAAACGGGCAAACATGTATAGTCGGTATTGGGTACGGCGGTAAAATATCATTCAGTCGTAAATCAGAACATGGAGAATGGAGTTGCTGGCGGAGTGTGTCAGTCGAAACCTTTTAGGAGAGGTAGAACGATTACGGACATCCGGTCAAGCAGGTTCAAATGGAGAGTGTTCGTAATCCTCGATTCGCACGACACAACAACACAGAAGAGGAGGGGTGCGGATATGGATACGGGAAATAAAAGGGTTGCGCGGAGAGGTTACCCAGACATGTCTAGGTCTCATGGACTCTCCGAAGCCCTTCAGGAGCGTCCGTACCCGGCCCTGAAGGGATGAAACAAAAGTCCGAGTCAGTAGCCTGCCGTGAATGCACGTGGAAATGGCTGGTACTCACGCCAATACTCGTCTGTGGTGGATACTCACGATTGGGATAATATCCAGAGAACCCGAGATTCGAGTCCGGGTTTGAGTTATCCGCAGTGGGCATCTCGGATGTTAGAGAATCCGATGAAAAGCTCTGGCCGTTTTGGTATGAGCCTCGACCGAGGGGAATGAGGCTTAACTCACAGGAATAAAGCTACGAAGCTGGGATGTATGTGGTCTGCATATGGTATGCTCGTGGTGATACGGCTGTAGTCCGCACATTGCCCAAGATTTCAGCTAACTATCATCTAGCTTCGGGAACGAGACTTGCTCACCACATTTGCATAAAGGTAACTCGAAGGCGGGGCAGCGTACGGGTGTCTTATCGACATCATCTGCAGAACATGCCAAGAAGAGTCAAAAAAAGCGCTACACTAGGATGCCGACACCGGGTCAGTGATCTCTGTAGAATGTGCGGAGTCTCGATTAACTCCAACTCCAAAGCCGAAGTTAGCAGCCTCGCCCTTGAGGCCACGAACAAGATAGAGAAGTCAGAAGGAGAGGAAGTAAGGAAGGGGCGGCAATTTGCAAGCGGCGATGATTGGGACACAGCCGAATATCACTGAGGCCGGTCCCCCCGTTGATCAACTTCGGCGTGCTTCGCCCAACGGCAAGCTGGATTGTTCATCGTGGAAAAATACAGCAATGGCGCTTGAATGATCAGTATCTGATACGCCACAGGGCAATGAGTCTGCGTATGTTGTCAATAAGCTGTATGGCCCCAAATCTAGGTCAATGAGCCTGAGTATAATCAGGAACCTTCGCGTCCTTGACTGGACCTGGCTTGGTCCCATTGGATCGACCGCTGTAGCCTCCCACACCAAGGTTGGTCTGCAAGGAAAAAAAGAGCCTGATGCTGTGGTCAACGGATTCGGTGTTCATGTGTCTCGGCAATTTCCCTGAAGTGGGGATTCAGAAGGCATTGATGTATGTATAATAGTAGTTCTTTCCATCACACTTGCGTTCACCAATAAAGCTGTAGACGCAACGTATCTTCGAGCCAACCATTTACCAGAGCAGGCTACTCCAACCCACCTGCCAGGATACGATCAGCAGTAGAAGATGGAACTCAGGTATCGGAATATCTTCCCAGTTTCACCCAGAACCTTTGTCACTACAGCTAGTAGCTACCCACCCCTCTTGTGCTCCCTTTACTACTACCATCACTCCTATACAAGTCCCAGCGGCCCATCAGTCTGGTCGAATGTGCTTTGTGACCCTAATCATTGACACATGTAACATAGTCGTACGATGAACCTGACCAGAGTGTTCTTTAGAAGGGACAATTCTCAATATTTGATCTCGTATGATGCGTCTCGCTGGGCATCTCAGCAGTAATTCGGACGATCTGAAGAGTAGTTCGTAGTACCTTCATGATCTTCTCACTGGTATTCCAGTCTCCGTGCTTGTTATTTTGTTCCGAGATTTATACCCCGAGCAAGGCGAGACTCCTTTTCTGTTCGAATATATAGCACAGGCATCCGGTATGCGCAACTAGTTATTGCACGCTTTCAGATTTCACGTGCTACCTTGCTTGGATCTGTATTCCGAGGCTAAAGTAATCAGTCGTCAGCCGTGGCTCATTTACTATCCAGGACGCGCTGCGCTCTTATTTTTTCACGAGCCAGAGGAAAATGGACTTTCAATGCCCTTATATAAACGACCCAGTCCTGGCTCCTGATAATCTTACCTTTCCAAAACCCACAGACTTGATTGACTGATCTTCAGAGTAACGCGAATTTTCCTCCGCAATTGCCACCGGGAGGCTTCCCCCGATGTCCACGAACGTTGGTTGAAGATGCTGCCATGAGGTCCGCTGATGTGTTGAAGTTGCCGGATATGGGGGTGTCGAGGAGCTTGATGGACAGAAGTTTACTGAACTGCAAGTCTGCAATCAATGGGTCGAAGAGCAAGGCAGGTCACTAGAAGAAAAGTTTTTTCGCGGGAGAAAAGTGCCACCGATCGACAAGGGCAGTGTTAGAGTCCACGCGCTGGTGATGGACCTTGGCGTTGTGACGCATCAAACATGGCGACGGGCACCAGTTCATTGAAGCAGAATCTCTCGGCAGGGCTATACGCAAAATGGGCGGCCATCAGGCCATCTGCGAGCATTTGGCCTCCATTGGGAAAGAACATGAGGCGACTCCACAATACGCTCCTGGAAAGGACCTTCTCGCTGGTGGGTGACACTTTTATGCATGCTAGTCAGCGACCGTGCTCGCAACCCAAATCGCAGGAATGGAATTGCAGTATAAAGAATGGCTATGGAGACGCGGACGAGATGTACTTCATGTAACTGAGTGAACAGAGCGGAACTATTATCTGGAATGGCTTGTTGTAAGTCCACCGACTTTCGAGTCTTCCCCTCGGTGCCTGGCTTCTTGTCTCAACACTGCCACCTTCATGCACGCGAACATAAATTCTTACCCAGGTCACCGCACACACTCCTGCTTGGTCCCCCCGCCATGTCTAGTCCCAGCCTTTCGACGGTGCTCGACGTCATTGAAAAGGATGTCATTCATCCCTCGCTCATATCACTTATGATAGGGCACTCCTTCACCGTACTTCTTGTTCCGCTCGTCATCGCGCTGTTTTATTTCTCCAATAGATATTCCAGACGCACGCCTATCTTCATACTCAATGTCACCGCCATCATACTCGCTTTCTTCGCAGGAGTCATGATTGATGCACTGGCAGTATGTGTTCTCACTATCCTAACAACTGTTCCATGTCTAACACCTCGCACATAAGATTCATGCCATCCTTTCCCCGACTGACTCGTGGCCATTAGGGGTATGTCATTACATCGGGCGACGACGTTGACTGCACGAGACTCGATCTCACACGTGATCGTCTCTAGCTGAACATCTCGATAGGCATCCTCGGCATGTTTCAATGCATCCTCGTTGACCTCATCCTCCTTCTCCGTCTCATCTCCCTCCACCCACCTCGACACCTCGGCCTACCTCGCTTTTCCCTCCTAATTGCACTACCTGTGCTCCTAAAGATTGCTCGTATAGTCAACTTAATCGTGCTCACGAAGCAAATGGCAGACGCATCAAGAGGACCCCAAGGGACTCAAAAGATGGCGGCTCTGTGGATGTCAACGCCATGCTTGAAGATCGACTGGACAGCCCAAGTCGTAGACAATACGTATGCTGCAAATTCCCTCTAGTGAAGGTTGGTTGATGCAGCGTTCTTCCAGATATGCGTCTGTGGCGTTCCTGTGGTCCGTCCGCATACGCCTTTCCAACAGGCAGGGCGTTACGAGTGACATTCTTCCTGGAAGGAGTGAGTCTCTTTTACCAAGCATGCCATGTGTCATCACCCTCCTTACTGACGCGCCGTATGTATCTTCTCCACAGCAACGTTCGCAATGCGTTTACGTATGATCTCCCGTATTGCAGCCACTAATTTCCTCGTCCCGACGCTCTTCTCAATCGCCCAAATCATCATCGTCTACCTGGGTGTGAACACAGGCACCGTAAACAATATTGTGCTCGTCAACACCATGATCACTGTTTTCGGCGCCGTATTTGCGACAGTATGGGTAGGGAAAGAGAGAAGGCAAGACGAGGAGGATCAGAGTGCGAGGGAGATGAAATTGAAGATTGGCGAGGGAAAGATGAACTCGGGGTCGGGGTTAGTTTGGAAGGTGGCGACTACGCAGTCCGGTTCTGTTCGGGGAGAAGTGAAGAGGGTTACTCCTGCCAGTGGGGTATTGGAGAGTGGTGACTGTAATACTAGCCGATCCAACTCACAGTAACTTATATGAGGAATTTTTCTATACCTATGTACTTGTAACTCTTGGCTGTCGTACTGTATACTATCTCTTTCAGTCGCTCCTACAGCATGTGCGTCTTTGAACATGATGCCGCTTACCGACACTTGCTCCATTTTTGCATTTGGCCGATCAGCTCATACCTCTGACCTCAGGCTGGGATACCTGCAGAAATCTGATCGGTATTGACCTATAAATTAGTAATGTGGGGTCGACTTGTGGAGGTGATCGTCGCTTTGCACCGCTGACAAGTCGGTGACAGCTGCATGTGCGACTGCGCACCTTGCAGCTCGTCGATTCCAGGATACCGAACTGTTCAACCATGTCTCTTGAAACGGCCCTTGATGAGTCTGCACATGCATCTTAGGACACAACAGTGCGTATTGAGTGCCATGATATGTATCAAGTGGCGAAGGCTTTGCGTCGGAAGATTTCAACGTACGTCATAAGCAGTGCCAAGTAATTTTCCCAAGCAAGTCAGCAGGTCAGTTTGTTAGTGAACGCAGCCTGATCATCCGCTCCAAAACCGAACATGGTATAGTCAAGCACGCAAAGGATCACATCTCATGGAAATTCTATGCACAGGACATGCGCGGAATATAAAAAGGACCGTTCCAACGTTGAATGTCGCCAGCTATGCTGAGTGTCTTGGTCGTCCTAGCCCTCGTTGTAGGGAACCTCGCTGGCACATCTCCCAATAACACAGGATGCCTCTGTACGTATGGGCAACCGTGTTGGCCAACAGCGGATCAATTCGCCGAACTCGAATCCCAGGTCTCCCAACCCCTCATTTACCCTGTCCCCACTGCCTCCGCTTGTTACCCAGTGAATGACCCATCTGGGAACTGCACACAGGCCGTTCAAGACTGGACGAATGGGAACTGGCGTTCCTCGATGCCGGGCTCGATGGAAGCCCCGAACTTCGAGACCTTTACGTTCAAGAATGGCACGATCGACGCATGTTATCTTAACACGTCTCTTGGTGTTCCTTGCGAGCAAGGAAGCGTACCCGTGATTGGTGTCGATGCTCGTACCCCACAAGACATTCAGGCTGCTATCAATTTTGCACTACAGTACGATCTCAAGTTGGTCGTCAAAAACACTGGGTGGGTGATGATCAGTGATTCATAGTTTTTCCCTTCTTTGATCTGGGGGACTGCTGTGTTGCACAGACACGATTTTCTCGGGCGCAGTACAGCTCGTGGAGCATTTGTGATATGGACACACAACATGAAGAACATTACTTTCGATGCCCAATTTACGCCCCAGGGAGCACCTGCCAACGAAACGTACCAAGGCAGGTCTTTTACTCACTCGAATCCGACTCGGAATCTGATTAGTAGCTGATTACACCACGGCATGCACAGCCGTAGTTGTCGGTGCTGGGATACAATGGTATGAAGCTTACGATACTGTTAATCAACATGGGCGTATGATGGTCGGAGGCGCTTCTCTTGGCGGGTCCGTGGGAGCCGGGGGCGGTTGGCTTCAAGGCGGAGGACACAGTGCTCTCTCACCCACGTACGGTCTGGGTACGTTGAAATCCGAACTGGTCCCTATTCTGACACTCATCTCGTGGCGGTACAGGTGTTGACAACGCCATCGAAATGACGGTCGTCACGTCTACTGGTGCTTATCTCACCGTCAACAATTATCAGAATCCTGATCTTTTCTGGGCGCTCCGCGGAGGTGGCGGCGGCACCTATGGCATTGTCACGTCTGTCACTTACCGTACCTACGAACAACTCCCAGTGGTGATGTACTTCGTGCAGGCCAATGTCACCAACGCGACCGTAATGAAGGAGCTCATAGGGGGTGTCATACACCTCCAACCCAATCTCACTGACGATGGTTGGGGAGGGTACGGCTCGTTCGGGAGCGACAACATGTCTTTCTTCTGTATCAACGTCAACATGTCCACTGCTGCAGCAAACGCAAGTACACAGCCCTTGACGGATTACTTGCTCGGTCTCGGGGCTGAGGGCGTCTCGTCAACGGCGGGGATCTACTCGTTCAACTCGTGGTATGAGTGGTATACGTATATTTTTGGAAGCGCAGGTCAGAACGGTGGCAATGTGATGTTTACGTCCCGTCTTTTATCTCGGGACACGCTTGCAAATCGATACACTGACGTCGCAGAAATCCTCTACGATTGCCAGGCCTCGTTCAAGTACGTTCGGGTTTCCTCATCCTTCATGTCTACTGACCCCTGCGGCCGTCGTTCCATCATAGCATGATTGCGGGGGGGAAGGTCTCCCAGATAGATCCCGACTCGGCGGGTGTCAATCCGGCATGGCGTAATGCCGTCGTCGAATCCGGATGCGGGGTATCTTGGCAAGAAGGTGCCACGGCGGAGGAGATTTCCGGACTAACTGACCAACTGAAGACATGGATCAAGGAAATGCACGACCTCACGCCTCAAGATGGTGCCTACTTCAATGAGGTAGGCAGACGTAAGCTTTCCCAGGAGGAACTTGGCAACTGATGTGTGAAACAAGGCGTCGTTGTACGAAATCGACTGGCAATACACATTTTTTGGTTCGCACTATGCCAAGTTGAAAGAAATTAAAGATAAATATGATCCGTACCGTCTCTTCGTCGTCGCGGAGGGTGTCGGTTCGGAAGAATGGAACGAAGAGTTGACCTGTCGGTGGTAGCATTGCACGATCCACCAGTAGTTACACGACCCCCGGGTGTACTGTACGATAATAGCGCTATTGCGATGCTGACTCAGGAAGAGCTGCCTACGCTTGAAAGTGCACCCACCAACGCAGACATCAATGACTGATGGAAACATCAACATAACATATTAACAATGAACACTGGAGGTTGTGAATAACCGAGTGCGGCACGCTGCAGTCGGCTAACACCATGAACAAGGGATGCTCAGTCATCAAGGGAGGGGGCATACGATTCCGGAGCAATATGATGTTAGAAAAATTACTGGAGTAACATGCAACGATCATAATTTCCTGCTTGGTTTGCACCCCACCAAGATGGAAACAGATGTATATGTCCCGCTGCACCAAATACTGCGAACGACAAGATGAATGTCATGACCTGTGTACCTCCATCAAGGGCTAGGATTTCATGAGCAACGGACCTACGTGTAAGTGGAAACATACCAGCTGCAACAATGTAATTGTACTTCCGGAACCACCGTGGATGCCGGGTGCGCAACCACCACTGAGAGGTAAAGCCTACAATCAAAAAGGACAAGACAGATGCATTGATGCCGGCGGCAAGCGTCCCAATAAATCCACTGTAAGCAAGCGAATATGTTAGAGCATCTCAGATAGCCAAAATATCTAATGTATGCCCACCAAACGAGAGGCGTGTAAATTAAATCGGTTCGAAGTTTGGGCCAGTACCGGTGAACGAGCCAGAATGGGATGGGCACAAACAAACCAACGATATATGACAGTGGTACCCAGTGGTACCTGGAGCCAATAGAAAAAAGTTCACTACTCAGCCCTCCCCATGCAATGGCTTGTGAATTATACTGCTGAACCTGCTGTCCAGACCAAACATTCGACCCTTGTATGGACAACAATATGTCATGCCGATTACTGACGATGGAGTTCATCAGCACTGTTATGAAATGTTAGCCCGAGCCTGAGCAGGAAGAGAAGTGTTCGTTATACCGAAGTTCATGGTGGCACCAAGGATGGTGCCAATGACCTGAGCTGCAAACGCAGTACGAGGGGGTAATTTAACATCTGTCAGAGGTGAGCATTCGAATCAATATAACACTGACAGGAAGGACCTACATTGAGCTATTTTGAGATCACGTAGAAGGAGTTGGGCTTGATTCATAGTATCTAGTGAATATTGAGTTTTTCTAGGCTAACACCGCCAGTATGAGAAAGTTCGCTCGACCCACTGTAGCTGTAGAGGACGAAGTACATATTCGCCATCGGCTTTCCACGATGCAAGTACCCCGCCACCATCTGTACAAATGTTTCTGCACACACCTGTCAGCAGACGTCAAAATTAAGCAAGGTGGGACTCACGAATAGACAAAGGAATACCCGTCATGGCATATAATGCCACAACAAAGAGGATAAAGACAGTAGCTAAGAGAACGGCAATGACTACGCCCCACCAAGGCAGTGTAGAATCACATTTGTAAATGATAACGAGTGCAACAATTAACGACAGCACTGCGGCGAGACCATACCAGCTGTTCGGAGCATCGGCGTACTGTGATAATACTTAGTCCTCTATCTGTACGTTGTAAGGTTCTTCACCTTTAACATTTGGGCATAGTGTGGATCGAGGTCATCATTGTCGTCGACTTCTCCACGGTGACCGTCATACTTCCAGAACCTCCAGTGAATTTTGTTCCACATGTGCTGAAATGATGCAGGGCTGAACCATGTCCAAGCGGCGCGCAAGTCATTGCGGTTCCATATCAGCAAATGTGTGACAGTGGCCGCGAGAGCAAGGTTAGTCGCTATGAGATAAATGACCCAGGTTGAGGCGTAGTAAGGTAGGCCTTGCTCTGCAACTAGTTGAGGATCCACTTGATAGTTCGTATCCATGATCAAGGATTGGTCGTACAACGTTCCATTCTCATAGAAGAGAACTTGGGAGAGCTATGTATAAATCATGGATAGGTCAATGAGAACATGGTGAGTGAAACTTTACGTACAAAGGGGAAGTTCCGTGCTTTCCAAACATTACCATAAAAGACAGCGATGAAGACAGCACTGCCAGATGAAGTCAGAAGGTTCAAGCCACCTCGCGAGACGGCCTTGCAGGTGCTTACATGCAAAGGATGTACCCAAGCATAACAGAGATCTTTAATGACAGTAAGAGCATCTGAGCCGATTTAAGCCTACACCTTCGCTCACCAAAGCCTTGAGAGGAACGGTGAAGGGGTTGAGAGCACTGATATACTGGGAAGCGGGGGTCAACATGATTAAAAGCAAGGCAACGACTTGCCTACCAGCCAATCAAAGCATATCGATAAGAATCCGAGACCTTCGTTACCGTTACTTCCACCAAAAAGGCGTGATACAGCGGGGCTGTTGGGGGCGGCGAGACAGAATATAGAAAATCCCGTGAGCAAGGGAAATATCCATTCTGGAAAGAGCTCCCAAACGAAGATACTATAAGCAAAGGATTAGCGCGTTTGAGAGCAGCAGGGCTGGCAGAACAACTTACATACTGAAGACAGTCCAAAATACTTGAATTTTGCGTTGTGTAGCCGTCCCATCTCGGAAGAATGCGTCTAGCATAGAGACGAGGGGTAGGATGCTGGGATACAACATTTTAGAAGGATAAACCAAAATGGCTAGTGGATGCATTAATGGGAGGGCCGCGAAGACAACGATATGATGAGCAGACTCACATCTCATCAAACCACCAATACCGTAGCCGAGCAACTGACTTGAAAACAGCAAGAGAATGGAAGCAGCAGCGTTCGGATTGACGTCATAGTACAAACGTTGGACTGCGAGAACCTCGGTCGCTAGAGCCGCATTTGCGGCGGCACTAGCCATGATGATCACAAACGCATTCTCTTTCTTGTTGAACGGATGCTAGCAAAAACGTCTACATACGCTACCTCGCAATCGAGAAAACTCACGGGATTTAACCAGTTGAATACCCCCCTTTGAGGAATAAAGGTATGCATCGCCGTGCCGACGATGTACGAGATAATAGCCAGGAACATTAACGACACGGTGAGGGTTTGCTGTGGAGACTGATTGAGATGAATTCAAGACAAGGCGTTGGGCCCACGCACTGGTTTGAAATAGTAGATCTCCGCTGTAAAAAAGTTCAATTACTACAAGTCGCAGCTATGAAACCAGTATGTAATACCAAGTGCGCTGCTAAAAGCAGATAACCCAATACCCATGAGGAATGAACGGATCGTCCAAGGGTTTTGGGATGGGTCATCGTCTGTGGAGATGACGTGCGACACGAGTTCGCACTCGCTTTTGAGTACTATGTCGTT
Source organism: Pisolithus albus (assembly GCA_024613165.1). Taxonomy (NCBI): domain Eukaryota; kingdom Fungi; phylum Basidiomycota; class Agaricomycetes; order Boletales; family Pisolithaceae; genus Pisolithus; species Pisolithus albus. The sequence continues at coordinate 256,804 of JANFAB010000080.1, forward strand.
TCCCTCGCTCCACGAAATGTGGGAGATGCTTTCGGGACTGGGCTTGCCGGTGGGCAGACCGCTTGACCCTGTAAACACGTCTTTAGTGGGTGCTTGTGCCATAGGTGGCATATTTACCTTCGTTTCTTCCTTAAGTACCCAAGGATTGACCAAGCGATGCGGTTGCAGTTGAAGGCACGAAAACATCCGGCCGAGGTATAAACGGGGTCGCGGTAATTCCACCAGGAGTGTGGATCAGACCCTGGCATACGTACCCGCGAGGATCGGAGTACACGTCGGAGGATTGTTGCAACTTAGCCAGACCATGGTCGACGTGGTATCATTTTGCAGCATCGTCTAGGCCATTGAAGGACTTGCAAATCTGCAATCACGTGGGAATCGGCGTGTCGCGGTGGAGTGCACGCTTGCAACTTCACTCATGTCGATTAGCGCTGAGCTGGCAACTTCCCAAGTAGGTGAGCATTGGAATAATAGTCAACCCCCTTAGGTCGGCACGGATGCAATTGTCATCGAAAATCATTTTCAATCCAGCAAGGCATGCTCGAATGATGTCGCCCGTTACCGATCTTCTCTCAGAGACTGAGTAAATTGACACAAGTTCCACTCTTTCTAGGAGCGTTATCGCAGGGCCTGCTAAATTCAGGACACCCGACCTTTTCCTGCATCATAGGTTCTTGTCGATTCCGAACCTGGCTGTTGCCGTGGTTACGAATTCATCGGTCAGATCATTCAGGGAGCGCTCTACCTTTATCCGAGCGCGGAGCTCCGTAAAAAATGTGGCCGGACGAACTGAAAGCACTTCAGCCCGCCTGTGGTTGGATGGGGCGAAAATAATGCCGCATACTAATTGCAGGGAAAGTACCGACAAGCCCTTTTTCACGTCGAAAGGAAGGGCAGTCGGCGAATGGCCTATCACCATTCACGACGAAAACAATATTCGAGAGACTGTCTCGTGTCTCGCGATTGGCTGATCTTTTGACCCTCCCAATTCTTCCGTGGAAACCCCATAGGTAACGTCTCACGCTTTGAACTCACGAAACGTGGGGAGAGGATAGTACGTACTATGTACAATATTGCACATGGTATTGCAGGCGGGGCGCGTACGGACGAGTGGTGGTCGGGGTCCAGACGACCAGTCTTTTTTGTTTACGAGTCACCGCTTGCACCCACGAACTTCACTTGGCACGCATGAATCGCCAGCGAATCGAGTTGTGTGCGTGGTGAATTGGACACACAAAGTAATTGATATCTTCGGCTCATCGTAGTAGGCGGGATCATGGCGACCTTTGTGTCACAACCATACTCGATGCCGCAGACATCCACTGCTCCGCCTCGACGGGAGCCAGACCAGCAGTTTTCACTAGACGATGACCCAGGAAAGAAAAAGAAGACAAAGAGAAGAAAAGTCAACCATGCATGTCTGTACTGCCGTCGCAGTCATATGACGTGCGACGAAGGCAGGCCTTGCCAACGATGGTGAGCATGGCCCTACTACACACACTCTAGAGGTTCACTTCTACATGCAGTATCAAACGTGAAATTGGCCATCTATGCCATGACGAGCAGCGCCCACCAAAAACGATTGCGAAAGCCGAAGCCACAATACCTACCAACGCGGAGTCATCACGACCTCCTCCCCGTGCGGTTCCCGCTGTTTCGCAATTGACGTATGCTTAGTACGATCGACAGAGTCAGTATACCCTACTCCTGCTATCCCTCAATCCGCGAACACACCCTGGCCTATCGGTGTCCCTCAAAGTACCTTTCTTTACCAACCAGAAACTCTCGGAAACGAATTCTCTGTCCTCACGTCCGTATTCTCCGTCTTATATTGTATCCTTGACACATGATGCTTCCAGGGACTTTCTCGAAACACTCGACGACGGTTCATTCTTCACTCCACCACCACAGACAGTTACCCCTTCTCTCGTGTCCGCGTCATCTTTCGCCAATGCGTCGCCCGAGACCATGAGCAATGCATACGTCAATGCAGCCCCAGCTCCAGTGGATAACGCGACCGATCCGGCGCCTCCGCCCGATCCACCGAAAGAGGAACCAGTTCCCCCTTTACTCCCTTCCGCCACCAAAGCGGAGAAATTCCTTCTCACTGCCGCCGATCAGGAACCCGGAACTAGAGACGAGCGCCTGAATCGCGTCATTCAAAGCAAGTATGAAGCAGGTCTGCTTAAGCCGTATGACTACGTCAAGGGCTATGCGCGGCTATCACGATGGATGGATAGGAAGTAAGGACTATCCGTCAACCCTTCACACTAGCGTTTCACATTATATGCCTACCCCAGCGTGTCGAAACAGTCTAAACAGCAAATACTGCAGCCTTTATCGGTTCTTCGTCCGAAGTTCAGGGTGGGTCTCCAGAATCTGCATGCTGCACTCTCCGTGACCTTTCTCTTAGGCTGTAGCGCAATCTCTACGAGATATTGTGGGTTTTAACTTGTCTCCTTGACCTAACTGATATGGAGTCATTCCTCAGGACCTTGTTTTCATTGAAGAAGCCTTCGAACGATTGCTATTGGATTATGACCGCGTCTTCTCCGCAATGGGTGTTCCAGCTTGCCTGTGGCGCCGTACAGGCGAGATTTACAAGGGAAACCGAGAATTTTCCGAACTCGTTGGTGTGGACGGTTATATGATGCGCGACGTAGGTGGGTTGACTTATGTTGACCCCATTCTTGCTAACGGTCGACAGGGACGACTCTGCATTTACGAGCTCATGGCGGAGGAATCCGCGGTCAATTATTGGGAGGTGAGTGCCGAGGACGTGCGATGCATTTTCCGGGACGTTTCCTCAACACCACTCAGAAATATGGACACGTCGCCTTTGACACTACCCAGAAGGCAGTGCTCACGTCGTGCGTGCTACGGTATAAACCCGTCATAAATACCCATCCCTCTGAACGCAAGAATGATGAGGACGGTCCAAGCGAAGAGGGTTTCGTGAACTGCTGTTTTTCGTTCACCATTCGGAGGGACAAGTGGGGAATCCCTACTATGATTGTTGGCAACTTTATCAAGTGCTGACAATTGGTGAACCCGCGTCCGTGCCTTTCCAGGATAGGAGAAATCACTACAGACGCGGAGCTGTAATGACTCTGTGTTGTCACGAGCAGAATGCAACAATTATTATTTGCTTAACTTCTCGGCCCTAGTTCACGCGTCTAGGAAAACCCTGTATATATGTATACTGTGCAGATAAGCATCACCTGTTTTGGGGGAGTCAAGCGAGGGTTGGCGTTTATCCTTCCATTTCTTCCGGAGGTGGTCCTTGTGGTTCCCGATCACGATCCTTCCGGGTGGCCTGGACCACGTCGTCTACCCTGAGAAGCATTCGCGCCGCCTGGGAAAATAGTCATGTAGACTCTCTAAGATACCTCATCGACGAATGGCTCACCTCGATGGCGGTTTTAAATGTTTGGACCTTGACACTAGCACTTTCGTATAGCCCATACTTCTTCATGTCCACAATCTTTCCTGTTTCACCATCGATGCCCCACGAATGCTCGCCGTTGGCATGCTTCGCTCTCAACTCCGTTAGTACCCTAATCGCATTTCCACCTGCGTTCTGCACGAGGGTGCGTGGAATGACCTCCATAGCATCAGCGACGGCGCGGAACGGCCATCCTTCGACACCAGTTATGCTGCGCGCCTTGGCATGCAGGCCGACTGAGATAGCCATCTCAGTCGCACCCCCACCAGGTGCGAGTGTGGGTTCAAAGTAAACATTGCGTGCGACGGAGAGTGCATCGGCGAGGTTGCGATCAATTTCATTGAGAATATCTTTAGAGGGGCCACGCAGGAGGACAGTACACGCCTTCGGGTTCTTGCATTCGGTGAGGAAGGTAAAGTATCTGAAAAATGAATGCGAATTTGAGTCTTCTCCGTGACTTGACATCGGATGCGACTCACTCGTCACCTATTTTCTCGATGTGGAACAGTCCACATTTCGTTCCAACGTCGGACTCTCGGAGCTCCTCTACGCGGTTGACTATGGTGGCACCAACGGCCAAGGCGATGCGATTGTTGTCCGATTTGCGGACGCGGCGAATAGCGGAGACCTTTGCACGCTCGAAGACGTGTTGTGCGATATCTGGTACGGTGTTGTTGGATGTGCCTCGAGCGGATAATGTGGAAATATCTTACCCGAGATACCCTTCTCCGTGATGATAAGGTCTGGCTTGAACTCCAGTATCCGCTTGCACTGGGCGATGACTTGCTCTTCCTCAATCTCCTGAGCACGGGCCCAGTCTGTCTCCTTCGAAAATTCCATGTTGGTCTGGCTCTCTCCCTTCTTGTACTCCAGCGGGCAGTCGAGAAGTATGATACGCGGATTCTTTATCCGCCGTCGCATGTTCGGGTGGGTGATATCCTTGTTGAGCATGACTCCATCCAACACTCTAGATTCCTCGATCGACCCTCCTGGAATTTTTTCTACTCGAGCATAACGCTTGATATCGACAGTTTTATGTCCACTTTCCTCAGCTGCGACAGTGCGAACGGCTTGCAATGCGAGGCGGCACATGAGGTCAGACCAGCGAGCAACGAATTTCGTCCCAATAGACGTTTTGATGAGGGACAGCATTTCCTCCTCGTTATTCGTGTTAATGGGGATTGAGATACGTTTGACGATATCCAGTGCCTCCTTGAGTGCTTTGTTGTATGCGGAGATAATCACGACGGGGTGGATGTCGCGTTCGAGCTGCGCAAGCGACTGGGCGAGAATCTCGCCGGCTGACGCACTAAGCAGGGTGTAGAACCAGGATCGTGAAGATATGTACCTAGGATGATGACACTGGTGGTACCATCGCCGCACTCCTCATCCTGGGTCCTACTCAATTCGATCATGTTCTTTGCTGCAGGATGTGCGACATCGATTTCACGAAGGATAGCGTTTCCATCGTTTGTGAGTCTAGTGAGTATGCGCAAATGAGCTGTTCCGCGAGTCATCAACATGACTCCTTACAAGATACCGCCCATAGGATCTAAGATCATCTTGAGCATGGCTTTCGGCCCCAGACATGTTCGTATGACATCAGCAATAGTCTTCGTTAAGATTGTGAAGTTAAATTTTGAGCATATGCATCGAACTTATGAGGAGTGCACAGCGCACCTTGGCAGCCGTGATATTTGAGATCTGTGCCTTCCTCCCCGACTGCCTCTCGGGGGCAGCATCTGTATTCGCATTAGCATGGACGTTCGGCACATGGAACTAACATCTCGCACTCATCACAAACACGGGTGTCTGTCCGCCTGCCTGCATGTCGAATGTTGGAGTGGTAGTCGATAATTATGGTCCTTGCAAGCTCAGCAAACATTTCAGCACAGCCACAGAGGCAGACGATAGCGATGATGTTTTCCTATTATATTGATGAAATCCTTGCACGTAGAACACAGTGAAACGTATTGCAAGTCCGATGGTAAAAGAACGAGAGTAGAGAAAACACCACTAATAAGAGAAGGGAAAGGAAAGGAAAGTTCGACGAGAATGTCCTATGCTAGGGAGGGACTAAAAGAGAGACGAGTAAAAACGGTCAGCAACCAGTAAAGGCCGAGTGTCAGAACCAGCGATGATGTGTGAGTAAGAGAACCATGAACATGTATACCAGACTGTCCACAAAACAAGCCAAGTAATCCACACTCCACGTTGTCCACCACTATACGAGTCTGGACAAGGGATTGAGGCTCGTCACGATTGATTCTCGAGCAGTATCCGATCGATGGCAGCATTGATAGTTGCTTTACGCGCCGTCAAGTCCGTCCCGAATTGCTCCTCGAGTTGACGCCTAATCTCGCGCTTCGTAACGGTATTCAGGTCTGCAGTCCGCAAGACATTTTGAACGGCACGTTCCAAGTCAGCATCGCTAGGGGCCACAGGTCCGAAGTCCATCTCGTGCATCGTCGGTATCGGCATGTCTAAATAGGTTGTGGGGGGCCTTGAATACGTTGGCTGGGGTAGTATCCCAACTTCACTCATAGGACGCATATGAGACATCGCCATCGATAGTGGGGTATTGCGACCAGACTGCATGCCGGCAGGAAGTACGCCAAACTGCGAGGGAACAGGCGATTGGCTACGAGGCTCATAAAAGGTTTCGTGGCCATATAAGGATGCAGTACGAGACTCCGCATATCCTTCCTTGTGGAACTGGGTGGGAGGTACCCAGGAGCCGATACTGTGGTTGGATTCTCGGTCCCACAACTCATTTTCCTGGAAGCTGTCAGTCTTCCTTCTTCAAACTGAAACTGTGGGACGACGCACATAATCGTTCCATGTCTTGAGGGGAATGGAGCGAGGATCGAATTTGCCTTCGTCCTAACTGTACAATAAAGGTGATCAGCGACGCGATGCATTCGATACAAGACCACCTACATGAACAATAATCTTCTTGCCAGATTCTCCCAGTACGACACGCGTTGCACCCCAAGAGAAATCGTCCATACGCCAAAAGGAGTAGATCGGTAGCATGAACGAGAAAATAGGGATGGCCAAGATATAGAATACCATCCACCCGACCATATCCCACTTGCGACGCAGAATGAATACCAAGGCTTGCAAGCCGTACACGGCGGCAATCATGATAAGGGAAATGAACGGGACCGTATTGTGCTCGTAGACAACCGACACGACTAAGTAGACGATCTGTAAATTGCATTAGGGAAACGACTCTCCATGGGCGACAGGCAGACGTACATATGCCACAGTGACAGGCTGAATCAGTGTCGACACTAGATCCATCATGACAATGAAACGCATGGAAAAACAACAGAAACCACAGAGTTGATCCAGGAACATGAGTTCACCGAGATTATGAACAGTCGAGTTGATCCAACGGCGACGTTGAGAGAGTAGAACTTTCCAATCGTCCGGAGCGACCGTCTCAGCATGAGCGTCCCTGATAAACTGTGTCTTGTACATTGCGAAGTGTTTGAGTAAGAGCGTTGTCAAATAACGATCTTCCCCAAGATGCAACAGGTTCTTCATGTGTAGGGTATCGACACGGTTCTGGGAATAATCCTGGATAATTTGATTGGAGACGAGAAGAGGCTTGTGCGTGTCTGGTGTGCGCAGACGGAACAAGGTGAAACAACCTGGCAAACAAGTGACCGAGCCGAACAGGCTCTCGAACGCTTTGGCCATGTGATGGGAGATGAAGTACTCGTACACCTGATAGACCACCTCGGTCTTACACCAAGCAGAGAGACCTCAATAACAACGCACCTGCATCATCGTCACGATCGACTGTTTGGCGTTTGATAGGGAGGTTTCCCCACACACACCAAGGACCTTTTTGTCGTGGATCATCCTATGGTAACTCAGACACGTCGATTCCAGAACGGTACAAAACGACTTACGCGGATATTAGGCGGTTGAGGGAGTAAGGCTCCGCAGTCGTATCTGCGTCAACGGTAAACAAGTACTCGTAAAATGTGGGATTGACGCCAATGACGTTCTTGATCTGGTGGTACATCTCGAGCTCGAGAGGATTCATCGGCGAGTTGTAATGCACCTAAAAACCCGCTGTCGAGACTCAAAACCCCATGTAAACATGAGACAGCATACCTTGTTCAAGAAATGCATGACCACCATCTGTGAATCACGCTTACCACGATTTCCGGGACGGGACCTCTCTGTCGGCTTCCCAACCTTGACAACCACAAGATAGGGTACGACGTGTCCAGCACACTCGTAAAGACCCGAATACACTTTGGCCATATTATGCTGGCGTGCGCCCTCACCGATCGACACGAAACTGAGCGGTTCGGGATCCAGATTCGGGTCAGCACCCAAAATATCAAGAACAATGCGTGGAGTTGGACGATCATTGCCAGATCCAACGATGTTCCCGTCGCACACGACTAGGATCAACTTGCGCTTATCGTCATACTTCAGTACAGCCAATGAATCGATCGTACGCCGAAGCGAAGCCTCGCCTTCGGTGTAACATGGGACCTGACAAATCACGAACTTATCATGGTCCTCAGGTGCACGAGCGGCTCCGAAATTGATCGACGCAATGAACTTGAACCCGATGATGGATACCATAAGAACCGAAAGCACGAGTAAGATGTACTCCGAGAACAAGCACTGGGGCGAATTTCGGTTGTCGACTGCACCAATCAAGAACAGATTCCGAAGACACGTCTTCTGCATCTCAAGCGTTGTGGAATCGAGGCCGAGACCATCGTTGAACCGCTTCGTGAAATCCTGCCCGGAGTTAACCTTGAACAGATCGACAATGGTGGAGCTCATGAACTGGGTGTCCACGCTTCCACCCGCTTGGGTACCCGTGGGTGTGATCACGGCAGGCGGGTAGTTGATATACGTCGTCAAATCGTAAATCAACCCATCGAGAATTCCGAGCGATGACCCGCTATTGGCCATATCTTGGATCTCTGAAGGGGTATACCCAACGTACCCAACGCGATTGTTCCACCGCATGACGGTCATGCTCTCGAAATACCAGTCTGGGCGAGAGTCATTGGTAAATGCGCGGAAGTCGTGGTACTGAGCATTGGGGTCGGTGTTGTTGGCCGAGTTGAGCGTCACCCAAGGACTCACAGTCCCCGAGACACCGTTACACAAGGCGCTGACCTGTGTCTCTGTCAGGGAGACACGTACGCACTGACATACGACCTAACGCACCTGCACAGGGAAAATTGCATCCGCAGCCATGCCACCATACTGCAGGACCGACTTGGTGGACACAACGCCGACGACACGCTGATGAGTCGCGGCTACCTGCGTCAAATCAAAGACCTCTCCCCGAATTGATGTATAGACGTTGTTCGGATTGTTCTGATAGGAATATGAGGCAAGCTCAGAGGCGCTGAACACGTGCTGCGTAGGACAAATGATCAACCCCAACACGGCAATCACGAATACCGCACAGGCACATATAAGCCAGATGATCATGTTCAAAGCCAATTTTTCCCTCCACGCTTGCCGTACGTCTTCGCGTTTCATGCGTCCAAACCACTTCAGGAAGGGAGACGGTATCCACCAGGTTAACATCCAGCAAAGGAGAACCCATCGTCTCCGGGCAGACGTCTCCTTGATAATTTCAGTGGTCTCGCCCTCCATGGTCTCCCCGGGCAGCGGATCCTTCGCCATCAATCCCTCCTTATCCACATGTTGGAACATATTGCGAGAGGGGGCGTATGACTCGGTGCCATAGTTTGAGTTTGAATCGTCCCGATCGCTCGTCAGTCGACTCCTGCCATCAAACTCGTCACTCCGTACCGTCTTGGCTTCGTCATACTCTTCGTCGTATTCTCTATGGAAGGACGAGCCCTGGCCAACGAGTGGGGCCTGATCACCGTACGTATTCGCGTACGCGGATTCGTCGACTCCAGCTGCAGAGGGAGTCAAATAAGGGGCGTACGGATCACCGCCGGGTCGAACATCGAGACCAGCTTCGACCTCAGCCTCGCGCATCCGGTTACGTTTCTGTTCTTCAACGTCAGCGGCACGCAAGTAGTCTTCCATTGCATGGAAGGCAGCTTGCGAAAGGAAGACCTGCGCGCGTACGATGAGATTGCCTCCGGCGGGAGGTAAGAGGTTCTTACCTTGTGCTGCCCCAAAACTACATCAGTCTCACCGAGGCCCAAAGCCACCCTCATCCTCTCAATTTGTTCTGCCGGAGTCCCATCTCCGCCAGCAAGAAGAACCTTGCTCATCGGATCTCTGTACCGCTGACAGAATTCCTCTGGAGTCATGCCGACCTCAAACACACACGCGTTCCGCTTTGCAACCTCGACCAGCCCTGCACTGCGCACCTGCCCCTTGACCGACCGTCCCTCGAGCTGGTTCGGGAGTTGGGAGTCGTTCGGGTTGATACAGAAAACGAACCAATTCTGTGTGTCTCCCAATGTATCAAAGAGTGTGTCGAGGGCGGCGCAGAATTCGCCCGCGACGCAGGGTGTACCTGTGTTTTGGGGCGCAGCGACGTCCTCGTCCTCGCGCTCTTCTTCAATGATGGTGGGAGTCGTGCCGGTGGCGGTGTTATCGCGCGGCATACGACGAACGGTGTTTTTCCGTCTTGTGGAAGGCGCCCGCATAGGTTTTACGGGTTGTTGTGCGGCAACGATCATGTCCTCACTTTTTGGGTGAGCCTGTGTGGCGATGGCTTTTCCTGAAAAGAGACCTTTGACGAATGGATTGATGGACCCCGCTCCTTCTCCTCCATCCGCAACGCCAACACCAACTGCCGTACCACGAAGGAGAGCCACGAAATCGGGGTTGAGAGCATCGAGGTTGCGTTCCAAAAAAGCCTCAGACGAATATGTCACTGGCCCATTAAAATGGCAGATTGTGAACGTCGGAAAACCCGACCTATCCAAGCCACCTCCCGACTTGAAGGAAGAATGGTTGCCCCACCGTTTGGCGAAAGCCTCGACCATCGTGTGGTCCGTCTTCTTGTGGGACCGGCGAGCTTGGTCGTCCATGATGTGAATGAGACCACCGGGTTTGTTCTGAAACAGTCGGACGCATTCTGAGTTATCGAAGTAGGAAATGGGGGGGACATATTTGGATATACCCTCGGATTGGTATTCGTCGACGTGCGCTTCGAAGAGACGTTGCTGAATGAAATGGTGTAATCGTTCATTGGCGAAGTTGATGCAGAACTGGTCGAGTGAGTTGGATCTGCCTGTCATGTTCTGTGGACCGGGGAGATCGAATAAGCCGATGAAAGTTTCGAAGTCGTCTCTGCAGAGACGTTGGTTGATGTGCTCGTTGAGCCATGCGAAAAGGAGGGAGTAGAGTGTTTTGGCGAGGTCGTCTCTATTGTCGGATGCTCCGTCTGGGTCGAGGAAGACAGTGCAGAGTTCTTTCTTGACCAATTTGGTCTTGTAGGACAACGCATTCTCGAGTGCAGAAGGTTGAACGCCCAGAAACTCTGCTACGAGGGCAAGGGTATCGACGTTGCGCACGACTGCGGCGTCGACATCTCTCGAACGGTCGATTGTGAATTCGAGGTTGCCGAGGTGGAGGATGGCAGCGATGAGTTGACATGCCTGTGCGACGTGTCGTTTGGAGAGACCGACTGTTTTCAACGCCACCTTGAGTTGTTCGAATCGGTGTGCGTCGTCGTCCCTGACGGCATTGGGACGAGCACCTGCGCTACGCTGTCCGAGATACCTGTAGTGAACCTTGTCTTGCAGGTGAAGATGCTGTCGTTCCTCTGGGGATGCGCCTGCGACGAGATAGTAAAAGATGTGGAAGTTGCGTTCGCCCGAAGGAACAGCAGCGACTCTGTTTCTTTCAAGATAGTAATCGAGGGTCTTTATGCCACACAGGCGACCTCTCTCGGTGAACTGCAATTCAGTGTACTTGCCAAACCGAGAGGCGTTTGGATTGAAGAGGGTGCGTGCGTTTCCAAACGTTTCGATGACAAACTCTGCAGCGGGGACTTGGTGTGCGAGTTTTGCGCCTTTCTTTCCGGGATTTGAGACGGAGAGTTCCAGGAAGGTTTTGATGGCAAGGCGTCTGTTCTCAGACTTTCCGCTTGCGGTTTCGCCGCTAGACATTGGTGAGTGTGTGTTTATGACAAAGAAGGAGATGCGCACCTGAAAAGAATGGACTGGTCCTGTGCAGTGCGTCGCATGTGGTAATAAGCATTGTTGGCGAGTTGGAATATGTGGGGGGGGAGACGAGATTTTCCAGGAGAGGTGTCCCGATACTCTGCGGCATACTTGTGGAGGACGGAGTCGGCGTTTGAAGAGACGTACTTGTGAGGGTTGAGGACGACGAGGGCTGATGGACCGACGGCGGTGTAGACGGAGTCCGCCATGAAACGTTCACGGAGACATGCGACGATGGCGTCGTCTGTGACGGGTGACAGGGTGGACAGGTCGACGACGCCCTCGAGTCGCTGGAGACCCATCGCGACGGACGTCGGCCTGTTCATGGCCAGAGAGTGAGAGAAGGACAGAGGAAAGGTGAAGGTCGAGGAGGAGCAGACGAGTTTCTTCAAGTGACCCGCCCACAAGCGACAATGCACTGCACTTTCCCACGACTTGCTGACTACACACATTTTATTTACTGGCCCGCATCCTCTTCCCCGCCTTGCAACCGTCCTCGCCGCTCTTTCTCTTTCTCGACTCAGATTGTATCACGCCATCCCTCGCAATCTCCCCTGCCAGCTGTGGTGGAACACCTCCCCGTGGTGGACACATATAGCCATCGGGCTGGGTCCGTGTTGTGTATGGTCGGGCATACCACTCCGTCCGAGGTTGCACCGTCGAGAGTATCGCTGTGCTCGATGGGTTCCCTTGGGCCACTTTTCGACCTCCTTTGGGAGCACGACCGGCAGTAGCTTTTGAGTGGGTAGGACTCGCCAACGAAATCCAGCGCGGGTTCCGCCCGGATTGGCTAGACGGCTTCGTTCCCTCCACCATATTCTCCTCGCCTTCCTTGGGTAATGCAGCGACGATCTTCTCCTCATTTTTTCGACGCGAGCAAGCATGCGTCTGGGAGACCCCGTCCAACGATAGCCCAAGACCAATCCTCTCCCCTTCGTCTCCCTTCCTCCGCTTCTCTCCCATTTCCTCACCGTAGTCGTCGTCTTCCCCTGGATACCGAAGTATATCGTCGAAATCTAGTGCAGGTACCTCATTGAAATCCGAAACGACGCGATGTTCTTCGACATTAAAGAAGGATATAGCAGATGAAAAACACGGCGAAAATTCGATGTCCTCGAACGAGAACGGATCGTACATCGCCGACGATATAGCGTAAGACAGGGCGAGCAAAAAGAGACGAACACAGCAACAAGCGAGTCGAACGATAAGCAGGTCGGGACACGATGAAGACGAGATCTCTGAGAGGGAGAAATGAAGAGTACAATGGGAGTCAGCCATGTCCAGCGTCACCAGAGGGCTAGTACATATTCACTATGATATTAGCTGCATCCAGCTCCCTTGCACAAGGCCTTGTAGTCTAGAGGTACGATACTTGCTTTGGGTGTTCTCGATTGCAAGTGGCCTGGGTTCGATTCCCAGCAAGGCCCTTCTTTTTGTCCTCTCAGTGTGTAAGCCAGTGGTCTCACTCGCCATAGCCAAGTCCGCTGTTCTCCGCCATCCGTCGTCCGTCCTGCCGGTCCGTCACATTTTTCCACTGTTTCCAAGTGGCGTGTTTATTCCAGGGTTAACATTTCTCTACGTTCGAGTCCAGAACCACGGATACACCGACGCATTTGGAACTGGAACACGAGGCCTTCCAAACACCCTAGACCCATCATATATAATACTGTCTGTGTCGATGGCGTAACTTGCAGCAAGCTCTCGCGCCAAGATGGCCCACGAATCAGCAGATTCGAAAGAGCATCTCGAACCGTGGTTTGACGACGGGAACATCGTCCTTGTAGCAGAAGGGCAATGCTTCAAAGTTTACCGGGGAACCTTGTCGGTGCATTCACCGATCTTCAAAGACATGTTTTCATGTCCCCAACCCGCCGATCAGGAGGAAGTGATCGAAGGATGTGCCGTCGTTCACCTCCAGGATTCCGCCAGCGAGGTTCAACATGTCCTCAAAGCGCTTTTTCACGGCGAGTGCGTGACTCTGCGTCCCCCCCTGATAGCGGTCTGAGGTCAATCCAGGTACATCAGTTCCTCTCAGTCAATGCCTGTGAGCGTTGCTACGGCACTGCTCCGCTTGGGCAAAAAGTATGAATTCAAGCTACTTTTCGAGTGCGTATCGAGCAGAGTGAAGGACTGCTATCCTCGGGAACTGCCTTTCAGTTCGGGCCCAGCGCGCGTCGAAGGAACCCTCACTGGACGTGACCCCCTGGATTTCCAGTTGCTTAACATTATTCGCGAAGTTGGGTTGCTCACAGTCCTCCCCATCGCACTATATGCCTGTGCTTTCTCAACAGACATCGAGAAGCTCCTGGACGGGTATGACTGGAACGGCATCCACTACTCGCTCTCTCCTATCAATCAAAGAGCGTGTATCATCGCGAGGGATAGGCGCTCGGAAGTTGGGAAACGCGTGTTCACAAAGATCTCTTTGAGGCCAGAAGACCGCTATTTTTTGGAAAGTACGACCTGTCTGCTATGTCGCTCACGGTGTTGCGCAACATCCCTTTCTGCTGACCCCTTCGCAGCCTGGGATCCGGATTGGAATAGTAGGTTCTGCAAAAATTGTGTTGCAGACTTCAAGTCGCGGTACAATAGGTACAGGAAGGATGCATTCATCTACTTACCGTGGATGTTCGATGTGGGACCGAGCTGGGATCAGGTCCAGAAAGACGAGACGAGTTTCTGATTAAACGACGGGCAAGTTCTACTTTTTGAGAACCGGAAAGGTCCCTGACGTGACTCCGTCCCTACTCATCTATTACTTTCTCTTGGTCGCTTTCGGATACATACCGCGTTCTACTGCAGCTATATTGTTGTGACTGATGACCTATTTGTACTTCGCACGCGGATGGCCCGGTCTTGACGTGTTGGCAAGTACGTTTTAGACCTTGGTAAAGGGCTTTCTTCAGGCATGTCGCTTCAGCCCCCGAAGAATAACGGTTGCCGCGTGCTATACGGGTATTGCGCAGTTCATTTCTGATATGGCTAAAATTCCTACCGTCTTTCATGTTAAACTATACAAATGAGCGTGCTTAGTACTACAAAATGCGTAGTCGTGTCGATGGAGCGTAAGTCGTCGAGAAATGTGAATGTATAGGTGCAAAAAAAGGTGTAAATCAGGAAGGTCGAAAGGTATAAATCGCAGCTTGATCCAAAGAAAAATTCATCCAAGGAAGAAATCAGAACGAAAATGAAAGAAGCATAAATAGAAAAAGGGCAGTGGAGGGGAAGACTTTACTCCCCAGCCCACTCCCCGCCACTGGCCAACTTTGCGAAAACTCCCCTGCGATCGACGAGCTCGTCCCAGGTGCCCTCCTCGGCGACCACGCCGTCCTGCAGCACGACGATCCGATCGCACATCTTCATTACTGGCACTTGATGGGTGATCATGACCGTCGTCCTGCCCTGTTTCGCGCTCTTGACGGTCTCGAGTACAGCGGCTTGATTCGTCCCATCCAGAGCAGACGTACATTCATCCAGAACGAGGACTTTGGATGGCCTTGCCAAAGCACGCGCAATCTGAATCCGCTGCGCCTGGCCACCGGAAAGGTGCGATCCATCTTCGCCAACAGGAGTATCGTACCCCTGAGGCAAGCTCATCACGAATTCGTGGATGTTGGCAGCGCGAGCAGCACGCTCGACGTCTGCATCAACCATCGACTTCGTACGCCCGTACGCGATATTCTCCTTGACGCTCGCATCAAACAAATGCGGTTGTTGGCTGACCACGGCGATGTGTTCGCGGAGATGGTGTACGTCCGTATTGCACAGTTGGACGTTGCCAAGCGATATCAATCCTGATGTCGGCTCGTATAGTCTCTGAAGAAGCGCTGCGACCGTCGACTTGCCACATCCCGATGCGCCAACCAGCGCAACACAATCACCCTGCTTGACTGTCATCGACAATCCCTTCAACACAGGTTCGTCCACTCGATCAGGGTATGTAAATTCGACATCTTTAAGGACGAGATCGCCACCGAGATTCCGGGGTCTTAAGAGTCCACGTGCCTCGCTTGTCTTATCAGATCGCAGCTGGACGAGTGCATACAGATCCGTCGTCGCCTGAACAGACTTGGCAATCTTTTGCGTGAATGCCATAAGCTGGGACCCGATGGTGACCGTAAAAACAACCAAGTTGAGAACTTGGACCATCTGCAAATACGTATACGTTCCACGAGCAATGAGGACAGCACCGACGTAGAAGAGGAGCGCTTCCGCCAGGTAAATCAGTGAGGATGCTACGCCGTATGTGCAGCCTTCAACAAAGGCCCCACGGACTCCCGTAGTGAGACATATTGACGCGGCTTGATCGAACTGAGCTTGGAGAATAGGTTCCAGAGACATGGCACGGATGCTACGGATGTTGACGATCGACTGGACGCAGTGACGTCAGCACGCCAGAAACAAAATCGAAAGAAAACGTCGTACCTCATAATAAACCTTCGCAATCTGCTCCCTCGCCCTCTTATTCCGCAATTCGCATCTAGCCACTAGCCCCGTCTGGATGCTCATCACGCCAACGAATATTGGTCCAATGGCAATACCAACAAGGGTCAACTGCCACCCCCACACCATCGCCCATATCAACCCGAGCCCCATCATCGCCAGTACGACAAGACACTGTCCCAATACAACAGCTACAAGCGCACGTGCGTCGTCGGCATCTTTGATGAGGGTTTGGGAAAGTACGGAAGGTGAGTGAGAGGGTTCATCAAACCAAGATTTATCTTGCGCGAGAACACGTGTGTAAGCTTTGTTACGGAGTACGTTGATCCATCGTATCGCCGATCTTTCCATAAGAACATATTTTGAGCCGAGGAGCAGCCCGTCCAACGCCGCAATTCCGAGTACGAGTCCGCCATAAGAATTAATGATAGTTGCATCGGATGGATCAGCAGAGACTTCAAACATGAGGCGGGAGAGGAGGAACGAAAAAATAGGCGTCATTGCCCCGCTTAAGAAGCATGCGAAGAGGCCGGCGAAGAGCAGAAGTTTGGTCGGGATACTAGGCCATATGAGACGGATAGTTTGAAAAAGGCTTGGTGGCGGACGGTAGGGCTCGTCACTGGAATGGACGGTCGCAACTTTGGCTTTCCCTTTGCCATCGGATCTAACGACGAGTGAAGATTTCCTGGAGGATAAGGGTGGGGACTCGGTAACCTCGTGCACTTTCCGCTCCTGCCTTTCAGCCCGTCGTCCGGCGGCCTGATGAGCAGCACATTGTAAAGCTTCCTTATCTTTCTCGAATTCATCATCGTCTTCGACCATAAATTGCGTCGACGATGACGAAGGAAATCCGGGTGAGGTTGGCGTAAACTGGAGACTTAACCTACTACGCGCGTCACACGCTCGCGGAGGGAAAGTGGGGGAAGGAACGAGGATGGACATACTCGAAGGTCTACGTTTGCGACCTTGTGTGTCTGCCCTTGTACACGAATTGTTGGCGAGGTGACCAAGGGCGGGGTTGTTGGTCGATGGAGCAGAAGCCGCATCGGTTGTCCTCGTCAATTCTGCCACAACATCCAACATCCAGCCGCCGAGCGCCATCGTCACGGGACGCACACCAGCCAGGGTAGGGGCAACGCTCATATGTCTATCGGCTGCCGGATTCCCTTGTTCTTGAGCCTCCTCGGCCTCGGCAAGGATCTCCGCAACCTCTTCGTATACAGGTAGACGGGCGGCATCGCCATCATCATCCGCGAGCTGCACACCGATCTCCTTCACCATCCTCTCCCATTCCCCGCCCGAAACCTCCAAATCACCCCTAAACCCCTGCTCCACGATACGCCCAGCGCGCATCACATACACGAAATCTTCGGCGGCAATACTTGACAAATCGTGCGTGATGATGAGGGTGGTTTTTTGGCAGCGAGTACGCCACGCTCGGAGAGCGGCAGTAGTGAGAAGGCGCGTGGGTGGATCCAGAGCGGACGTAGATTCGTCTGCATTTTGCGGACGTCAGCGTGAGCAAGCGGATTGAAGGGGAGGGTACGTACCCAGGATCAGTACTTCAGGATCGCGAATTCTCGCACGAGCAATTGCGAGGCGCTGCCTCATGCCTCCACTCAATGTAACACCATGAGCCTCCTCTCCCTCTGCATTTCCGGACCCTGCTAAAAGTGTATCATAACCCTGGTCCAAGCCAGTAACCCACCCCTCCAACATCGCCATCCTGCAGGCTTCGATTACCTCCTCCCGGCTCACGTCTTCAACACGCCTGCCGTTTCCCACAGCGCCAAGCGCAACATTGAAATGGATCGTTCCGTAAAAGACGGGTGCACCCGCCGACGCAGAGCCTTGAATCACACCTGCAACGTTGTGACGAAGCCACGTCGGATCTAAATACCGCATATCCTGGTCGTCGATCAAAATATCCCCCTGCGACGACGATTGCGACGATGAGTTTCCCCCCCGTGGAAGGGCGTATTGGCCTAAGAGTAAGGCCCCGATAGTGGATTTTCCACAACCAGAAGGACCGACGATATATGTTGTTTCGTGTGCTGGAATGTACATGTTGATGTCGTGTAATACAGGGATCACAGGACGCGTGGGATATGCGAACGTGAGGTTCGTGACGGAGATGTCGCCAATAAACCGCTTTGGAGCGATGCGACGGAGGACTTGATGGTAGGATTTACGTTGTTTGAGGGGTGCCATGGAAGTCACTGTGGTAGTGGGAGACACCGGTACGTAGGCGGAGGGCGGCGCTGGTAGCGTTGGTGAAGAGGAAGAGATGATAGATGCAAGGTCGGCAGCGGAAGCCTTCCCTTTAGCAAGGACAACCAAGAGCGGCACCGTCATTTGGAGATTAGATGTAGCAATCAAGCACGCCCAGAATACGCTCATTACATCTCCAGGTGTGTTTTTACCCTGTCTAACGAGGTAGGCGCCGAACCAGAATCCCTGAACGAACATGGCCATGGTAACGAATTGAGATGTCCCGGCTGTGATGCCCCATATCGTTGGTAGCGAGGGTAAAGCGGGAGGGATGCGTGCTAGGAGGGATGATTCGTGAGATTGCGCATTGGACGACTTGACGGCGCCGATGTGTGTACAAGAGCGTGTAACGAGGGACGCCGCGCGCGCCAATAGTGTTCGCTCGTGCGCGATACGCGGCGACACGAAAGCTTGGGAGAAGCCCTGGATGAGGACGAGGAAGGGGAGCGCGGAAAGGATGACAAGTGTAAGAAGGGGTGACCAATAGAATGCAAGCACAAGCGAAGTGAACGTTGTGGTGAGGTATTGGATGAGTTGACCGCATGCGAGAGAAGATGCAGTGCGGACATCGTCTGTCTCTCTGCATGCAAGTACACCGTGAGTGGCAAGATTGGGGAAGAGGACGACCAAACGTACCGCGCAAATTTGGCCATAAGACCCCCTGCTCCTATGGGAGCGTCACTGGACGTGTCCTGCACACCAGAGGAGTCGCCAGCGCGTCGGTCGAACCATTCTATTTCTTTATGGACTACGGCATAGTAGACCTGTCGTCGTAATTGGACAACGTTGTGTTCGCCGGTCCATATCCATAGACTGCTCGTGACGCTGCTCATGACAAGTGCGCCTGCTCCCAACGCGACTAGTTGGAGCGCGGCGAGTCCGACACCATGAAGTAATTCATCTTTCGCGGATTGTGGGGGATTTGGAGTGAGAGGGAATGCTGCAAATGCATTAAATGAGCGACCGACGACGTAGGTCATGAAAGGGGCTATTCCCCCCGCCGTGACGGAAGATGCGACAGCAGGCGTGAGGAGGACAAGTTTGCGTCTGGGAGTTAGGAATGAGAATAGGATTTTCAAAGACGGTGTTGGTGGTTCTTCCGGAAGTAATGGCGGTGGTGGAGTACTTTCCGAGTGGGAGTGGATGCTGTCACGTTTGTAGGTAGACGACGACTCGCTCATCGTCGTCGACGTCGTCCTCGTCCTCGTCGACGGCTATGATGATAAAAGTGAGAATGAGAGATGCGATGAGGTGATTTTCTCAGTGTACGGTCCATTTTTTTGTTCTGTCTTGACGCTATTGTCTTCGTGTTTCCTTTGTCGCTCGAGGACAATAAGAGAGACTTCGTTACGTAAGCTGACATCACTTGTCATTGCTTATGTAAGCCACTAGATATTTGGCCGTTGTTTATATAAGCAGGTGGGGGAGCAAGCGTGGACAAACATGACATTGTCATGGCACGTGAGCTTGTTTCCTTCACTAAGCCACGAATTCGAAAATCCTGATAAGTGTACAAGTGACGCTCCACAAATCAGATTTTGCGCTGACCACGAGTGTCACAAGGTCGAAACACGGGTGGTGCATGCTGGTCGACAGCGAGTGGCTCGGCAGTACAGTACCAGGCAAGGCGAAACCGCAAACGGTGGGTACGGTCTGGGAGAGAGGCCGTTGAAACAGTTGCTTTAACGTGTGTTTAAGTTCGTGTGCCAAGGTAAGCGCGTGGGGTTTGATGATGCCGGCTTGGCTACCATTCCAGCGACACGGCGATACCTTCCAATGACAGCACATGAACTCACACGACATAGTTTCTACTACTGAAAGAAGTAACCAGCTTTTTGCCACTCCCTGCGAGGCTGCGCTTTCTCTAAACCTACAGCATCACATGTGGCGTGACTCGTGGCGTTCTCCACAGACTTCCACCTTCTGCAATCAGTTAAGTCCGGGGCGTACTCGGTCCACATCAGATATTAAATGAGCAACTTGCTCATGCTCGGAACCTTTTCCCGTTCTACTTCATCCCTACAGGCAGGATGATGGAATCCACTCTGGTCGTCACCATGTTACTCCTGCCTGCAACCTTCTGCATGATTTACCTGTACGTCTTCTGACCTTCCCTAGGTCATATTAGAGGCCCGAGCCCGGCCTCGTTCTTCCTAGGTGTGTAGTGGGGACCTTGTGTTCTGTTCCCCGCCGTCTGTAGGTCCCATGTATACGTGAATTAATCTTGCGTATAAGGGAGCACGCTCGAATTATAGCAAGAACAAGCTGGTGAAACGGATTTCAGATGGCAGAGGCGATATGGCGGTATCGTGCGGTTTAAGAGTATTCTGGGCGTAAGCATGTTAACCTCAACCTGGTCGCATGTGGTTTTTGAACCCTCTCTTTGGTCGTTTCGCAGGCGGATCAGCTTTTGATTACAGATGCAAAGGCTCTTCGGCACATTCTTGGTGCACCTGATCTATATCCGTTTCAGCCGGAGCGACGCGTCATGTCCGGCTTTATCAACGGCAAGGGTATCGCGTGGGCTTGCGGTATGTGGTCTCCGATCCAGCCCGACCCGATCATCCCTTGTGTTACTCATCTTGTGCATACTGGTGTCCTACTCTGGAATCTAAGTGATGCACATAAGAGGCAAAGAAGGATAATACTCCCAGCGTTTGGTGCGCCTCATTCGGAAACATTCCTGAAGGCGTCGAAGACGTCCGCTGAAAGGGTACGCACCTGTTTGTTTCCTGGGATCTAACTCATTTTGCTTTACCTCTGTCGTTATGTAGTGAGCTACATGGTAACGTGCGTGGGCGCTTCACAATGGTAGCATCACTGGGAACCCCGTTGGCCCGCTTACCAGAAGGGTTGGCAGAAGAACCGGAGAAGGTATGCAGAAACTCGCGAAACGAGTCTGACCGTGCAGCGAGTTGTATGGCATCGACCTCGTCCTCCGCTGCCTCACGCAGATGTCGGCGCCAGGTATTGGGGGTATTCAGTTGACGTCGTTTTCCCTTGCAGTACTTGCAACAAACGCACCACAGCTAGTTCGGGTCTGGGGCCATGGTGGTATTGCAAAGAGGCTGGTAAGATCGGGGCTTACTGAATGTCACATACATAGTTAGAATTGCACGGAAATGCATCAATTGCATCATGCCAGAGACGCAGGAGAGTGGAATGATTATTGCATTCGACGGTCGAAAACGATACAATTGAAGGACACTTTCCACTATGTGTATCTAGTGACACGTAGTCACATCAGTGCATACAAAAAATAGTCTGTTCATATATCTGGCTACATCTAGATAGGCCCGTTTTTCACTGGGCTTCATCGATTGTCATCCACGAGCAAAATGCTACTACCAGAATCTGTCTCTTGAGATCCAGTGCCGGGTGGTCTGGTGCCAGTCCAATGCCCATTAGGTGAGGGGTTATAGGGACCTACTACTACTGCATACAACGGAAATATGTCTTAGAGGTCACTACTACTGCCGAAAAGTGTTGCCTGAGACGGTTAGGTGATGCCGAATTGAGGATGGGTGCCAGGGTAACCACAACGCATTCCATTCCGATTCTCATATGTCGAACATAAAACCGCAAACTGATTGTGCTACAGCCAGAGTCATGAAGAGCTTCAAGTCATTCCCCTCCCAACCACGCTACTCCAATCTCACATTCACTCATTTAGTCTTGGTGCTGTATATGTCGAGTGCATTCTTCAAAGTCGTGAAGTTCACTTCGAGATGCTCAACACGTTTCTTGAATACCTATGTGACCATGTATCAGTTTCTGGTGACAACAAGACACCAAACCTACACTGGTACTCTGCTTGCCAGTATGAGCAAATTCGAGTTGTCGACCAAGCTTCGTCGCGCTAGATGCCACCTGCATTTTTATTTCAGCTATTGGTTGGCTACACGAAATGAGTACATGCTTGCCTTGCCCCAGATGAGAGCCAATTGGTCGATCCGACCAGTGATCGTGGTGAGTGTCTCCTGCTGCTCAGCCAGCTGGGCCTTAAGGCATATTATTGCCTCCTCTTGCGCGACGAGTTTGGCAATCTCCGCCTCTAAATTGGTGCGCTGCGTTTCGAGGCCTTATGAAGTCAACTTGAATGGCAGCAGGGCTCTCAAGGAAGCATTCATGTCTCACCATTCAACTCTTTCGACTTGGCAATCAGGAGGCCTAATTCAGCTGCAGCTGCCAAAAGACCAACGATCTGGTGCCAGGTCATTCAAGTAAAAACGATAGATGGGATTATAAGACGCCCCACTAACCAGAACAGTCATCAGTAAATTTACAAGCATCTTTTTTGAACTTATTGTGACTTATTTGTCTCTGCCAACTAAAATCCAACCACAATTCACCACCTACAACAGAACCAGTAAAAGGATTACTCTAGAATACATTATCTTCATCTTTCTGTCAAAACTGGGTATAATAGTAACCCTCATCTCAGTGTTTGTGATTCTAACCCATTTTCAGTAATCCCATTCAGGCCAGGTTAGGGTTCAGGATGACCTCCCGGAATGCAAGTCTAATTTCCACGCAACTCTGCACCTTGCAGTTTTGTGTGATAGGGGAACAGATTTACAATAATGCAACTCTGTTACATACAAATTGTGATGATATCACTATGTAGTGTGCACTATGTAGTATAAACCACAAGTGTTTGCCACTTCTTTCATCACACTATGTATAGCCCCAGCCTGAAACAAGTTCAGAGTGGGTACAAACCTGTGAGAGGATGGGACAGAAAGCAAGGGAGATACTACGCCAGTAGCCTAGGACAAAGAAAAATAGATATCCTGATACCTATGAGTTCTGGCACCACCATGCAAGACACTGAGAGGCCCCACACAAAAATGAGCAGGATATAACATCATCACCTCTCCACCCTGTTCAGATCTGAATATCCAGATTCCCAACTTGAGTCGGCGAGGGCACGGGTAGGCTCAAGCGAGTGCGTCAAGCCGCACTCGCTTACTGGGAGCACAGCTCGGTGATCACCGAGTCACGTGACTATTCGCCATGCTGCTGGACCCACACATTTGGGGTTGTTTCCATATATGATACCTAGTTTTACACCATCCCTTTTTTGGCTTAGCTCTAATACAGGAATTAAAGAGCAGTAAATGAGACTGTGCAGTCCTGACCTCTCTGAAGCTTAGCCAGCGGAGCATGTGAGTTGGAAGTGACAGTGTGGACAGCCAAGAAATTTAGCCATTGCCAAGCAAATGCCGATGCACAAACAAAGACTACGCGGAAATCTATTGAGCGGGAATTAAGCAACTGTCGGTACGCGTTCGTTGAATATGTAAACGCCCTTATAGCCGAGTGTGCCGTCAGAAAGCTTGTCGGAACCGCCAACAAGCAAGGAACGACACGTCCACCCACCCCCACTGCATTCTAGCACGCACTACCATCTCACTGCTATAATATCAAGATGGACCAT
Organism: Pisolithus albus; assembly: GCA_024613165.1. Lineage (NCBI taxonomy): Eukaryota > Fungi > Basidiomycota > Agaricomycetes > Boletales > Pisolithaceae > Pisolithus > Pisolithus albus. The sequence continues at coordinate 280,556 of JANFAB010000080.1, forward strand.
GGTTCTGGATAGTAAGCAGGCTTCTATCCTAATAATGAGAATCCCTATGGTAACCTGATGCCCTTAACCCAAAGCCAGATTGCTGATGTGCCTGGAGGCGCATTCAATGTCGATGAGGACGAGATTGATGCACCCTTTGCGGTCGCTCCCATCCCAGCTCAATATGATGGAGATGGTGGCCACACGCAGGAAAACGTTGGGAAGATCATCGCACGCTGCCGGCAGGAGGGAGTACCACCAGTTGACTACTTACAGCAGTTCAACTCCGCACCACCGAGAAAAACCAAGCTGAGCAGCATGAAGCGTCTCTTTGATACGAAGAACTCCAGAGATGCACTCCGTCTTCTCAGCGACAGGCGATTCATCACCATTGATGACGATTTCAAGCTCAACCCAACAGGTGAATTGGATATGCTGATGCACATGTCAGGTCACTTCTTGGACTATGTGATGTACATGGGCAACCGCCGTGGCCTCGACGCTGCGCTCCCCAATATCAACGTTAACCATACGATGGAATTTCGACTTAACCTCAACATGACACACCGCCTCTGGCCAACCTCAAATACTGGTGATCTTCCGTTCATTCCCACTGGTCGCATGATGTGCATAGGGTCACGGATGCAGGAGAACATATGGCTCGCAATGGTTCCGAAGACGATATTGGAACGCAACTGCACTGAACGTGTTCATTTGAACAGCGACACTCTGGATGCACCCACATCTGCGATGACAAGGGAGCACTCTCTTATGATCACGATGTTCTTTGCACATATACTGCACTCCATGCGATTTCAAGACGTTCATTGTATTGAAAAATACCCGGAGCTCACAACACACGGAGTAAAGCATTCGACCAACATACTGTGAGTACCATGTCTAAGACTCGATCCCACATGCACCGTGCACGCAGACATGCAACATGCACAGTTGCGCAGATATGATAGCTGCGCAAAGATGCAGGGTGCACAGTTGCTCACGCATACGCAGGAATGCATCTTGCACAGTTGCGCAGATGGATGCGTGTTTGATCTGCATGGGTTACGCAAACATGCAACTTGCACTTATGCTCAGTTCCTCGTGTGCCATGGTACTAATTAATACATTCAGTTCCAGGCACAATGAACCACAACGAGTCCTCACCCTGACACTTCCGCAGTTCAGGATGCTCCACATTGCATTCAGAAACTTGTGGAAGAATTGGGTGAGACAGGCACCTGAACTTTGGAAGAGGGATCAATTCCTTCTCGACAACTACCCAGTGGCCTTGACAATGCGCTATGGACAGAACCAAGACCTGCGGAGGTCATCGAATTCTACACAAGTAGAGAGGGAGAATTGGAACAAGGATCATGACTATGAGCATGTCATGCTGTTTTCATTTTCTCTTGCAAGTCACATCAAGTAAGATTGTGACGCACATCATCATATGGACATTGCTTGCTGATAGACTATCATTTGATAGCTTCTCTGTGGTCCACGAGTGGGCGAATGTCCCACCTGAAGTCATACTTGCCAGGGAGGGTAATGTTTTTACAGCTCCTCCAGGACATCATGGCCGACAGGAGATTGAAGACCTTGAGAACTATGATCTCTTGGATGAAGATGGCAAGGAAATCCCAATATACACAGCCGAAGGTTACATGGTGTTGAGACGTGCTCCTCCAAACAATCGTTCCACATCAGGCGGTGCTTTTCTGGATCTAACTAAGGCACCGACTCTCTTTGTCCTGGAGGATGCAGAAGAAGATTTCAACATTCGTGCTGTTCCATGCTATCTCTACCCTTTGGCATTTACTAAGACACTTGGTAACATGCAAGCAGATGGTCTCATACATAGCTTCCAGCAGCAGCTTCCACTCATCAACAGAAATCTGAGCACTCATCTGGCTGGCCATGATGAAGATGATAACGACTCACTGTTTGGGGACATGAATGATAATCACAACCCAATGGATGGGCAGCCTATCCTCCAAGGTCTCCGGTGCCAGGCCTACAATTCCCTCTCCCACCGTGTCTGTGAAAGAATCAAGTTCCACAGTGTCCAGCTGGGGAGGATCACAGCAGCAGTATCAGGTTGCACTGCAACAGGTGTATCCGCTGTATCCAAGTGGGAACGGTGTTTGCAAGAATGTGAATTCATGCTGCCCCATGAACAGTTCCATGTCAAGGTCACTGGAGGAAGTCAGCCTCAGTCAATGCGATTTGAGAATACCTACAGGCTGGAGGTTTCTGCCATGATGCCAGAGGATAAAAATGGCAGGTGGGTCACATTGTGCTCAGAATATCCTCATTTAACCCTGATCTGTCGATTAGTGTGGTATATGACAGAGTCATCACACCCTTGCTTAGGACATGGATGCATCCTGATGTCCAACGTAGTGTGAGGCAGGTCCTTGTACCATTGGCTGCTGATGTGAGTCTTTGTTCAACCCAGCTCCACTTCTTCATCTGATTGTCAACTTCCAACAGGTTGTACCTGGAATATTTGAATGGACAACATATCCGATCACATGTTTCCTTCAGTTGTCATGGGACAATCTCCTCCCCCAGTTGCAACAACCGGACGTCTCCATTGACCCCCATGTCATTGAAATCATTTCAGTGTTTGAGCGTGTACTGAACTATGCCCATACCGGTGCTGCTCATGTACTTATTCGTGCGCTCATGGACCGTACTTGGACATCCCTTGGACTCATGTTTGACGGCTTCCCCTGCGTTTGGGGTCGTTTTCTCAATCATGATGAACTCGTCAGGAACAACATCCGCATTTACTCCGAACAGTGGCCTTTGGATACATCCACTCAACGACCAATTACCTCGTCCCGTCGTGTGCAAGAGCTAACGTATGGCTGCAAACACTACGAGGTATGTTTGATCTCCCTTCCCAATATCATCGTGATTCTGCGCAACCATGCACCTTGCAGTTTTGCTTGTAACTTGATCAAATCTCATGATTTTTCCAGTCATACATCGCCCGCTTCACAATCCTCCATGCCATGAAGAATCTACCACAACATGTATATGTCGATGTTGGTGATCCTTGCAAACGACTTGCTTGTTTCGCTGCAGAGGTTGGGTTGCGTGTTTATATTGAAGACGTAAAACACCTTGTGTCCGAGGCTGTTTCCAAGGAGCTTCGTGATTTATTCCTGGATGAAGACGACCAAATCAATGCGGAGCTGATTCGCAACAGGGACCTGGCACTTCAGAGGTGGTGTGATTCCATGAACCCCCTCTCCTATACAGAGTCCACTCTCATGGATCTCATCCGTGCTGTATCTGACCACCGTGATGAAGACCCTCATCTTCGGGACCCTCAGCTTGGGACACAGACCCTCTCTTTCTTTGTAGGAAAGATCATCACTGTATGCAAACAGGGGAACACCCGTCGCCAACCCCCTTTCATTCAGGATGGAAAGGCACTTCCAGTCTTGAAGATGACTATTGCTGAAATCAGGCAGGCAGCTCTCAGTGCAAGGGTCCCTGCTGATTCAATCAGTTCGTTCACTTCCCATGCCTTCATTTTAGCTTGCAAGAAACTGAAGATAAATCACATCCCTTGGGTTCATCCTCGTGATAGGGGGGCTGGTGCACCTTCCACATACATCTCTCACAAGGTCTGGTTGAGTGTTGGGGCTGCAGAACCTCCTCCCGTGGCAGATGCTGTTGGTTATCGCACACCAGAGGAAACTTCCAGGGCATTGGTTCGCAAGTCCTCTCAGCGCCTCATAGCTGGTGATCCCAGTGGTGCTTGGTCTGCACTCCAAGTCAAGTTGCTCCATTTCCACACTGTGCTTCATAAGGCTGTCCTTCCCTTGGAATGTTCTATGGCCAATGTCAACATCCCTAAGACTTCCCCTGATTACATTTCAAGCATGTATCACTGGGTCCTACAAAACTTTGACATGACAAAGCCTATCCACTTCCTTGCTCTCTTTGCCAGCACTGCATTTTCTGGCCTCCTTCCTGCCATCCACTCTCCAAGTGATCATTCCCTTCTTAATCGTCATTCAGAAGACTCTCGCATGCAGTACATTCGCTCCTTGCCTTGGATCGAAAAGAATAGAAAGGGTTCAACAGACCCTTCCCCATTCATTTTCATGTTTACTGCTTACATCCTGGGATTTTATGAAACATCATCTCCTGTGGGTGAGAGGATTAGGAAGGCAGAATGTCTCAGGAAATGGCTGGATAAAAACTGTCAGTATTTTCTTGATTGCTGCATTCTCATCCTGATATAGTCTGGTTTTTTGCAGCTGCTAAAGGCATGACCTTGTTGAGTCTGTGTCGCTTTGGCCTTGCTTCTCCCAGGAACAATGGTGTATTTCATGCTGGACAATGGGGTAAAGATGTCATTGCTTTGTTGGATTCTACATTGGCAGGTAAACGTGATGCAGTGGTGGAGTATCTGCGTTCCAGTCCAGAGTATGGTGCATTTGATGCCATACAATATCTGGCAGGTTCAACCACTGCCATGGCATTGGTGGAAAATGGTAGTGGGTATGTCAAGGCAAGGCCAATGGCCCAAGCTAGTGGCTCATCATCAAACTCTGCCTCTGCCAAGCGTATGGTTAACATCTTTACTGAAGATGATGACATCAGCACCTCTGCCGATGCAACTGCCGTTACATGTACAGGACCTTACAAGCGTCCCCGCCTATCATAATATGCTTTGTATCATACTACCTATCTGATTTTGATCATACCTGCATATGGGAACAGAGAATGTCATGGGCTCTGTGTGGGAGTTTTAACCTCCATTGAATAGCTGGTTACACTGTCAGATCATAAGTTAAAGGGAGAATGCTTGGGGAGCAGCAGTATGGAAGAGGCAGTTGTGTACAAGTGTCAGGGTCCATTACAATAGTGCTAAGTCACAGAATGTGTATAACACATGGAGGGGACTGCATATGGTGCAGCAACTGGCTTTGGGATGTAAGGTATGGAAATATCAGTGTCATGCAGGAAGTGGTTTGGCTGTGTAAGTAATGGAGGAAGCATTTCTGCAAGACTCAAGTGCTGTGAAAAGCTAGGATAAGTATCCAACTCATTGAACAAGTGTCTGCGAGCATGAGAAGTCTAGGTGTGATGTAAGTGATGAGAACGTTTGGCCCGATGTGTTTGTCCATGAGATCGGTAATTGGTGAAAATGTTTGGGGTGCGAGAGATGCCGAGAATCCGGCATGTCTAAGTATGGGCACACTTTTTGTGAGGGGGGTCGTCTGGCACGAGATGTAAGGGGATCTTCCTTTTTCTATCGGGGGAGGTGGAGCCTAGGGGTGGTTCGAGCAGGCAGATTAATTCGATTTCACCACCATACATGTCGCGCTGTGAGTCGACGTGTGGATCTATGGCGAAAACACCAAAAAAACCCAACACAAAGACAAATGCCGAGTTGGTGGTTTCCTACGCAGACTTTGGCTCGAGGGATCGGTTACAGCAAAGTGGGGGAGGGGTTCTGCACACCTAGACAGTATAGGCTACTCGGAGCCTAGAAGCGACGTAAAGATGATGAAGAAGGACAGTAAATAGACCCTTAATGGAGCCTCAGATACTGCAAGGATAAAGAAGATAATATCGTCAATAATGATTGGGCAATAGTCTCACTACAAAGGGGATGGTATCATATGCAGGGGGGGCTACTTGCTTTTTCTTTCTTGCTGCGACGTATTGGTACTTATATACAAAAGGTAGCACAGCCTGAAGTAAATAGAGGGAAACACTTTGTAAGGGGTTTGTAAGCGATTGGTAAGAGGATTGGTAAAGGATTGGTAAGGCCGAGCAAGGCTGAGTAAGGACAGTAAGCGATTGGTAAGTAAAATCAGTCAGCATGACGAAGAATATCACAAATCATTTGAAATAGAATGAGTCATTAAGGAACGGATGAATAATGCGACAGAAAGGGGGATGAGTAAGCGCACTGGTCACTGCTGAATAAGGGGGGATGACTGCAAATGAGTCACTCTGACTCCTAGATCTGAGATCCAGATTCATTGGGGCGATATGCTGCGCGTCCGAAAGAAGAACTGTGGGGGATTTCTGCCAGGGGCCAACTTTGGGGGTCTCCAGGGTAGTCAGGGCTTAGGATTTCGCAACTTTTCCCCCTCTCTCCTCTCTGCAAAGCGACCTGTACCAGGTGCAACTAGTGCTCTGGAGGGCATGAGGAGGAGGAGGGGCCATCTTCTCCAATGAGGGCAGGGAGAAGTGCCTCAAAATCGTCATGAATGCGATCAGATAGTGTAGATGATAGTAATTGGTACTGGAGCTGTCGCAATTTTGGGAGAATGAAAGACGAGATTGAGAGATAGATGTTGCAGGGGGCAGGAAGGAAAAATCCATAATCCTTTTCGACTGGAGAGACCGAAACAACCACATAAGACCTCTCAAGCCTGACGACAGACTTGAGGCGACCAAAGAACGTCTTCCTCGATGTCAGACTGATGAGAAGAATGCGCTGTCCCAGAGCGATAGGATGGGAGGTCGTGGACGAGGGAGGGATGAACCAGGAGGCTTCGGGGCGAGAGCTAGTGGGGATTCCTGGCAGGTACTCGTAGTTATTCTCCCTGGCAAAGGACACGAGCAAAGAGACGGTCAAGGAGCTAGCCATTACGATAAATATTGGCGAAATGGGCGTTCGTTGGTAGAAATGATGCAGAAAATCATGGAGTGTGCAGATCGTTACCAAATTTGGTAGGCAGGATGGCGTGGTCAAGAGCTTCCTGTGAGCGTGGGAATGGTGTCGATATCTTTAGAATTGACGGAGATATTCGAAAAATCGGAATGCCATAAACTAGTGCTCAAAAAGTTTTTCAGGTGCTCGAGCGGTTTCTTCCCTAATGTTAAGGATGGTTCTCGTGCGATGGATGACTGCTGGCAATATCAGTCATTCTTCGCATTAGGGCTAGGCCTCTCCATTCTTCGTCATTCAGCTTCTGAGTCCATGCTCACATCGCCAAACACCTTTGGTGCGTGACAATGGGCGCCTTGTTCAAATTGTCTCAGCTGTGTATAGGCATGAACACCTTCAAACTGTATTACGACAAGGAGGCACATGTGTGGTGGGGGCTTCAAGTTTGTACATAGCTATTTTGGATGTTGGAGACGTGCTGCACACCAGGGCCAACGTTGGATCACGTCATGACGTCCGATTGAGAGGCAGGAAAGAAGGTGGAACACGGACATAGCATAGATTGGTGTCATATCCATTCACGATCATACATGTTCCGCGAGGGCCTGATGTTTTCCGTGCAGATATTGTGAGAGACCCTCTGCCAGGCAAACCGGGCCATTTCGGTAAGACATTGTATAGCGGGAAGTAGGAAGGACTGGTGGCTGCTGGGGGGAATCCGTTGGCTGGTGCAGGTGTGCAATGCCATTTGGACAATTTTTACAAGTCATAAAGGGTGATGTCATACCATCCGCACTCCGAAGGACATGCAGCATGTACGTACATCCATTGTTCATGTGTGGGCAACTGTTCGAGGTGCATACAGGACGACGCCACTGTTGAACACGTGCCTACTTAGTGCAGCATGTGAAGTAGTTACTACATAGGTAGAACAATACTTACACCAAATACAGTAGACAATAGCAACGACTATTTAGGTAGTTGTCACATGTCACATCACACTCACCCTGTAGTATATAAAGGCAGCCTATGGCACCCTAAATGACAATCGCTTTTGCCCTCCTAACTTCGTCTCAACTCGTTACTCTCTAACCTAAGGTGAGTCCAGTGGAGCTGGCCTCTGTGCCATGCACCATTGCTCAACAGCCACGAGCTACCTCCACTGTTTTGGTTTTTGTTCTCAGGGCAAGGGCATGCCCACGCCAGATGATGGTACAGTGGCAGGGGCAGCAAACGTTCCATCTGGACGGTGTTGAATCCCTGTTCCCCTTCACCGCAAACATTGAATCAACCAAGCTTCGGGTGGGAGGCAAGATTTTCAAACTGTATTATGACAAGGTGATGCACATGCAACATGTGGAGGGGGCTGTCTATGTCTTTGTGGGCATGGCTAGCAGTGGAGGGGCGATAAAGAGGACGATGTGCCATCTATGATGCAAGCTGTCAGTCAGTATGTCATTGTAACTGTTCATGAACAGGTGTCTCGCTCACTTCAGGGTCAGGCTCGAGCAAAGGGCACAGCATGCATGAGACACGCATGTGGCTGTGGATGATGGTGGCAGAATAAACATAGGAACCGTCATAGTGGGATTGATCATGGGCCGTGAAAGTAGACGAATGCAGAAGGTAGTTTTCTCGGTGTCGGGCATGCACGCGGTCTGTGAAAGTAGATCATTACCGATGTTTTTATACGTGACTAAGGGGAGGTTGAATAAGTTCACGAAACATCAATGCCACACCAATGAAATGGCAGATGCACATCAAAGAGATTGGTACATCACATCTCCCATGCAATCCTTCATCAATCGCAAAGATCTGGTGGAGCTCGTTCTGCAAAATTGCGACATGGGAGACATACAGAAACTGGCCTGTGTCGACCGAAGACTTTCGCAACACGCATGCCTGTATGTGATGCATAGGGTGCTCAGCATCGGTGTGCAGTATTTCCATACCAGCACTGCCCTGCTCAATATGCTGTGTTCTTGCGATGCCGTTGTCACGCACCAAAGGTGTTTGGCGACGTGAGCATGGACTCAGAAGCTGAATGATGAAGAATGGAGAAGCCTAGCCCTAATGCGAAGAATGACTGATATTGCCAGCAGTCATCCATCGCACAAGAACCATCCTTAACGTTAGGGAAGAAACCGCTCGAGCGCCCGAAAAAAAACTTTTTGAGCGCTAGTTTACGGCATTCCGATTTTTCGAATATCTCCGTCAATTTTAAAGATATCGACACCATTCCCACGCTCACAGGAAGCTCTCGACCACGCCATCCTGCCTACCAAATTTGGTAACGATCTGCGCACTCCACGATTTTCTGCATCATTTCTACCAACGAACGCCCATTTCGCCAATATTTATCGTAATGGCCACCTCCTCGACCATCTCTTCACTCGTGTCCTTTGCCAGGGAGAATAACTACGAGTACCTGCCAGGAATCCCCACTAGCTCTCGCCCCGAAGCCTCCTGGTTCATCCCTCCCTCGTCCACGACCTCCCATCCTATCGCTCTGGGACAGCGCATTCTTCTCATCAGTCTGACATCGAGGAAGACGTTCTTTGGTCGCCTCAAGTCTGTCGTCAGGCTTGAGAGGTCTTATGTGGTTGTTTCGGTCTCTCCAGTCGAAAAGGATTATGGATTTTTCCTTCCTGCCCCCTGCAACATCTATCTCTCAATCTCGTCTTTCATTCTCCCAAAATTGCGACAGCTCCAGTACCAATTACTATCATCTACACTATCTGATCGCATTCATGACGATTTTGAGGCACTTCTCCCTGCCCTCATTGGAGAAGATGGCCCCTCCTCCTCCTCATGCCCTCCAGAGCACTAGTTGCACCTGGTACAGGTCGCTTTGCAGAGAGGAGAGAGGGGGAAAAGTTGCGAAATCCTAAGCCCTGACTACCCTGGAGACCCCCAAAGTTGGCCCCTGGCAGAAATCCCCCACAGTTCTTCTTTCGGACGCGCAGCATATCGCCCCAATGAATCTGGATCTCAGATCTAGGAGTCAGAGTGACTCATTTGCAGTCATACCCCCTTATTCAGCAGTGACCAATGCGCTTACTCATCCCCCTTTCTGTCGCATTATTCATCCGTTCCTTAATGACTCATTCTATTTCAAATGATTTGTGATATTCTTCGTCATGCTGACTGATTTTACTTACCAATCGCTTACTGTCCTTACTCAGCCTTGCTCGGCCTTACCAATCCTTTACCAATCCTCTTACCAATCGCTTACAAACCCCTTACAAAGTGTTTCCCTCTATTTACTTCAGGCTGCGCTACCTTTTGTATATAAGTACCAATACGTCGCAGCAAGTAGGACACATAGAAGCAAGTAGCCCCCCCTGCATAGGATACTGTCCCCTTTGTAGAGAGACTATTGCCCAATCATTATCGACGTTATCTGCCTTATTGTCGTCGCTTTAAGGCCCTTCATTATCTTCTTTATCCTTGCAGTATCTGAGGCTCCATTAAGGGTCTATTTACTGTCATTCTTCTTCATCTTACGTTGCTTCTAGGCTCTGAGTAGCCTATATTACTTCGCTTTTTCTCAGTCTCCCCCTGCTCCCCTCTCGTCAGGAGCACCTTCCCTTCTGCCCTAGTCGTCTAGGTGTGCAGAACCCCTCCCCCACTTCGCCATAACCGATCCCTCGAGCCAAAGTCTGCGAAGGTAAACCACCGACTTGGCATTTGTCTTTGTGTTGGGTTTTTTTTGGTGTTTTTGCCATAGATCCACACGTCGACTCACACCGTGGTATCTGGATCGACCACACTCCTCCTCATGATGCCCAAGGAGGGCACAACGTGGTGTCCTCATGACCTAGACATCTACCTTCCACAGCAGACGTTGAACATGATGCTAAGGTGCCTGCAACATGAGGGATACAGTATCATTGCAGAGCCTCCAGTCAGGATAGCTGGGTACAACTACTCACACGTCTCTTGGGTGCTGGTGGTCAGTAATGGCCTAAAGACTATCGATCTTGTACTCTCCCAAATGTCGACGGTGTTGAGCCTGATTTTTCAGTTTCACAGCACAGCGGTGATGAACTTTGTATCCACAGACACCGTTTTCTGTGGTTATCCAAGGCTCACATTTCGATGTCTGTCCATGGCCAATGCAGGTCCACTGTACTACAGCCACGACAAGCGTCCCATTCTTGCCGTGATGTGGAAATACATCTCCCACAGTTTTCGCTATGTACCTTGCAAAGACCAACATAGTGTCAGCCAGACATGCAAGGTCACAACACGCATGCTTACCGACCGGGCAGCATTCTGGTTCAACTTCGAGACCATTCCACAGGCTTCCCAGCCACACCAGGAGGTTTTTCATCGGTTTGGCGTTCTTGATCTGCAATGGATTCTGGGTGGTATGCCCTGTGGACTGGAGAGCGCCTTTTGTCGTCCCCGAGTGGATGTCATGGAGGAAGACTCATAAGAGCATGGTGGACTATCAAACATGTTTTTACTCATCTTTGTTCAGCAGTCTGATGTGGAGTGGGATGTTTACTGCTGGTGAGCAAACCGCGCCATGAAGATGGCAGGAGAGGGTGGTAGGGGCAAGGCAGACGAGAGTTGAAAACATGTCAATGGCATGAGAGGTACCCGGAAATATGGTGGGCTGTGTCGAAGATGTGCACTGTGAGAATGTGTTGGACAAAGGTTCATGATGGACTACGGACATCAGTAGGACATGTAAGGCATTATGGATCGGTATTATCAAAGGATGTGAGCACAGGAGAAAACGTGGGGGCAGTTGACAGTACAGTCAGCAGTCGGCAATCATAGTGGGGAATAGGGGCAGGTGGTATGCACCAGTCGACAACATGGACACTCTGAGGGCAGACATCAACCGACTGCCGAAAACAGCTATAATTGCTCTTCTGGCTGGCAAGCTCAGTCTCACTAATGAAGAGCGGAGATGCAAGGAGACGCTGCTGACATGGGTATTAGCAGATACATCCACCGATGTGCAGGACTTCTTATGAGCAGAGGCCCAACGACATGCAGACAGTAAAAAGGAGCGCCATAGCTGCAAACGCAAGAGGGTTCAGGAAAGTGACAAGCCAAATAAAGTTGCATGCACAGTCCACAATGCCGGAGAAGATGCTCAGATGGCTGTACCCCAGGATCATACCACAGATTTCCTGCAGGTCCCGAGCAGGGAGAAGGTCAAGGAGATCTATGGAGCGTTTTACCATGCGACAGGGAATGATGCACTGGCCTGCAAAACATGTGGTGTCTGTGCCCAGGAGTGTAGTGTTAAAGAAGACAATGTGCGCACCATGAACCTTACAGATCTTCGAAATGCCCACTGACTGCGGCCCAAACACAGCAAGCATTTCATAATGTTTCTTCAGAAAACATGCTGAAAAAATGGAGGGAAGAGATACTATTTTATTTTTGATGTTTGAAAGGGAAAAATGCAAAAATAATATTTTATGTTTGTCTGACAAATATAGATTGATGGTAGTGTCCATTAGCTTCTACTCTAATTGGCATTAGCACCAATTCATGTTTTGTAGAAGAAAATAAAACATTATTTTTGCATTTTTTCCTTCCAAACATCAAAAATAAAAAAGTATCTCTTTCCTCCTTTTTTTCAGCATGTTTTCTGAAGAAAAACAGTGAAATGCTTGCAGTGAAAAGAGCCCACCCCCAGCACTATCTTGTGGATGGCATGCTTTTGGAACCCTCTGCCATCCACGAATACCTTGGGAAGAAAGTGGTTCATGTCTGTGGCCAATGCTACATGGACTTACTCAAACCCAGTGACAAACCGCCGCGCTATGCTCTTGCTAACCAGCTATGGGTTGGTGAATGTCCATGGGTGCTACAGCGCCTCACCTTTCCAGAGCAGTTGTTGATTGCTCAGTTGTATCCCCAGGTATACGTCTTCAAATTGTTTCCGAAGCGCAGCAGAGGTGCACGGCAAGTTAATGCACTGCAGAGTGCGATGAGGGGGAATGTTTGCACATACGACCAAAATATAGATGCTATCTCTTCGATGGTCCAAGGCAAACTTATGCCCTGACCCCCATGCATACTGGCGTCACTGATTTCGATAACCTTTGTCGCCATGGGCAATCTGCCGAGAGACTGGCTGCGATCCATTTTTCGGGTCCAGCGACATGCTGTGCACGAGGTGTTGCAGTGGTTAAAGAAACACAATGCAAAGTACTATGGTGAGGTGGAAATCAGTAATGACTGCTTAGAAGACCTACCCGAGGACGACGTTCCAGTGGAGATCAGTAGTGTTATTAGGCAAAGCGACGATGTAGGCATTATTATATACCACAGGACAATGATGAAGGTGATTATACTTGTTTGACGGGTACCACAGCGAAGTGAATCTGAAGATACTCTCAGTAGATCCAAGCAATCCTTTCACAGCCTCTGATATAGGTGCGCCAGAAGCTGCAGGTCAGTGGAGTGTTCAGGGCATCCCATTGTAGACTCACAATTGCCCAGCACGTGGGGATGTTGTCCCTTTGCAAGTCACGGGCACCATAGACATGGAGATGACTACAATCACTGCACAGGAAATGATGGCATGGGGGCTTTCCAATCTGTGGGAAGGGGGAAGAGAGGGTGCTTATGCAGTGAGACATGGCGATTGCCCAGTCAACGATTTCGGCCGCCCCCGCAACAATGCAGCATCAAAAATGGAGGATGTCAGTGACAAACAAACCAATTTTTTCGAAAGGGCCTACCCATGTCTCTACCCATATGGAGAGGGGGGCATTGAATGTCACCAAGAGGTACCTCTAGACTTCGGGGAACACATCCGCTGGGCCTTGCGTTATCACGACCGTCATTTCCATAAACACAAAACCTTCCCATTCGTATGTTTTGGCATTCTGCAGAGACGACAAGTGTTAGGGTCTGCAAGGGTACAGATGCAATGCAAAACATTTCAGTGCGACTCATGTGTGTTATCCACCATCACCCTGGAGAAGATGCAACGAGCACAAGAGGAGGAAGAGCAAAACCAGCCAATCAGTGATCCCGCCATACGGTTACTGCGACAACACCTGTATTCTACTGCAGGTCGAGTGGTGGGTACTGATCAAAGTCGCTATCAACTCAGAAGTCAGATCTGGGCGACATCTATTATGCTGAACCCACCAAGTTTATGGATCACTATCAACCCATGCGACTTACATGATCCAATAGCACAAGTCTTCGCAGGGGAACATATTGATATGGATTGGTTTGTGCAGATGCTTGGACCAAGGAAGGACTCACGTGCGAACATCGCGGCAGACCCATATGCCACCGTGAAATTTTTCCACTTCATGGTGAAGACCATCATTGAAACCCTGTTCGGAATCACGGCCACCCCACACCAACTTCTACATGATAAGGGTGTGTTCGGCACCGTAAATGCTTATTTCAGTGTCGTGGAGTCCCAGGGGCAGGGATCTCTGCATCTGCACATGCTACTGTGGTTAAAAGGTGCACCTACCATGGACGAAATGGAGCATCTGTTAAAGCAGCCCGATTTCTGCGACCGGGCAAAGGCCTTCTTGCACACCAACATACGCACTTACGTGCCAGGGCTGGAGTCAATGGAAACTATCAAGGACATTCCCAATGAAGTAGATGTTGCATACTCACGGCTGCCGATTCTGGGATGTTTGGGATATGATGAAGTCCTTGCACAATTTGAACAACGAGTCGTAAGGGCGAAGCAACTTCATACATGCAAGGTGAGAAGATGTATGGTCCCTGGAAAGCATGGGGGGATGGTTTGCAAGAGACGAGCACCGTTCGCAACCAGTGAAGAAGACTTCATCGACAACAAGGGGGAATGGGGTGTGAAGAGGCTGCATCCATACATGAATGCATGGGCACCAGCATTGAGCATCAACACGAGGTGCAACAACGACGTGAAGTTGCTGACAAACTCACGTGCCACTACCAACCTAACATTCTACATTATGAGTTACCAAACCAAAAAACAAGGAAAACACCACAATTTATCCACGGTGCTTGCAAAAGGCCTTGCATACCATAGTGAACAGACACTGTACATGGAAGACTTGCACAACCAGCAATGGCTGTTGCTTTTCCAGCTTGTGCACACTATCAACAGAGAGCAGGAATTAGCTGCACCTATGATAATGTTGTACTTGATGGGATGGGGCGACACGTATTGATCCCACCATTACACTCCAATTTATTGGTCCTCATTCGTAGCCACTCTGATCGCCACCTTTCCCGAGTTGGGCCTCCATGCACGCAACTGTCCAAGGTGTGTGTTTCGCATCCATGCCACAACAAATCAATAACCATGGAACCACAGGCCCCCAGATGCCCCAGAACAGGTCCAACCCATGGACGAAACACATGTGGGGGAGGGAGAGGTGAGCCCCAATTGGACGTTGATGTGAGCAGCTTAAAAACTTGACACAGCAGGATGATACCATGGATGTGGTCACACTGGTGGCAGACAGTGGGGGGAATGTCATACCGAAGTGTCAGGTTACTGATTATATATACCAGGGAGAATCCATGGCAGGCAACAATGTTATCCACTTCTTCGTGGATTCATACAAAGTGAGCAAGGACGCACGAACGATGACAGACAGTAACGCACCAGTCGCTGTCTCAGTCTCACAACCTGTGCGGCCAGGACCAGGCCGTCCACGTCACAAAAGAGTGGACTACCACCTGCAACACCCCCGTTTCAAAGAGAAGCAAAGAATCAGACATCAGGACAACCACCACAATCTCCCCAACTTCATTGGTTGTTATTTTCCGATGCACGACGATCCAGAACAATATCCTTTTTACTGTGCATCGATGTTAATGCTCCTGAAGCCATGGCGGAACCTTGCACTCGATCTTAAAAGTCCAGGCCAAAGCTGGGAGCATGCATTTCAATCTTTCATAGCCGAAGCACCACAGCAAGTCCACCACATTTTGTCAGGAATCCAGTACTTCCACGTATGTGAGAGATTGGCGCAGGATCACCAACTAGCTGAGGGGAGAAAGGTGTCAATGATGGACATGAATGTATGCGACGAGGACGAGGATGTGGCAATAGAAACTCATACTAATGGTCATGCAAATCGAGTGGAGATCACTGAGGAAGACATCGTCGATGTCATAGCCTCTCAGACCCCAATTGCCGAGGAAATTCACGCCCATCTAGCTTTGGAGGCTGCCAACTTATCCGGGATATTTCCCGTGACACTGCCCTGCGACGACACTCCCACCTCTGCAACATGCAACGACGAACACACACCTCCTGTGCAAAACCATGTGCGATGTGCCGAGCCTTCCGACCTCGAAAATCTTAAGCGATGGAAAGATCAAATGAGAAGTGATGTCAACGAACAAAACATGTCTTGTGTCCAAAACAACTCTTCCTTGTACACCTCACAGTGCTCCCCTGATGTTTATCCAATTGATGACGATCATCTCCATGCATGTGACCGTGCTGACAATGCCACAGAGACATGTGAGGTTGCTCTCACAGCAGCCGATCCCTCAATGTTAAACGTCGACCAACGACATGCATTCGACGTAATGGCATGGCACCTGGAGCAGATGAGAAGTGGTCATTCCCCGCCACCACTGTGGATGCTTGTGGTAGGAGAAGGGGGGACGGGCAAGTCCAAAGTCATCCAAACCATAACACAGTACTTCCAATCCAGAGGTGCCGCTCACATGTTACTGAAAGCAGCATACACAGGCATAGCAGCATCGCTCGTCGATGGCAAAACGACACACAGCATTGCAATGATCACACGTGGGGACAACAAGGGGGTGAGCGCACGAGCCAAGGTGAAATTGCAGCAAATGTGGCAGGAGTATGAATACCTCATCATAGATGAGATGTCCATGATTGGGAAGACCTTCCTAGCCAAACTTTCATGGAACATCGCCGTCGGCAAGATGAAAGAAGGCACAGCAAGCACGTCAGGTTCTTTTGGGGGGGGGGGGGGTCAATGTGATCATGTGCAGGGACTTCCACCAATTCCTGCCTGTCACGGTTGGAGCGACAGAGGCTCTTTATGTGCCAGGCAGTCCACAGAGAGACAGCACCAAAGCCCAACTGGGATGTGCCATATACGAAGAATTCCAAACTGTGGTCCTTCTTACAGAGCAGATACGAGTCACAGACCCTGTCTGGCAGGATTTTCTCTCACATCTCCGAATAGGACGTGTCCAAGAACACCACATAAGCATGCTTCGCAGCCTAGTACTCACCAACGGTGCAGCCACAACTGGCATGCAGTCCACCGGCAGTGGAACGAGGCAGCCATGCGAAAACATGCCCAACAGGGGGGGAACACATTTTTGTCTGTGCAGCAGTGGATACCATCGAAGGTGAGCCATTGACGGTGGAGCAAAGCTATGCATTTGCGCTGTGTGCAGGGGGGGGGGGGAGAACGCCGCAGCCGGCGAGTCAAGCGAGACCTTCCAGACCAGATCGAATTGTCAGTGGGTATGGTGACTCAAAATGTAGAGACAGACCTGGACATTACAAACGGAGTGCAAGGAGTCGTTCAGGACATTCTCCTACACGCACAGGAGCCCCCTCTTGCGTCGAACACCAGGGAGCATCATCTCAAGTATATGCCATCTTACATTCTCGTCAAATTGAGTCGGACCCGTACCTCCCACCTCCGAGGGCTGGAACCCAGTGTAATACCTGTGGAACCCGCAGTAAAAACATATACAATTCGGTACATGAACACCCAGGGAATGCCGGTCACCTGCCGCATACAATGCGTGCAGTACCCCATCACCCCCACTTTCGCATTTATGGACTACCGCTCCCAAGGCCAAACGCTTTCCCACATTATCGTCGATATTTCACGCCCCCCCACCGGTGGTCTGAACCTTTTCAACCTCTACGTCGCCCTGTCCAGGAGCTCAGGTCGTGAGACCATCCATTTATTAAGGGACTTCGATGAGAAACTGTTTCTATGCAGTCACACACCTGACCTCATTGCAGAGGACGACTGACTAGCAGAACTACATGACAAAATGCAGGCATGGTGGGCAGCACTCTGCGACAGGAGATGAAAAGGGGGGGAGAGCTAGTATACATCGTAACGCATGTCCATCTGTACTACCATGTGAACCTGTCTGTGTATCTTAGAACAGCAGGCAGTGTGGGAAGAAAAACCGGCCACATTTAGAAAGAGGTTCAGATGCACACCGGTTCCCATGCAATTATGCCCTGACAGAAACCTTGCAAGCAAGGTAATATATTATTAGCACTGCGTTATTAGCACGATAGACAATGTTAATTAGGGTAAAAACATAACACGGGGTACTATTGGGATGTGGGTCGAAAATCAACCACCCGGGCATTCCCAGAATTAGAGGGGCTGTGTCAGGTACATTGTCTAACTCTAAGCGGAGTGTGTACTTATCTCTTATTGTCTTCCTCGCTGCTGGCAATGGTGAGCACAGCACTGTGCACCATTGTGCTGCTCGACCACTATGCTGCCTTGTCCCTGCTGGTCGCTGACATCAATTTTCATGCACTACCCAGTGCCGACAACATCATTTTTGCCTGTGTAGCCATGCGTCGACAATTTGCAGCATAGAGTGAGTATGCTGCTCTCATCGCCTGCATTGTAGTGGTGATATGGGTGAGTCCCCCTTCATTGCGTTGTATTCTGACTCAGATTGTTCTCCTAGCGGTCTTGCCCATACCCATGCAGTACAAGGCATTACCACCAGGTTCCTTGTCACTGATCCAACCCAAGTCACCGAGGCCAGCATGTAAGTCAAGAGAGGTCTTATTCCTTCCATACCATGGATTCAAACTCACTGGGTGTCGATAGATCTGCATCTACCCTCCCCCCTGCTCCTACTATTAGCCATGAACGAATGATCTGTGCTGCAGAGCAAGCACATTGACAACGAGGTTAATATGTAAGTCAGTCGAGTTTTACCCTTGAAAAATCCTTCCATACCATTGCTTCGAACTCACTGAGCATTAGGTTTGTGTTCTCATCCCCTCTCGCTCCTGCCCCACCTGCACTTCAATGATCTGCAGTGCAGATCAAGCATGTTGATGACAAGGTTATAATATGTAAGTTACTCTTGAAAAATCCTTCTGTACCATTGCTGCGAAGTCACTGGGTGTTAGTAGATCCACATCTAGCTCCCTCCTCCCCTCCATACCATTGCTTTGAACTCACTGGGTGTTGGTAGATCTGCATCTAGCTCCCTCCCTCCCCCCTGCCCCCTGTTCTTACTATTAGCCATTACAAACGATCCGTGCTGCAGAGCAAGTGCGTCAACAACGAAGTTAACATGTAAGTCAGACAGGTTTCACTCATGAAAAATCCTTCCATACCATGGCTTCGAACTCACTGAGTGACAGGCATGTGTTCGGGTTCCCCCCCCCCTCCTGTTTCCATCCATGCTTCAACAATCTGCAGTGCAGATCAAGCCTGTCAACCATGAAAAATCCTTCCATACCATGGCTTCGAACTCACTGAGTGACAGGCGTGTGTTCGGGTTTCCCCTCCCCCCCCCCTCCGCCCATTTCCACCCACACTTCAACAATCTGCAGTGCGGATCAAGCCCATCGACGACAAGATTATACTATGTAAGTCAGATGAGTTTTACCCTTGAAAAATCCTTCCATACCATGGCCTCGAACTCACTGAGCAACAGACCCTCATTTGCCTTCCCCCCTGTGTTTGGGTCTCCCCCCCCTCTCCTGCTTCCACCCATGCCTCAACAACCCACAGAGCAGATCAAGTGCATCGGCGGCAACAGTAGTATTTAAGTAGGAAAGATTTACGGTCACTTGTCCACACAGCAACTCAGGCATCATGATATCAAAATTCAGCTCTAACCTTCCACCACACATGTATGGTGCCAGTCTGCACATGGTAGAACATATATTAACGTCTTGCTTTCTGTCCATCGTGGTTTCCTGACCGGTCATCTGAGTGCTAGATGCTCTACCTATTTGTCAGAGCTACCAACCCTGCCTAGGTGTATGATCATCATATCATGCCATCATGTGGCACTCATGTCACAACATCGTACCAGTGTAGCACCTACATAGCCACAGGAGGTACGTATATAATGCTGCAATTTTTTTTTTTTAAATTGCCTACAGACCATGATGAAGAATAAATGATGGTCAACGTCAAATCACATTAGAATGAGTGTTTTATCATCATCTCTCTCTCTCACTACGAGTACCGCATCAATCTCACAAATTCAGAGGGCAAGGCTAATGCGAGAAAAGCAACAGGAGGAGGCTCGAGGTATGTGATCCCAACTTCATTTTTTCTCCTTGCCGAATGTTAGTTAGCAAATACTGGCAGTCCATGCGAGCACGTCTGGCAGAAGCATGCATGGAGATTGGTGATGCAGATGACCTTGACTTCGATTCAAATGGTGGATTGGATTACAATGGTGGTGATCAAGGCACTGATGGACTGCCACCACCAGATGAAGATGATGACAACGAGCTTGATGACACTCCTCCAGTGTATTCGAAATATTTTCAGCCATTCATGCATTCATGCATTCCACTGTGCCATGGCCAATATACTCTGAAACCCCCTCTAACTGTAATGGATCGCAGATTTGCCCCTTTCTTTTATCTTATCTAATCACTGATTAGATACCCGATTAGATCGTCTTGATCTTATCTAGGGCTTTTCTTCGTTGGGCTGCGTACCTAGCCCTTATCCAGGCACGATCCAGACTTCCGATTACAGATCCTCTTTCCCCTTTTCACACTTTGAGTGCTATTTATACTTACAGTCTAGATCTTAGGCCTAGTACTTGATGATGTCATAGTGATGTCATCCTGACGTCACCACTGATGTCATACCCAGTGCCCTGGCCTTGAGGTTCCCTCATGGCCTTTACTTAGAGAGTATATATAGTAGGCACTTCACTGTACTAGTCCCTTAGTTCTATTCATTTGACCTTTGGGCGTTTCCCTCTTGTCGCTGTAAGAGTGATTGTTTAGGCTTGCTCAGCCTTCATCATTGTCTTCGTCGATTCGTGTGTCCTTCCTCCGATTACCCCTATCGTCGTTCGTCCCCGCCTTTGTTGGTTGTTGGTTTGTTTCGTTCTGTGTTCCTCTTTAGGTCGCTGCCTTCGTCGACTAGTCTAGCCTGACTGTGTCACTCAAGCACGACTCGTAACACTAACATCTATGCAGCCGACCTCGATCCCATCGCCACCATGACATGCATCCTCGTGCACAGCACAACAGACATGCCCATCAAGCATGGCAAGCCCAGTTGCTGACCCTTGTGGATCGCTATCTGGCATGGAAGCATAATGGACCCGAGGAGTTGGCTGGCAACCATGTCTTTCACATAGATATCATTGGTGTCTTTCATAAGTAAGCAACAATTAACTAATGGTAGGGTACTCTAGTGCTGACAGTCTAGAGTACACATGTGTAGGGCTACTTGGGTGCTCGCCTTCCCAACCTTGCATTGCAATCAAGTTAGAATGCCTCGAGCTGTACCATCAGATACAACACCACCAATCGTCATTCAGTCTTCAAGCAATGATGAAGGTGCTTTGTGCTTTGCAAAATGTAAGTAGGTTATGGTCATACAAGGTTCAGTCTAAACCATATTCTAGATCACATATTCTCAACACCTCCACAGTCAACTCTCTGCTGCCTTTGACACTTACCTTAATATCCTCCGATGTGTTCATACGTTACTTAAGCAGGCTCCAGGTCGTGATGGACCTATGTGGAAATTATGTGGGGCTTGCCCAGCATGTGCATTCGAGGTTAGAGTAGTTCTCTGGAGTCTGCTGTCTGCCTAACAGTTATTACAGTGACCTGATGAACCTCCTTTGAGCCCTGCTCAGCTACATAGTATGGATGGTAATCAATCTGCAAAGTGCTTGGATGGGTCAGGATCTGCAGACTCTTGATTATTTCACAGTGACTATTTCATTCCTCATGCTGAAGTGGAGAGGTTTAAGGATGATGTGCAGGATAGGCCAGGCAAGGCTGGCAGAGAAAAGTGGATTACTACTTGCACTGACAACTGGACCACTGCGAAGGCTGTCGAAGAAAATCAAATTCAGGTATTCAAACAAATGGGTATTTTTGTGATGGCCTGCTGTCATGGCTTCGTAGAGTGTGTTGCGGAAATGAAACGAAGTGGAGAACTGTACGTGCCCCATCAATTTGCCATTCACATGCTCATGCCACTCATAGTGCAAAATATGGATTAGCAGCTGTTAATTGGTTGCTCAATGTTTGTGGGAAAGACCAAGCTGTTGGGCATGACATTGGCTGTGCTTCCAAGAAGACGATTGTCTCAAGCTCGCTCGGAAAGGAGGCGCAGGAAAAACAGCTGAAGGTAGTGGTTAATGCCTTCCACGGATTTGCCCACAATCATATGTGTTAGCTGGAGAATCACCCACTCTATCAGATCCTCCGAACTCACAGATTCTACGTTTGGCCTTCGTTCAATTCGTCGACCGAATGGAAAGTCTCCATTGACTACCGTTCCTCCAATTTCCCCAAAAAGACCACTGCAAAACCATCGTCCTGAGGCTAGCGCAGAGTCCATCGTACCCAGGAGGAAGGTTTCTCTAGTAACCCAGATCACTCAGACTCCAAATTGTCAGGTAACAATACTAGCGGCATTGAGGCGGCCGAAGATAGTAGTGCCTCCACATCCCAGCCGAAAGGGACCCTTGTTCCCATACAGGGTGGTCCTGCGTCTGAAGAAGGTGAGCCGGAGGGGCCGAAGGTAGGTATTTGTTTACCTCGAATACCTCGTTGGCGGTGACGAATTCGTACTAGCCATCAATTCTCAGGAGGAGGCGACAATCAGATTGGCAGCTGCTAGCACACGAAGGGAGGTCGTGCATGCCGAATGTCATCTTGCAATGTGTTTGGTGCAGGAACATGACATTCTACGTGAGCTATATCGCCTGCAGGCTGAGCTGTCAAAGAAAGAGGCAGCAGTGGCTGATCACAAAATTGGCCACCTTCGAGATGCTATTAGAACGAAGGGCTTCCAACTCGTGAATGTGCATGCGGCAGAGACGTCTCCTCGGAAGCGGAAGTTATCCAGTTACTAGTATGTATGTTCGTTACATTTTCTCAATTCCAAAAGGTGCATATTCACAGGCCGTCCGTAAGGCTTTTGCTGTTATCTTTGGTGTATTGTAGATAGTGATAAACATCGAAGTTGTTAGTCGACTTGGGCTTGGTTGTAAACTTTGCATGTAGTCTACTAGTACTTAGACTAGTGGATTGTGTTGGAACACTGAATTTGAAATTTTTCTGCTGGTTGAAATATGGTTAGTGAAAAGGTACATAGTAGTTGCAACTTGTACTACACACTAAGCAAGGACAAAGTACAGTAGGTACGAAGTATGGCTTACATAAGCCAAAAAGCGTCCAAATACTAAGTAAAAAGAGGGTAGAAGAGTAAAGAATAAAAACAAAAACAAAAGTAAAACAATGAAATAAGATAAATCTCCTAGTAGGGAGGACTCCCTCCCTACACTGCCTTCACCGCAGAAGAGACAAAGGTTATTCTTGAGGCAGCATTGGTGCTCAGTGGCATTGAGTTTGCCATCCTTGCCAAGGAGGTGTGCGATGTCGGACTTTGCCACATCGGGCTTTTGGCCGTCCTTCGGCTTGGACTTGCCCTTGGCATCGGAGCGGGGTGCGGTGTAGGGAGGGAAGCCTCCCTACAGGTGATTTCCTTTATTTCATTGTTTCTACTTACTGTTTTGTTTTATATTTTTATGTTACCTGTTTTTACTTACTATTTGGACGAGCTTGGCTTATGTAAGCCATACTCGTAGTTAGACCATACTGTACATACTTAGCAACTTAACAATAGACTCTTCCTAAGACGAAATCAGACAGAATTCGAAGCCCGGAAACTTCGAATAATCAGTTTTCCCTTCATTAGGCTCTCTTTAGACGAATCTCAACCTTCCTTTGGACGTCCAGGGCGCGTTTCCTCTCTTTCCCCACTCCCTGACTCCCCTACCAGGCAACCCAAGCCCTCTCGGGTCGAACTGAGACCCACAAACCCAAGGGAGACCTCTAGGCCACTCCCCCCACCTTCCTTTATTCAACTCTTCAGCGGATGAGGAAGAAGATTTTTTATCGTTGGAAGGTTTGGCAGATGATGACTTGTCAGCGGACGGTTTAGCGGAGCGGGAGATTTCGGCCTTGCGTTCCCAGTACTGAGCATCGATAGTTTGGGCTAGCTCTCGCAACCCGATGAGGGTGGCAGGCTTGCTGACGCGAGAAATTTTGTCCTTGATGCGGTCGGGAAGGCCAGTATAAAAATGGTGTTGGAGAGCACCCTCTCCGTAATCTCGGACTTGGGAGGCCCACCAGTTGAACTTGATGACGTATTTGGAAATTCGGGAGGAATCCTTCATAGTCAGATTTTCGAGGTGCTGGACCACATCGGCCACCGCATCATGCAGGCCAAAGTTGGTGGTCAGCCGTGAAGGAATTCCCCATCCACAAGGGACAGTTTAGATAGTCATCAGGGTTGAGTAGGTCGGGTTCGAACCAGGCCAGCACCATACCTTTGAGGTAAGACTGGGCGAAAGTGACCTTGGCGCGGTCGGTTCGGAAGGCCTTCGGGCGGTCCTGGAAGTTGAGCTCGCACTGCACAAGGAACTCATGGAGCTTCTTTGGGTCGGAGCCATCGAAGGTGTCAGGCTCACGGACCTTAGTTTTTGGAGAGGAGTCCTCGGAGCGCTGACTTGAATGGGCAAGAGCATGTATGGCCCTAGTGAGGGCGAGGACGGCATCCTCAGGTGGCTCAGCCGGGTCTTCGGGGATACCCCCGACACCGCTGCCCCCGCTGTCGGAACTGCCATCAGGGATGTCGGGATGGTTGGAGTTGGATGGGTCGCCACTGGGAGGAGGTGGCATATGGAAATCGGATCGGTGGGCATCAGATGGCCCAGCCTGAGAAGCGCTTTCGTATTGTTGATGACGTCGGGTGGAGAACGAATGAAACTGTTCGACAACAGAGGGGAGATGGCGGGGGTTGCCAAGTGTGGTGGCTAGCCTTTCGTCAGTTTCCCTCTGACGGGTGCGTGCCTGGGTCTGCATAGTGTTTTTAGTGGAATGGATAATAGCGGACTCGTACAAGTGTGAGTACGAATATACTGTTAAGTCCGGGCCTACTCCGACGATCTCCAATGCTCACAGAGGCCGGGGGATGGGTATGAAGGTAGACCGATGTTGACCGAGGGTTGGCCAACACGGGCCGACGGAGAGCAACGATGGCCGAAGGGTGGCCAACAGTCACAATGGAGGTTCGGGAGAGGGCATCAGGTTCAGCTCGTGCACTGCCCCCTTGTATGAGCCCAGCCCTCAGATTTCATAGACAGAAGAGAGTCAGTACAAGGCCAACGAGTTTGAACGAAGGCCGGTTGAAGACCGCAGAGTGGGAACTAAGTTGATATTCGTACTGAGGAACTCTGCCTAAGTACATCAGGATTATATACGGTGCATGCGCCATCAAGGCGGTACAGTATCGGAAGGACAGAACTGACATATGGGGTATCATAAATTTTCCAGGGGGACAGACGTCAGAAAACTTCACGTAGAATGTAAGTCAAACAACGGAGGAGAGGGTTGGGATAAAGGAACTGAGCATAAAAGGAAAGGTGTGGGCGGTATGACTTCGGGGCGCTCAACCGATAGCCAATCAGATAGTGGGCCGAAAGCCTAAAGTGGCAACGACCCTGCGGCATACCATGCAGTGGGGCTGCTGTGCCATATTGGGACCGGTCCATAGCCTCGATAGAAGATCACCTGACCTTGGGGAGTTGCCGAGGCTGACTGGTAGTGGTCACATGGAAGGACCGACAGGTGCCAACGGGTGCCGAAGGTTGCCGACCGATGCTGAAGGGTGCTGATGGTGTTCCGATCGGTGGCATCGTCAGTTGTAGGATAGGGGTGGCGGTCATCGTCAGGAATGGTCGGTAATGGGTTGGGGCTGATCGGAAAGGGCCTAGGGGTGTCAGAGGGTCAGTGGGGAACCAGGATGGAGCATGGGCATGACAGTGCTCCTTCTTCGATTGGTAAGTGACGTTCAAGTATAAAGCAGTCAATTTTATCAGTTCAGACTCAGAGCTACTTGCTGAGGATGCGCACTTTGAAATTGACATAGTCGAAGAACATCACCGTCGAAACCGTTACCCTTGTGCTCCGGATCCTCAACACCTACGTGATGTCCATCAACTGCTTCCTGGTTCAGCTCTGCTCCAACAAGATCTGCCACTGTGTGAATGTTCACCTGCCACAGCTGACATAAAGCACCTCATGCCAGTAGTCTCCTCTGGTGAACTAGGTGGACCTGCAACAAAGCTTCGTTCTTACCCATACAAATTCCGTGAAATTATTGAACGAGCTAAACAGCTTGCCCAGTGTGGTGCCACCTGTTGGAGATTGAATCACCCCTGTGTGATGTCCATTTTGGTACGCCTTTTTACCTGCTTACATAAGTGCTTAGAGCGCACTTAGTAGTACAATTTGGTACTATTCCCTCAGTAGTTGAGTCACTACTGAGGGTAAGTCTAGGTATTCCTACCACTACACTACTTACTGATCTCCTGTAGCTGCCTACAGGTACATCTAATATGACAGTAGTTGAGTCACTACTGAGGCTGCTTACAGCCTTTCCAACACCACCTCAGACCCCTTCCCCAGCAGAGTGTGGTTTGTTGATGAGAAGAGTGCCATTTACATTACCGAAGCAATGGCTGAACATGAGCAAATGGGCATGCTTATTCCCCCCGGTGAGTGCAACGTTATTTTTTGAGCTAGTTATTCATTGCCGATGAACAGGTTACTGGCCTGATTACCGCAAAGATCTTGGCATCCTGGTAATATTTCTCAAAATTTCATAGCATGCCTTAATGCTGTCTGCAGCTTTGGGAGGCACTCATGACATGGTGATCAACCCTCAAAGCCAAGGCTCATGAATACGTCGTGCGGCACTATCCACTGGGCGGCAATCGACCGGCTGAGGAGAACCTGGTAAATGCACAAGAGTTGATTCAGGGAGCGAAGTTCGTGAGGGATGGCGTTGAAGATGTCTGTTTCTACGTCTTGGACAATATCTGGCTGACTTCTTTTTTTTTGTAGGGTACAACAAGGAACACGGCGTCACCTGCTCTGGCTGGCCTCGTCATTGATTTTTTTTATGCTACACCATCTGCCCTTGGCAATCTTTTCCTGGAAGTATTTGTGCGGGAGGTTCCCAAGTCTGTTGTCTGCCTTGTGGCAATGGCGGTAAGTTGTGTTTATTGTTTCATAAACCTTTCTTCATTCTTTACAGTTACAAGCTGCTATAGATGAGTATGCCATCACAGGAATTCGACAGGATCGTCAATTCGAATCTAGTACATACTCCAAGGTTTTGTGCAGCTTATGGCTATGCAGACCAAGATAGATGGTAATCGTAAACATGCTGCAATGACTCATGCACTCAGAGTGAGTTGGGCAACAACTGGGAGGTAAGGTTACATTTTCCTGTCGTGTTGGCTCTAATCGAGGACTGGTGCAGTGCATTGTTAAGTGGAAAGAAAGCAATTACATCCAAGGACGATTTTGAGGTGGTGCTGGATTAGCTGTCTTATCTTTTATCACATTTGATACCATTGTTGCCTCTGTCAATGCTGTACAGCCATAAGTGTGCATACATTTGGATGACTGTCAAGCAACTACAATATACTAGTAGAATGACTTGAACTATACAGCATTGTCAAGCTCTGTAATAGTAGGTACCCTTCTGTTAGGTCTGTAACCATATACAGATCTGTGTGGCTCTGTACAGGGTAGGGCTGGTTTGCTGATGAAGGCATTGATGAAGGTGTGCATGCCATCCCCCTCTTAAATTGTGTCTTACATGGGGTACCCTCTGGTTTACCTCCCTGCCATCAAGGGGCACGTTGCACAAGACATTGTGTGGACATTACCCGCCTTCCTTGAATTCTGTTACATTGTTCAACAGAACGTAATTACTGACAATACTTTGAGCAACCTCAAGAATGCCCTTGACCATTTTCACTACCATCGCAAAATCTTTTGGGAAGTCGGTGTGCACATAGAAGGATTCTCCTGTAACGGCCCGTACTTTTCCACTGCTTGTTGTAGCGTAGTCCTAGTGTAGTTTTCCTTATTTATCTACTCTCTGGTTAGGGTTACTTAGACACGCTCATAGACGCTTTGTTTAGTCAGCTGCTTGGTCAGCGTAGCCGCATTGACTCAGCATGGAACGCTGCAGCCAATAGCGTTTATGTCTCGCTTGTTTGGTTTGTTCTATGACGTTCCTCGGTACAAACACTCGTAGTAGTATAAATACCGTCTCTCTTGTCGTAGACACTCCAATCGAGTTCATTTGTGCATTGTCACTTTAACTCAGTTCCCTCATCCTCTACTCCTCTCAGTTCTTGGAGTAACCAAGTATAGTCTTCGGATTATAAGCGTTACATCTCCCTTCCACGTCAACATTCCCTTGTCCACTACGAAGCTCTCATCCATCTCTTTGGTGTGCTGAATGGTTTATGCACATCGATCACTGAATCAAAGCACATCACAGTGGTTAAGAAGCCATGGTGGCTGTCAAGCAAGTATAGGGCACTTGGCCAGATTCTACAAACCAATCAAAGTCTCGCACAACTGGCTGCCACTTGCTCTGATTTTGAGGCTGGTGGGATGCTGCCAATATCATGGCCAAGAGAGAACATGTTGCAAGGTAATGTAATGTTTCCCTTTGCCGATCAACCAATAAGCTAAATCAATACTCTTAGGACCTCAAAGCAACGGCACGTCACAACACTTCAACGACATGGAGGCCGAGCATGAGCATGCAGGTGTCATGGATGACAGACCACATATAGTAGTCACAGTTAGTCACAACAAATGAGTAGCCTGCACGCCAAACTGCCAACACATATGGACAGGCTGTGGCGGGCCCGTCGAATTAATTAATACGTGACTTATAGGCAGGCCGGAGTTCCATGAGTGACAATAACAAATGAGTGGGCCCGAGAATAAGGACGCAATGAATATGTACAACATATATACTGGCCCGCCTATTTGAAAGAGCCAAGGGAATACCATAACAAATGTACGGGCCCGTCCGCGAGAGCAGATAAGGCTGCCCCGCTCATGGGCTGGCCGGCCATGATGCCAAGGTAATACCGTGCAATTCACGGATGGGCCCGTCCAAGGTATCGGTAGCAGCGCATAACCCATGGACGGGCCAGCCCTTGAGGTGACGGCCATACCGCACATCTCATGGACTGGCCTGTCCAAGGTGGCAGGTAGTAGTACCTAACCCATGGACGGGCCAGGGGTTGGTGCAACGGCCATACCGCACAACTCATGGACTGGCCCGTCCAAGGCATCAGGTAGTAGTACATAAACCATGCACGGGCCAGGCATGGGTATGGCGGTCGTACCGCGCAACTCATGGACGGGCCAGGGGTGGGTATGATGGTCAAACCGCGCAACTCATGGACTGGCCCGCCAAGGTGTCAGGTAGTAGTACATAACCCATGGACGGGCCAGGGGTGGGTATGGTGGCCATACCATGCAACTCATGGACTGGCCCGTCCAAGGCATCAGGTAATAGCGTGCACCCCATGCACGCGTCAGGGGTGGGTATGGCGACTGGCCCGTCCAAGGCGTGAGATAGTAGTACATGACCCATGGGCGGGCCAGGTCATGATCTGGGATGCCTGCCGTGCAACCCATCTGGCGCGCCCAAACCCTGACCCTAGCGGCCCAGCCATCGTAAGAATTTAATACGGTGCATTCAAGCACGGGACAGCCCATCATACGCCGTCATACCGCCAATTTAAGGACGGTCCCGGTAGTGGCATGAGCCTAATATCGCGAAACTTATTCACGGGTTCGTCCAAGGTCCGGTGGTTAACCCAGGGACACGCCCAGTTGTGATAGGACGGTGATACCGGGCAACTGATGTGGGCCGTCCCAGGCATGCTAGGAAGCCTTCACCAATGGATGGACCAGCCAGGCCATGATACGAAGGTCATTCCCTGCTGCTCATCGACTTGCCCATCTGAGGTATCAGGTTGCAGCGCAATAATTGTTGATGGCCATGGCCTTGATATGAAGATAATACAGCTTCCATGTGCCGTCCCATGCATGACATGGCAGGTATGCATATGCACGGAATTAGCGGCCCATCTGTAAACAGTATTGTTTGCCGGCCTACCTATGTTGGAACGTGATTCAGCTATGCAGGCGCCCGTACCACATAGTCATTGTTGGACGAAATCATCCCACATCTAGAAAATATGTACACTTCTAGCAAACGTACACTACTTATAATAAACCTACAATAATAATTCGCTGAATGAATATACTTGACTGCGTCAGCTGCAGTAATGCCAGCAGTGCGTGGGAATATAAGTTTTCGCACGTCGACAAGTACGCGTCGGCCTCAACACCTTGTTTTCCCTGTTCCCTCAACCCATCACATCTGCCTACTACCTGCCCCACCTCGACAATCAATCCAAGATGAAGTTTGTCAAGAACTCCAAGGAACTCGGCGTCGCCGTCAACCGTATCCTCTCCACTTACGAACGGCTCGTAATTACCTCGGGCACGATGGCGTCTGCGGAGAGGCATAAACATTGGAGGGAAGCTGTGAAGGAGATGAGGAATGTACTGGTGCATCGTGGCCACATCACTTGTTTCAGACCGCTAATTCACACTCGTCCGATGCAGGAATCTGTCAGGGCATTGCCAATAGAATGACAACGTTCCCCCAATGCTAATTGGGGTCGACAAATTCATCCATTGGACGGACGACATCGGTAACCCAGGCATTCCTTTTCCGACTGGCCCAGCTCGCTCTTCCCCACCCCAGCCTCCATCGCCGGCCATCCATGGCTTCTGACCGTCAAAAAGCCGATTCGATGCGACGCGTGCAGGTTGGATGGTGCGTCTGGAGTCCCCAACCCCACCCCAGTATTGTGAGAGTACCAACGCCCGCGCCTGAGAACCAACC